>CM034546.1:74550070-74888724 GCA_020055645.1 Tomocerus qinae
TCTACATACCGCACCTAGTTTCTTCTATGCATATGTGTACTCTAGTAATTTCAATCAACATAATTTCGATAAAACATTGTCAATAAATAATAATTTTTTAATAAATTACGGGTCAATAAAAAACAAATCAATTATGTCGGTCGGGTCCTTGGAAGCTTATTATGTAACATTAGTATTTGTTGAAAGAACTGAAGTAAATTTAACTTTTATTAATTAATTGAACATTTTCTGCACACTTTTTGCATGGAGTTTTTGGAGACGACACCAGCGTTTTGAGATTGAGACATTCTAAGTATCTGTCGTCGTCGTGTACCTACTTAAGCTGTTAAACTAAAAATTGCCTACAACAGTTGTACTACTTTATTAAAGTGTATGTGCATTTGCACAATCTTTAAAGATTAGTGTGCAGGTAGTTTTAAAATTAATTTGTGTGGATTTCATGTATTCGTCATCATTATAGTCCTCGCTCTCTTTCATCCCCATTCTTGCTCATTCGTCCTCATTCGTCCTCATTCGTTCTCTTTCGTCTTGTATCAACCAAAAAATGGACATTTATGTGCAAAACGAAAATTGGTAAAATACCCATTTATAACTTGTACAAAGTTGAAAATGAATATAGGGTTTTTGCATCTTTAAAGCTATTTTGAGTTTTAATGCACGGTACATTCAAAATGCTTGTCAAATAATATTGTCACCTGAAGATAATTAAAAAGGGTATGAGAGAGAAGAAGGAAGAATATGCAAATATTACTGCAACGAAGTTTATTGAATATAATTAGCTAGTGATTTCAGAATAATATTTTCTGATGCTATGGAATAAATTATTTTCATTTCCATGTGTTGAGCATGCTTAATGGAAACGTAAGAGTTTAATAAACTCTGCCAATCTGGATAGTGGCCAACTTTCGCTGCTTACATAAGTAGGAGCTTTTGTGGTGGTAGGGTTCATCATGGTCACCTCATAGTTCTAATATTTAGTAGGTATAGTAAATCCTACCGGACTAGATTTGCACTTGCATGTTGAAACTCTTGCATTTAGTACATACAGAGTGCCAAAGGTAAATGTTATGCTTAAGCATTGCTGTTAAGGTATTGGTAAATAATATAATGATAATGATGCTGATTGATAATGTGCTTATCATTCGGTAGTAAAAAACTACTACTATAAAGAGTAGATGTATTTTTTATTACTATACCTACTTACCTACTAATGGATTGTAATAAATGCAATTGAGATCACTCAGTCTCCTCAACCATTAATCCATATTGACAATATGTATAACCTTTTAAATTCTTTTAAGGAAACAGTTAGGTACACCAAAGCAGAATACGGGCAATACGATACAGCATAGAACAGAGTCGTATGTAACCTATGTTAACTACGAACTTACCTATGAATTTTACCTATCATAATATTGTAATAGAAAATGAAAGCCATAAGTAGCTGTAGCACATATTATGCTTTGCTAGGGTGCCTATTTAATTGTTACATTTTATTACCTTTTTTACTCACTATTCGTGTCAGTAAAGCTTACCTAGTCATGCAGCAGCTAAGGAAAGTAGTATTTACCGTATATCTCGGTTGAATAGACCAGGGTAAACTGTATTGCTTCAGCGTTTTATCCGTAGTATTTTTATTGTGTAGATTAATATTTAATCATAAAGGGATAAATTATTAGCAGTGTAAACTACATCTACATTTTGTTTTTGGTGTTCCAACTTTTCTTTAAAAAATGCTAAAACTATGTCAACTGTTTCGAGCCAGGTAGAAATTGAGTTTTACGGTAATTGTAATTTTTGCATTAAGAAACAATATTATAATGTAGATTATTATGCAGTTTTTATCAAGTGGAGAAAAAAGATACGTTAGTGCAACGGTTGTTCCATCTGTGTATGTATCTGTTCGTGACCACGACCACTGTAATGACCAATTGCACTCACATAGATAAAGATTTTAGAAATCAGACTACATTAACACACAATAGCTAACGTTGATGGGTTTCAGTAACACACAAAACATCAGTCTAATATTTTGAGATTCTTACCGACATTTGGACTTACTGGAACAAGTGTATTTTATTCCATTACTGGCTGTAATAAGTAAGAATACAATTAAATGGCAATTTTAGTTACAATATTTTAATACTCGTTTCTATTTCGACTAGTTCAATGTTTTGTAACAATAAATTGAAAACCTTTTTTATTACCGATCGATATGTCCATTCATATAAATTGTGCACATTTTCGCAATTGCGTATAGTCATTTGTTTACTTATCTCGTTGCCTATCTCGTCCTGCTGCTGAACACTTTTGAAGATTTCTCTTAATTCTAAATATTTTTGTCTGTTGTGTATTATTATTCAAAGAATTTAGCTAAAGAAGTTTATCTGAAGGGAATTTGGATAATGAGATGGCTACTCTCAGTGGTGTTACTTATCGGTTGTACTGGAACAATATGTGAAGTTTTCAACGAATCTGCACAAATCCCAGATGTAAGTTAATTATTGCTTCATCGCAACAAAATAATAACTTTTTTAAATTTTAATCAATTTCATATTTAGAAAACAACAATACAAAGGATGATACTGAAGCGACAAAAGGAAAGGTACGATGTTTTCGTCCGAGCGAAGCATGAATATGTTTTCAACAAAGAGGCCCAAGATATTGTTAATCTTCCTAGACAAGAACTGATCCACAGATTGCAATACCGAACTTTAAGTGCAGTTCAAGTATTACGGGCTTTTCTTGCTAAGTCAATTCTGGCCACTGAAAGTTTTAACTGTATTGCAGAATTAATACCGTTTGCAATGGTCAGCATTTGAAACAAAGATATTTCATTTATTACACTAGTACATACATAATAATATTTGTGGACAAGGACGTATTTAGCACCCCATAAATTTCCCAAAAACATACTAGACATTTCTCAAAATTTAATAAAGAGTAGTTTCATGCATAAGAAAAATCTAGTCACATGTCCCCCCTAAATTTGTTTTCTGGATACGCCCTTGTTTGTGGATGCTAAGACATCTATGAAAATGATACGAATTGAAGAATGACAACATTGACAGGAAAGAGCTCAAGAATTGGACCGCAGTGAAGGAGTTAAAGGGCCATTACATGGTTTGCCAATTTGTGTCAAAGATGACCACGACGTTCAGGGAATGGACACGACTCTAGGACTAGGCAAAAATCTCAATAAGCCCGCGCGTGGAAATAGTATTTTGGTCCAGGCTTTCATTGATTTAGGAGCCGTTCCTTTCTGCAAGACCAATATTCCGCAAACTCTATTTACTTATGCAAGTGATAATCCCATTTATGGGGAAACTCTTAACCCTTTGAATGTTAAGCTGGCTCCTGGAGGCTCTAGTTGTGGCACAGCCTGCCTTGTTGCAACAGGAGGTGCTGTTTTTGGAACAGGGACAGATATAGCAGGATCTATAAGGATCCCTGCTCATTTCAGTGGACTTGCTACTCTTAAGCCAACGCAAAACCGTCTCAGTGACAAAGGAATTCTTCAGACTCTACCAAAAATTGTTGGCTGTGAGTTGAAATTTGGATGTTAAAACTTGAATCTGCAAATTGTTCTGCTATGATCAAAAATGACCTTTTTCTATACAATTTACAATACCTGCACGTTTAAGCTGAAATCTTAAACGATTACAATTACATATTTTTATCATTATAAGTCTTCAGTTAAATATTGAATACTTGTATAGTTCTCTGTTTAGTTCGTTTTTTTACTTTGACGAGATCTTATTTATTTCATGTATCTGACAACAGTTCGGGGAATTCCTGGAATATTAGCTAAAGAAGTTGAAACTGTAGCATATGTATTCAAATCGCTCACATTTGGAGGCTTGCAAAACCAATATGACTCAAGTGCTGTGCCAATTCCGTGGAATGATAAAGTATGGATAGATCTATCCAGAATAAATATCTCTTCTAATTATAATGTAGATAAATTTCCATTTTTTTGATATCAGGAGTTTGAATCAAGACAACCTTTAAGAATAGGATTTTATACATCTCTGTCATTTTTTCCTGCTATTGGAGATACGATAGAAACTGTACTGAAAGCAAAATATGCTTTAGAAATGCTGGGTCACACATTTATGCCATTTGAAATACAAAATGACTGGGAGATTATGAGACTCATGAACGATGTCGTAGCTGTGGACTTTGGAGAGAGATCTCATCTTAATGAACTTTTTGAAAATGAACCACAAGCGAGAGGATTGGAGGGTCTGAGAGCAACTTGTGGACAGCCAGACAGAGTGAGACAACAGGAGTTGAGCATAAGCCCAATTTCAAAGCCAGGAAGTCCTTCTTATTCTGCTAGGGCCACTTTACTTGCAGAAGGAGGAATATTTCAAAGCCAAGACATGGAAGTCTGGGATATGATTTACCTCAGAAACGAACTAATTTCGAAAATACTGTCACAAATGCAAGAATCTAATCTTGATCTGATATTGGCTCCTGCTTTTCCATTCCCTGCTTGTCGTCTTAACGATACTGGAATGCTCTTTGGTAAGTTAGTAAATTATCTTCTGAATTGGGGTAACCAGCTCAGAGAATCAATACATGAGCAATGTAAGATTTATATTACATGTAGTGGAAGAATTTCTCATCAAACTAAAATTTGATACCCTTCTCCTCCTACAGGCTCAGTTTTACCCATGATGACGTTTTTTAAACGAATTTTATTTGTACAATTTTTTGCAGTATTCAATAGCCCTTACTATTTTAATTTCATGTGTGAAATTTTATGAATTTAGGAGCTGTTGAGTACACACAAATATGGAATTTTGTGGATTTCCCAGCTGGTATTGTGCCATATGGAATAGAATCAGGGAAAAATATTGCAAATTATAACCACGAAGGGGATTCTCTTCTGAGGCTGGCAAGAGACGTAAGCTTTTTAGTAACTTTTGTAAATGGCACTTGAATAGTCAAAAGGATTACTACTGTTCACATTTAATTTTTCAGAGTACATTGGAATCGATAGGATCTCCTATCGGTGTTCAGGTGATAGGAAAGCCCTTTAAAGAAGAACTGGTATTAAGGGTCATGCGTGAACTATCAAACACAATTGGAAAATGATTAAGAAATCATATGCATTTTCATTGAGTACCTGTTGTAAAATAATAATTCCAATTTATAATAATTATGGAAATATTCAATAACTGTAAACGTTTTTAATTAATTACCAGAGCTGGAACATTTATTTTCTTAAAAGTTCAAAATATTTATTTAAATATTTACTGAAAAAAGGGAAAACATTTTTTAAAACATTTTCTCTCTATTTCATTTATAATGTGTAATAAATATAAATTACATCAAGGACCTCAAGGACGTATTGACGGATGGGCTTTACGGGCTGAAGCCCACCCTAAATCCAAGAAAAATGGAATTTTTTCTCAAATTAGCAAAACATTTCGCAGTTATTTGCCATTTTAAGCCATTTTTGACTCATTTCCGTCAAAAAATGCCAAAAATTTTCTCGCTACTCGCGAATATACATAATTAAAATATCTTTTGGAAATCTTAGAAACTCAGTTCTTTACAATTTTGCACATCCTACTGTAAATGGCGCATAAATATTTGCTTAACTTTTGCTATTTTGATAAAATAACGTATTAATGTAGTAAAAATGGCTGAAATATTTAATAATATTTTTTTATGAACAGAATATTTACATAAATATTTATATTTACAAAACCCTGGAAATATTTAAAAAAAATATTTTCGAGTGCGTCTCAAAATGCTCCAAATATTGCAAAACGTTTGCATATGGAAGCATATAAGCGTAGTGTCTAACATGAAAAACATTTTTTTAAATAAATGTTCCAGCTCTGTTAATTACCAACATTATGGTAATAAAAAAGTTCGGAAAGGAATGACAGTAAACAAAATATTGCACATGACACATAAAATAACAAAACTGGAGCAACAGTCCAGAAATTCAACGACGACGGTTTTCCATTCACATTTTTTAATTCTACCTGATTACCACCACTATTGTCTTCGATGTCAGCACTATTTTCAACATTTTGGTTTTCACTCTGCGAGGCTTTGTTTGTTGTGTCTTCAGTAAAAGAAGAATCTTTAGGTCTTTCTAAAATATTTACATCTTGATAATTGTAGTAGTACTCCTCCCATTTGTTATACAATCCAGACTCAAATAAACTCATAATAGTCTCAGTAATTGCAGGTTTATAAAGGTTTCTTTTAATAAGCCATTTAAATTCTACTTGTAATGGATTCTCATGTGGAGTAGGACCGATGAAAATGGAATCGGACTCCCCAAGGCTTTTCATTTTCGATGAAAATTTACGAAGCACTTTAACATTATTCATGACAGCAAATTCCTCTTCAATAACAATTGATTCATTTTTGCAATTATAAAGCGTACCGCTGAGTGAACAAATTGTTTCTATTGGTAAATTACGTTTTGAAGCAAGATAAAGCTTTTCTTCCGCTAATTTTGTTAGCTTAACTTTTGTGAGCAAGTTTTCAATTACTTGTGCATGTTGTGAAGCATGGTTGTAATTTTTCATTAAAATAACGTCTAGCAATGGAGAAATAAAATGATTAGTTGTAGTGTTATGGGTTTCATTAAACTGTTTAACAAGGGACAAATACAATGTATTGTCGTTGCAAATAATTTGAAGTGGAGTTTGTGAAAGTTCAGCTAAATTTCTAGGAACTTTAGGCGATGGAGGTATTGTTAAAAGAGAAAATAGTTTCCCTTTATAGCCACTACTAATCACAATTGTGATCAATATCCAAGTTCCAACAATGAATCTGCTTGACACAGATATATTTGAAGCGTGGTCCTTAATTTTTCTACGAATTGGATTCAAGAGATTAAATTGACTTTGTTCTAAAACGGCGGCAATAATTAAAGTGAAATTAAATCGTGACTTGATAGACCATTTAAAAACATTTTTGCTAACTTTGTCATTCGAGTATAAATTATTCAGGTTACGAAATTTTGAAATGTTATTAAATTCACATGTAGTAAGTGTCAACACAATTGTAACTATAAAAATAGAGAAGGCAGTCAAAATCCATGTAATTCTGTCTAGTGGTTGAGAAAGTAATGACCAGTTAGATGATTTTTTGTTAGTTATAACCAAATAAGTGTACGTAATAGTTTTAGTTGCCACTGGAAGTTTGTAAAATTTAATATCCACCCCTTTATCCTCTTCCTCAATCTCGAAAATGAAATAGACTATCTTAAAGGAATTTTCATAAGTTGTAGTGAATTCTGATACCGATAAATTCAATTTTTCCTCTAGGGTACGCATGAGGCATAATTGTTCTGAAAGTTGTTTAGTATTTTTCTTTTCGGGAAGAATTAAATGACATTTTCCATCCTGAAAAATATTTATATGACCAAAAACAACAAACTTTATCGGAGTCTTGTTAAAATTCCGATACAAATTTCCCCATAGCTTTTCAAAGTCGTTAAAATTCACTGGACTTTGGATATTTACTGTTAGTGTATTCGGAATATCTAATTCAATGTCACTATCACTATCCCATTTTCCAAAGGAGGAATGTTGTGTAAATAGTTTTAGAAAGATAACTTTTGTCGTTGTGTCGCAACTAGTAAACACTGACCGCCAAATTTTTGCAGAATTGTCTTCATCACGGTAAATAACGACAGCGTAATCAGCATTTTCATTGTCCGTCTTAATCCCATTAATATTTTGCTCCAAAGTTCCCTTAATGGAATCAAAACTGGTTAAAAACAAATAATATTTTGTATAGCAAGGCACAAATAGTCTTTGAGTGAATGTTATGTCTGTAATCTCAATTGTTTTCACACTCCAACCAGAACTTGCAACGTTAAAATACCATCCGTTCTGAATGACAACTCCTGCTTTAAAATTTTCTTTTCTGTCGAGAAATGTTTCGATGAACTTGCTATTATTATACGACACGCTTCTAGTATTCAAATTTATGTTATCCGGCTTGGATATAATTATGATATGCAGCATGCATTGCGAAAACAGCGAAAATAAACTCAACATTTTAAATGTTAAATGTGGTTTTAATTTTAAAAAGTGTTAGTTTTGAGCTATGGCATAATCTTCGCTACTCTTTCTGAATTGTATTTTGAAAGACATGCAAAATAAATTCACAGTGACTCAACAGAATATTTACGTAAATTTACTACCACACTTTAGACCTAATTGGAATGGAAAATATTGTTTAATTTTTCAATTGATTCCTGATTCGTTAAGTCTATGGGTTTCTTATAGTAAGTTTACTCAGATACTTTCTTGCATAATATTAATACATTAGTAAATGGGTACCTACCTGACAAAGTTTTGAAGTTTGATATTTAGCAATAATTCATAAGTGCACCTGTTTACAACATTCATTTATCAATTGCTGATATTGCGTAATATAATATTTCCATTAGGTCACTGTTGACTTTAGTACCTACATAACTTAAGTTAATAAGCATACTCAATACTCAAAAGGTTCCAGTATGATAAAGTTTAAGTGGACCCGGAAAGAAATAGAAAATGTAATTTACAAATACAAATATATCTACCTAAGTAAAATAAATGATTTTTATTGGCGGTAAATTGACATTCCTATTTGTACAACTGAAAGGGCAGCTAGTAACTAGTACAACCTTTACGAAAACCTTTCATATTCCCGTCATTGGATGAAATACGATTAATCTGTAGTGTTTAAAGCAAATGGTCGATTAGCCATTTTCTATCATTTTAATATTAAAAATAGCTAAAAAAAATGTCAAATGGCTAAAAGTAATATTGGCTTCAAGCGTTGTATACGTACGCTTCCTTAAATGAAATATATACAGAGGAGACCATATTATGTACACATAATAATTGAATGTAATACTTTGTTCATTGTATGAAAAAATTTTAAAAGACCACAAAAATGTTTTTAAGAAATTTTAGCCATTTTTTCAAAAAATCCTGATTTAAAGTGCACTGGTGCCTACCCATTTTTGATACGTCAACCTATCTTTGCAGACTTAACATAGTCTAAACCAGTTTAGACCCAATGTCATGCTTTGTGTAAGCGTACTTACTGTTTCAAATTTAATTTAAAATTACAAACTCAATTATAAGTGAGTAATTAAAATAAGATATATTATTATGATTTACAACAAGTAAAAAGACCCATAAATCTATATACTTAGTAGCCCTAATAGTAACTTTTCACTCACAATTTTGTGGTATTCTTTCGTTTATCGTTTATTACAGTCAGTAGTGTTAACGCAGCTACCATAAGACATTTGGTATGCACAGTTCAACTTGGTGGTGGACTGAAATTTGAATCGGAATACCGAAAACCAAAAATCCCTAATACGCACGGGATAAATATTTATGTTATTTCTGGGCCGTCCATCAACACATAGCTAAAACACGGGTTAAGCAACTGAACTGCGATGGACAACTCCTTAATTTTTGTATTTTTTAGTCATAGCAAAGGGCATTAAAAATAAAGTTTACCCAGAAGGAACATTACTCTGACTTTGACTATTATTAATAACCAGTAAATTACGATTTAACTTGTTTGAGTTTTATTTATAAACCTTATGACAGTATGTACAATAAAATACAATTCACAAAATCTAGCTGAAAATTACTGATGAATCACTTATTTAACCAAATCTGATGTATTAATACTTCTAGGGCAGATTAATGACGGAATCACCTGCATACATGCACCTTGTGATATCCCTATAGCCATTAATTAATAATATAGGCTCACTTGGTTTGCATATGCACTGAATAACAATACACCCCACTATAATATAACAAAAATATTCCTCTCTGGCTAATCTATATTATACATTTATTTACTTGATGTTATATCGAGAATTTCCCTGCCAAATGTGTATGAAGATATGTCCGTAATCAGTGGAATATGTTATCATATTTGAATTAATATTCTTTTGTACTCGTAAACACGATAAGTGTTAATTTGTATCGTACTTTGTAGCTACTATTCATAGATAATATGGGCGTTCATATAATATTATATTATTTGAACTGCGATAATGATATTTGAATGATACATTCCACACAACAGCTTTCCTCCAAATGTTAGTAGCAAATACTTAGGGTAACGTACTTTTCAGTGGATATTTATAGAGGAGGAATGAATGAATATAAAGTACGTTTTATACAAACAGAGTTGTTTGATAATATTATGACTAACAGTCACATCATTTCAGGTAAATTTATTATATCTATTATGTCATTTAGTATAGAAGAGTTATTTGGAGTGAATTGAGTGAACACAAACTGGGGCTGGCTCCAGAAAAGTAGGGAATTTATAAAAAATAATTATCTTGAATTCATTTAATTGACCCAACTTATTTAATAATTATGGAAATTCAGCCGTTGAACTATCAGAGTGAATCGCGGGCTCCAAGAAGTAGAAATCCATCGTTCAATGAAGTAATATTTTAGATCTTGTCTTCAGAATTCTAATGTAAAATTCATATAGTTTCTAGTTTATAAAAGTGGTTATTTGCAAAAATGGAGGTTTTGCATAGTGCTTAAAAGGACCTCCAATGCTATTCTACGGTAGTATTAGTTTAGCCTCCCAACATAGAATTGCATTGGGACTATTTATACGAACTTTAATGGAGTTTGTATAATTATGTATAATAAGTATGTAGTATGTATAATAAGTATAATATAATCTGTATGATTTCAGGCTGATGCTAATGGAGATGGAGGAGTGGACGTGCATGAACTGCAAAATATCTACCCACATGTGGAGAACATTGAGGAGGAATTCCATAGATTTGATCGGAACAGAGATGGAGTGTTGAACAGACGGGAATACATGGCATTTGTATTGAAACAGTCAAATTTTAGTAACAATTAGAATCATTTCAATGCATTGTAAGTTAATTTGGAATGTCGATTTAAGGTGAGAAGACGGGCGTTTACTTTTGCACAAAAGGTTATTCTGCCCAAAAATCAACGTTCAGACGAAGTAGATGGCGCACAGCATTACAGTTGTTGTCCACCACCCGTTTTCATTCTTAGTATTACTCTGCTAGAGGTGGGCTTTAGTATTTAAAATGCAATTTGTATAATTCTCTAACCATGTCTGTAGTATCGTTGATGTATTCATCTTATAACCATCACTGTTTCTATGCATTTCTTGTAACTATATCTCAATTAGTAAAATTTTGAATTGTGTTGATAATATTCACAGATTGGAGTATTTATTTATCACGCAAATGATCTCATTGACAAACAAGGTTGGACAGTTGGGATTAATGGGCCGCCCCCAAAGGATTCTGTCCTTATTTACAACCCATACAGACGGTATGAAGCCTGGCGCTTTTTGACTTACATGTTCGTCCACTCAGGGTAAGCACCGATTTTATTTGGTTAAGTAATAACTCTCGCCTACTTTAAAAATTTTCTCCGATAAGAAGCTGAATTATTTTTACGTAGCGAATAGCAGTATAAATCTTAACCTTAATCAAAATCAAGGCTTTAATAAATAGGTGGATACACATTGCTGGAAATGCAATAATGCAGCTGTTCTTGGGGATATTACTGGAAATGGTGCACAAATGGTGGCGTGTTCTTATTGTTTACTTTGCTGGGGTTCTTGCTGGATCATTGGCAACATCTATTACTAGCCCAGTTAATATGAAATCGTAACATTTACTTTTCATTGTACGAGTGCACTTTAGCTTACCAAATTTCATTACATGGTTTAACTTTTATAGAACGTTTATATTGCTGGAGCCTCTGGTGGTGTTTATGCCCTTATTACAGCTCATGTTGCTAATGTAATATTGGTAAAGTATTTACTTTAATTAATAAACAAACATCTTTCAATCAATGTACTGTCTTGCATGTGTATTTGAAATTGTCAATTTTAATAATACACAAATGTGTTCGAAAAATTGTAGAATTGGAAGGATATGGAATTGCCCTGGCTTAGGGTTGGCTGCTTCTTACTGTACTGTATCTTGGTTGTAGGAAAAGCTGTGTACTACAGATACATCGCTAATGTGGACAATCAGGTACATAATTAATCAAAGGCAAGTGTATTTATACACAAAGTATGTTTTATGACACGTATGTTACACAATATAGATTGGCTATGCTGCTCATATAGGAGGGGCTGTCTTAGGACTTTTGATAGGAATTTTCGTTTTGAAGAATTTCTACAGGCAGGAATGGGAAAAGAAGCTTTGGTGGATTTGTCTCGTCATTTGTGTCGCATTGGCTGCATTTGCCATTTTATGGAACATCTTAAACCCTGCGTACTTTCCACCAAGTCAATACGGACCTAAAGGAAAAATATACTTCAGAGATGATAATATTTAGTGGACACACATCCCTGCATGTATAAAAGCTTGTAGGGTTAGTGCAATTGCAATATGAAATGCCTAAATAAAAATACCTTGTTCTATTATAGCACGTTACAAGAAGAAAAAAAACAAAAATCATAATGCTTTGTAAATGGGAGATGCGCTGCAGGCAGAGTAAACGGCTTGATTGCATTTCGTGATACTATTTTGTCAACACTGCTTTAAGCTTTGTAATACAAATTATTTCACTACTCCCTCCACTTCGCGTGAGGCAGTAGTGAAAAGGATGTTTTACGTAAATTGGATTAAAGTCTTTTACTTTTTGATTATGACATTCCTTTCTATTATCCTTACGGCCTGTGTAGTTTTAATTATTCACAGAGGTCCTTTAATATAATATACTTAACTCCTTGAATCCATTTACTAAAATAAAAATCTAATGTAATATAAAATATAATTTTCAATTTATACAGTATTATTTATGGAACGGTTTAGTACAATTAAAAATTTAATTGAAGCTACTTAAAGTAGTTGATAATGAATCATAACGAATTCATTCTGGTGACAAATTAAAATGAAAAACCATAGATTGATTACCTTTATTATTTATTAGTTGCCAAATTACTTATTTTTTATACAATACAGTATTATAATGCTTATCTTAACAAACCCCGTCACTTTTATTTAATTTGACAGAAAAGGGTTTCAATTTTAAAACTATCGATCGCTGTTGAATAAAAATGTAGCTATCTATCAATACTAGAGCTAAGGTATGCTTTTATTTTAAAATAAAATAGGCAAATAGTGATATTTCTAGGTCGACAATGTGTGAAAAGACTCCCTCGCATATTAAAAGCTTTTAAAAGCAATAAAATGTTGTGAAATATTTCCGATTCATTGCACATAATAAGTTAAAAGAATTCTAATTAATGGATGCATGAACTTATATCTAAACGGACATAATGATATCAATTGACATGTTTGTAATAATGTCAAAATACTCCAACGTGAATCCTTGATGCGATTGAAAGAAAGTTGCAACATTGAATGCTACTGATCTGAAAGATTTTGCTTTCTTTCGAATATAGGGGTTTGGATTTCTTCTACATCGACGAAGGAATAGTCTTGATTCCATTTCAAGTTTTTCTGCTTTCGGGAGTTCATAGCCCAATAACGTGGAAATCAATACTGAGATAGCAGGCATCATTAAGAAACCTGGCATAGGTATGATCTGATGGAGAGTAACTGTTGCGACATTACAGACCACCAACATTGCCCCATCAATGCACAGTGAAACAGCAGCAAACATTTCCAAGCAGCGATTGCAGATATTCAAGATCAGCATTGTTTCTTCGTAGAATCGCAAAGCCTTCACCGGATTCCTCTTCAAGGCTTTAGTGGCCTTTGCATATTGGTCTTCTTTGTTCCTCCCACACAAGATGGACAGTCGGAGATGAAGTGAATTGAGGACAATTAGGAATAATGTCATGATCAAAATAATTGGGTTCCAGATGTACAGAGAGACGAAGAGTATTGAATGAAATGCTGCGATTTTCACTGTTGCCCGATAGTTGTTGTAGATCTGAGGAAGATAGTCCAGAATAAATCGTTGTATTGGATCCACTGGAGAAGCTTATGATAGCAGGGCTCCAGCAAGACTGATAGAAATACTTAGTATCATCAGGTGTTTGAGGAACTTCTCGTACGTACGTATTTTTGGTTGATCGAAGGTCGTTTTGTATTGCTTCTTTTTGACGAGTCCACGTGACCACTCTAATGGAAAATAAAATATTCATAGCTAAGTCAGACAGAACGAATTCTTAGTATGACCACGTGTTCATATAAGTATGAAATGGAATAAAGTATTGACTGAACGTCTTCCAATTACTAAGTATTGTGTTTAAGACCCACCCACATATAGATGAATTCATGTGTGCCCCAATGCATACATTAAATTTAAGAACTAATCAAAGATAGGTACTTTGCTTGCATGTAATACAAAAGTAAATTGATTTATTTGGGCATTACCATCCATAATTCTGGTAATAAATGAAATAGCTTACATAGAAACGGAAAATTAACCATAAGAATAAAATGTTGAATACAGAATGCTAACCACATGATTTACTAATCTAATCAAGTTGTATTTAACCCTACCGTAAATAACATTATGAATTACATGTTGTTAAAAGATGTAGTTAATAGATACCTTTAAATTGAGAATCCAAGGAAAACAAACCATTCACCATGTCAATTACTTCATCTGTTTTCACAACGAAAGTGTAATGCCATGCACTGACTCCCACTAATAATATCGTGTAGAAGATATACATTATTATTTGATGGGGTTGGAAGTTTTCGTCTCGAACAAACATTTCTTTTACCAGACGCCCAATGCCGTAAACCGAAACAACACCAAGCAAACAGATTGCATTATTGATGTGCCATAGTGACAACTTGTCTTCTGTTTTCTTTAAGCGATGATTGTTGCTATCCCATGAAAATAGTGTACAACGGAATATTCTACCGTAGAAATGAAAATATCTGTCAAATGCTTTGAATAGTGGTTTTGAATACATGTTTCTATAGAACTGAGTCAGAAGTTGTTTAGAGTAGAGTAAAGGAGAAAGAATGTAGCTGTTTGAAATTGCTTTAGTTTTAAACTTTTACTGCATTAGGCATTGCTATATGTAGAATAAGTATTAATAGGATAGAAAATAATGGCATATAAATTATTCACAACTTATTGAAGGTTTAGCAAAAAGTTGCGATTCTATAAATTCTACAAAACCGCATTTTTGGTTTTAAATGTATTTAACCTTCAATAATGCTACCACCCAAAAAATTGGTGGTCAATGGTATAATTGGTGTAAATAGTGATCGTTTTATTTAAATGTCGTGTGAAATTTTTAATATTGGTAATTATATACCGGTAATTTTTTTATGCAATTTACACACCGCTGCTGTTCAGAAAATACCACTTCGTTGTAAAAATAGTAAAATTTACATATACGTAAGAATCCTACAATATATAAGTAATACATAATAGTGAAGTATTTTGACTCTGAATACAAAATAATAGCTCTAAACACAAAATATATCCATGATGTTTTCAATGGACTTGACTATTTATTGCTGAGTACAACTCAGTTTACTTTATATGTAACTTCAGCTGATTATTTTAACATTACTGGAGAGAAACATTTACAAGCCACAGAGTGTTGGCGAGACGGAATTTTTAAATTAGTTGGGTCAGGTTTTATACACAAAACCCCCAATAGTAAAAAGGACAACCAACAACTCTGAGCAGAGCTAAAACACAAATTTCTGCTGAAAAGTATCGATTAGAATTGCAGGTATTCAGTGAAGGACAGGGCAGGCAAACTAAAGAATTCAATTCCGCGAATTCCTATTTCGTCTTAACTGTTAAGTATGCGCAACATGGAAATAATTGACAGTGAATTGAGTTTTCTAACTTTCCAAATATATGAAGAAATGTATGCATATTATATTTGACAGTATAGTAGAGACGCCCGTCCGTCTTTAGAAAGTTCACTTCTATTAGCAATCACATAATATGCAATGGTGCGTGGTCTTGGGATAAATGTCTCCGATTATCGAAAACGATAAATAACTTATATAAATAATTTGTTTTCTGTCTCTTTCGCATGATGAACTTGTAACAGTCAAGAAGTAACACGACTTTATGACAAAATCTGCCCATAAATAAAAAATAAAACATTGTTTAGAGGTTAATAACCAAAAATTATTTATTTCGCCACCACTCAGGCAATATAATACACTATACTATATACTATATATTATTATATAAATTATAAATCAACAACCGGCAATGGCTACCGTAAAATGTTTATTGCTATATATTTACTACACGACATTGAACACATACATAAACGTGTCTTTGTATTTTTATTAGTGCATCAGCACTTTTGGTGGTGTTAGTGATACGACATTAATAATGTCGTACCACGAAAATTTTACACATCAGTTCTATCTGTGATAGATTTAGAGTTCGAATTTAAGAAATGTTTGAGGAATCTGTCCAATTGGCCAAGTTCATTAATGAAGAATTGAAGACAAAGGCCTCGAGATTCCATTTAAGAATTTGTCTAAATGAATCAGGACAACAGGTAATCGTGTTGAGATCCTGACAGAATTATATCTATTTATAAAACTGAAATATAAAAAGATAATCTGTCAAAAATTTTAGACAGGATGGTAAAATACATGAAAACAACTGAGGAAATAAGAATAAACAACGAGGAAGATTCGGGGTTGCTGGATTAGAATAGAGAACCATTTGTTAATGGAAATCGGGGATTCTTTATTCTATCCCTACCTACAACTGGGGAAGATTGACGAAGGTATTATTAATTGGACAAAAGATAGCAGATGAGAGCCAGTTTGCTAAAATCCTACGTGAAATGCTACTGGAAGAAAGATTTGAAGAATCAGTTCAATTGGCTAGGAGGATTAAATGAAAAGTGATAATAGGCACAACGAAATTCAATTATGCAATTTGTCTGGCTAATATTAAACAGCTACGGGCAGTAATGTCCTCTCTCTTGAAGAACTACACAAGGAAAACATTATAGAAGATTATACTGTAATCAATATGATGTAGAGATGGGAATGTTGAAATTAAATGGGACATAACAAGAGATCTGACTGGTGGTTATCGTAGGTTGTTCATTAGAGACTGAACAACAGAATGAGAGTGACAGAACTTCTAGCAACGCGGAAACTATTCCGAGTAATTCCTAAAGAAGTATCATTTAACATTTAGAATCCGATTGTCAATTCTGATCTGCTTAATTCCAATTACTCTCTGCAAGGAGATAATTGAATTCACAGTTTACATTTAAATCAGATTGAAAATCAACGAAATGGGGTTCATTATTGTCTTACTTTGATCGACTCTCTCCGGAGAAATTGACTTTAGGTTGGGCCTTATTTACACTAGAGTTGACAAGAATTAGCAGAGGCGACTGTCAACGAATTCCTCGACTGGATTATAAGTAATCCACTCACATTCAATCATTATAATACTAACATTAAATAAATTGACTTTAACGACGACATTTGTGTCGAACGTCTTAAATTACGGAATGTAAAAGTGTTAAACTGGAAGAAAGCCAAGTGGAATATCCAGAGATTAGAATTATGGCATATGCCATTGGTGGAGAAGACGAACATGAAAATTAAGGAAATACATTTCATCGATATCCTTTGGACATTTCGTGTCTACCACCAGCAGCACAAAAACTACATTTATGGAAACATTTACGGACAACGGAAAAGTTGTTGCAGTGGAGGAATTGATTTGCCAAACTTGAAATACTTGAAACTGACATTGGTGTCCGATAGTTCCCCCTTGTCTTATTTTCGCTCTGTCAAAATCACCCACATCCACTTCAATCACATTAGAGAAGTGAATGTGGATCATCTGCCCCGAGCGTCAGACACATCAAAATTACTAATTATAACATTGTAGCTTGTATTGCTCCAATTGGAGATCAGAGATATTCCATCATGCTTTTCTTCCGACAAAGGAAAGATTTACTTAAAAATCTTTCATAGCAACCTGATGCTATTTCAAATACTATGGGGTTATGTGCAACATTATTTTTGTGTAGGGTATAAAATGTCAAACATGTCTACTACATTTTTTTCTCTTTATATTCCTGATAGTTTTTAATTGCAATTGTAACTACCTGTAATTGGATAGAAACTAAAGGTATTTTTAGATGACCTACGTAATCTGATTTCTTGACTCAATATTTAAGAGTCCATTTGAAAATAAAAGATATAGATTTAACATGAACCAGGGTAACATTGTAGTAATGTACTTACTAAATTGCTAAATATTATTAGTGTACGAAAGTACAGAAGGTAATCGTAATGTTATGAGATGCTATACCGTACACCGGGTATGGTGTCGAAGGCTGATGTCCGCCATCTGTATCTGTGCACAATGCCATGTTATATCGGTTTTATTGATATAAATGAGCAGATACCTGGTATTGCATACCGTATTACCTGTTATGTTGCCCTAGTTCATTTTTAACCTAGATTTTCTTATAGGTAGGTAGAATGGTATACGTAGACTGGACTATCTTTTAGTTGGCCGTTTTTAATATAATTACCTAATAATAACTTTATGGACGTTGCCTGACACAATTAGATTTTGCTACACATGGACTCCCACTGGCGCCATACTACTGCTGGATAGTCTTGTTACAGCCAAGGTATTTTCTATTCTCCGCTTCCATCATATTGTATTGGATGCTTTAGATAGGGACTCAAATGAATCTTCCAATATGATCTATAAATGAAAATAATATTATAATAAAACTAATAACGTTTGTAGATACATATATCCCGCACAATTAACACGGCTATAAATATTTCCAGGAAATAACGACAATTCGCTCAAGAAAAACTGTTCGTCTTGGAAAAATGCCTATCATAGTAATAGTTGTCGTAATTAATCCACTTACCAGAAGTCCCTCGTTCCAAAGCTTGATGTAAGCCGCAAGAATTTTCAATTTGACCCGGGGTCTCTTTTCTACCATCCCTTGATCGAAAAGGATATTTACTTTTGCCAGTCTCTGGCACCACCTTTTCGACTTCAGAAAACTTCGGATCTTTCCTGAGTAAATAAAAAAGTAATCAGTTTTCTGAGCTCGGAAGATTTTATCGTAAAAATTAATATATTATACCGACCAGATGGTGTGGTGCCAAATGCCATTGAGGAAAGAGGCCCCTACTGCCAGTAGTAAATCGTCTAGGTACGGCGGAGGTGTTCGTAGTTGTCGCAATTAATATTTCTGATACTCACTGCTAGGGATTTCTGTATTCATGAAAATTAAAAATTTTGACTTGTTTAATAAACATTAAAAGTACCAAAATATTTAATAATGTTGAAATATGTTGATTAATTAATTTGTAAAGCTAGCAATTAAATGCAAGCATGGGAAATACAGAATTGAATTACCTTATTGATTAGATAATAAACTCAACCATGACGAGACAGATCAAGCCGGAGGGGTGTTATCTCCGAATAGGTAGGACAGGATGTAGTGTCTTGCGTCTTGATTCTGTCAATCTGCCTGATGTCAAAAATAATATTTCATCATTATCATAATCAAATAAAAAAGCCAAATCAAACGAAACAAACATTAAGGTTTCGAAAACTTTAAATTTATTATTTTTTGCAACTATAGTAAAACTTACCAGTTGGACACGTGACAAGTATATGTTTTGATATAATTAGTAATTTTGGTCGTCTGATGATTCCTGATAGAAGATCCGCACTCACTTCTCTGATTCAATCGATGCGACTTTGGGTGATTTTGACAGAGCGAAAATAGTACAAATAGGAATTATCGGACACCAATGTCAGTTTCGAGTATTTCCAGTTTGGCAAGTCAATTCCTCCACTGCAACAACTTTTACGTAGTTCCCAAACATAGCACTTTACACATAGTTCTTGCAGTGTTGTTTGGTAGGCAAGAGATGTCCAAAAAACATTTTTGAATGTATTTTTCTTCATTTCTTTGTTAGTCTTATCAACCAATGGCAAATGCCATAATTTTAATTTCTGGAAATCCCACTTCGCTTTCTTTCAGTTCAACACTCTCACATGCCGTAAGTGAAGATGTTCGATACAAACGTGATTATTTAAGTCAATATGTTCAATGTTTGTAGGATAATGTTTTAGCGTAAGTTGAGAAAAGTTAATCTAGTTCAGGAATTGGCTGACAATCGCCTCTACTAAGGCTTGTCGACTTTGGGTTTATAAAATCCAGTCTAAAGTCAATTTCTCAGGAGGGATTCGATTACAAAAAGTCAATTTGATGATTCGCCCAATTTTCTTTGATTCTCCTCCCAAATTTTATGCAATCTAAAACTCAATAATCCTCTTTGCTACGGAGTACTTAGAACTAACCTAATCAAAAGTGACAATCGGTTTCAGAACATCGAGTGACACTTCCGTACGAGTTCCTCCGAATATGTGTTCTCGTTTCCAGAAGTTCTTTCATTTCACCCCGATTGACCGTTCTCCACTGTGCAATCAACAATGAATACCAATGAAATCTTTTGATCATGACTTTTCTAATTGTAACATTCCAACTCCACCTCATCTCGATGCAAGTATACATTTCTTCTTTTATTTTTCTCTGCGAGGTGCCTCAAGGGTTGAGACACGGTCCCCTAACTGTTCAGTCTTAACTAGACAAATTTCATGATTGAATTTTATTATCTCCATTGCCACTTCTCAAGCAATTGTCTCAGCTAATTAAACTCTTTCCTCAAAACTTTCTTTCACTAACATTTAATGAAGGATTTTAATTAAGCGCCTCTCCTCTACTAACTGTTGCCCTACTAATAATTCTTCGTTAATGTTCACCAGTTACAAATGGTCATAGAATAAAGAATCCCCGATTTCCATGTCTGTTGGTTTCTATATTCTAATCCAGCAACTCCGAATCTTCCTCGGTGTTTATTCTCGTTCCCTAAGTTGTGTTAATATATATCAGTAGCCTCTCTAACGTTCTTCATAGATCATATTTTCTATCCTCCAATCTCATAATTGGATCTAATATCGTCAAGATCTATATACTTTTTGCCTACAGTCCCTATTTAAACAGAAAAATTTATAGATTGAAGTTCGATGCCTTTATTCTTCTACTTTTCATTAATCAACTTCATCAATCGGACAAATTGGACAAAAGTCTCCTAAATTCGAACTGCAAACCTAACGCAGATAGAACTGATGTGTAAGATTTTCTTGGAATGACATAGATGTTTTCATGTCACCAATAAGGCCAACGCTTTCCTAAAATATACAAACAGAAATAAGTGCCTTGTAGAAAAAATCTTACTTGCGATATTATCTGGAAATTATTTATTTATTAACATTAAATTGTAAAAAAGAAATTATTTCTCATTTAATGATGGCCGTCCACATGTTATAAGAATGTAGAAAAATCTACCAACTTACCACTTCTTCAAACTGGGATGTCATTCTGGATCAATTACGTTGTCGTTGTTACAAAAGCCTTAGCAAGAAAATAGATGTTCGGCATCCCTTTCCATTTCAACAAGTTGATGGAAAATGGATCACCTTTGCACAGCACTATTAACAGTGATGTTAATAGTTTGTGCACCGATCGCCGACTGACAAGATGAATTGCAAAATGGAAGAATTACAACGTGCCAACAGGTTCCACGTCAGCACACGTTTTTGGTACTCCAAAGAGTGGGGGAGGTTAGAGATAGTGACGGGGGCGGAGAACTAATAAATATATTTCTCTGTTGAGGTGAATATATATATATAGGAATAACTTTATAATACGTACCACCTATGTAACTAAATGAAACTCCTGGATTTAATGCGTTGAATTATTTATTTTCGAGGTTGTAAAACAGAAACCGATTCGCAACTGACCATATTTGGTAACAGACTAGTATTATAATAAGCATAAAATATATATCTATAATATAACACCATTTTCAACAAACAAAGTACTTAATCAACAAAAAAATTAGGGCGCCGTCCAGGCGACACTTCGACGTCGCCGAAGTAACTGAGTCTTAAAATTGTATGGTAAAAGTAGTTCAAATTGCAATAACTGAATCTGAAACCACCGGGATAAAGAATAAAAGTTTTAGTTAGACGAATAAAGCCAGTCAATTGGTGTTTTACATTTTTAATTCTATTGAGAAATCTTTATTTTGAGCTAATGATGTTCAGAAAAGTCTAAATTTAAAATACGTTTAGATAGTCGAGAAGTTATTGGTGCAGCCGCTGCAGCCACACCTTTAGAGGGAGCCAGGGGGAACGCAACAATTAAATTCCCAGAAAAAACATTTTTTTGTCAAAAAAGGTGAAAAATCAAAAAAATCGCGCTTCCCGGAAATATGTCATAATTTTACCATATATTTTGTTGTATTCCTGTTGTCTTGTTACCCCCCTTGGTCAAATTCCAGGATATGGGCCTGACTTATGCTATTATTGAAATTAATGTATGTATTAATGCCAGTGGTTTACTCTAGATTTTGGATCAAAATGGTAACATCTAAAGCATACGGTAAAGACTTTATTTTGTTAAAAGTGTTAAATTACTAATAATAACTAGCTTTAAAGAATTTGACGCATGAAACGTATAAAAGTGGTAGGTTATCCGGATCACGGATAACTTGTATAAAATATTTATGAGGGTAGTGACGTCTTGTATTTGCAAATGGATATCCCATATATGGATAGTAACAATTTTTATAGGTATATATAAATGGATATTCTGCATATTAATAACGAATTTGTATTAATCTTTTACTCCATGTCAATAATCAATGCGAAGATCATAAATATCCCTTTGCGTATACAATTTATGTTACTATCCATATACTGGATATCCATTTGCATATACAAGTTGTTACTACCCACAATGTGCGGAATCAATAGACAGGCGGCCCTGGGGCAAAATGAGACTGATTTCAATAGCGGTGTAATTTTTAAGTTATTTTTAGTATAATTATTTAATTTGGACCTTTTTCTCAGGTATTAATACAACTTTGATTATAAACTGCTTTTGCCCACCCGAGGGGGTGTCACAATAGCATAATATTATAAAAACAATTGACTTATTAATGTCATACGTTATTTATAATCCTCTCTCGGGCGGGTCCACCACTTTTGAAGTAGCCGCTAGTGGCAGCTGGAGTTTTTTTCAAAAAATTCTATCAAAAATTACAATTTTTTTGAGCCTAGTCAAAATGGTGGGTAGTGGTGGGGTTTTAAGTTATGTGAATTTTTAAAATTTGTACTGAACTACATTGGGTTAAATGTTTTCTCACCGTATTTAAAAATTGCAATATGAGGGTGGATTTTTTTGGAGTACTCTATTATTTAGTTTAGGGTATTTTCATGTATTTCAAAGTGAAAAATTCAAGATCTGTGAGATAAAGTTTTAATACAAGATTTGGCAAAGGGCCGCCTGTCTATTGATTCCGCACAGTGTGCTACCCTCATGTACGAAATAATTTATACGAGTTGTCCGGGTACCACGTACACCACCTTGCGCTGTCAAATTGCGCACCTAAATCACAACTCTAAGGTTATTTACTTTTCCTTGTAGATCGTTGGTATTAATATTGCACCATATAATATCTTTTTATTTCGTGCAGGAGTAACTTTATGACCGACTTAAGTAAATACACAATTATCAAGGCAATATTATTAAACATTTCTGAAATATTTTGTTTCTTAGGTCAAGTATTAATTTATTTTCGTAAAGAGGAAAGATATAATCCCAGAAGAGGAGGTTAGGTAGAACAAAAAATTATGACAAATACTTAATATATTAGTGCAAAGTAGTGTAAAATATTATTTTGCTATTTGTTGTCTTTTTTGGTAAATAAACTCGCTTTGTCTCAGAAGTAGGGGCACAGCGGCTCCCGCCCCCTTTATAGTCTGATTCAAGAAATTAGCCAGAAAAAGGTTAAAGGTTAGGGAGCGCGTTCAATTACGAAAGTTTGAAGTATTGAACTGTAACCGTAACTTTCAAAAATTTTCCTATAGGTTCCATCAATGTCATCATTTGAATGTTTCCATGGTTACGCCTTCAGGGGAAAGGGGACTACGTGCTCCAGAAAATTTATTTTCCCCAACCAGATTTCTGCATCAAAATATACATTGGAAACCAGTTTTCAAAAGCACATTGTGACCTTACTCCTCCTGAGGGCATAGCCATGGAAACATTCAATTCACCTTGGATTGCATATTTATCTCTGTATTTTCTGAAAATACCTGACTGCTACTATTCGGAATCAGACTATAGGTACGTGGTTGTATACAACTATAACAATTTTTTCTATTAATTTTCTGATTCATAATTTGTAATTGACACAATAATTTACACCACTATATTTAGTAATATAATACAATTATTGATACACAATTACAATTAAGTCACCTTAAAATATTTTTCTTGAATTATAGTTGTACGGCAGTTGCCTAATATTTGTACGGAGATTTGTCACGTAGTATTGATCTACTATTATATAAGGTATTATATAACACGCAGTATTATAAAAGGATAAAAATGTAATACATGTTTGTTCCAGTTGTATGACAGCATAGATAGATTTAACGGTGTCAGTATGATGCGACAGGATGTTTGATACTTACGATAAACACTAACTTACGTGACATACTTTGAAATCGAGTAATTGTGAAGTGTAAGCCTGTATATAACAATGTGAAGCGAAGTAGAGATAACAACAACGACACAAACGTTTACTGAAAGGTGTATCTTATCTTTCATTTACACAGCACGTGTCCAATCCTTGAAAGTAATGTCCTCATTTCTTTCTGCTCTATATGTATACTGTGCTTGGATAAAATAAATCCATTTGCTTCACTCTACTTTGGATCAGATCCTTTTATTTCTAATTATTTATTATTCGAATATGATTCGCCATTTTCTTGGTAAGCTAAATGTCTGCCACCATGTACTGGTAATAAATAGTTAAATATCTAGGGGGTAATTAGTAGTTAGTAGTCACATATTATTATTACTAACACAATTTAAAAAGATAATATGCTTTATTGCTCATGATTATGATTAATTGCTTATACTTTCAAAAATAAATATTATATGAAATATAACATCTCCTTGCCCATTTAACTGGTAGACATGGTCAACAGCTTCATTACCCCTCTCTTAAGACTCAAATTAAAACGAGGTACGCTTTGAATAGTGACTGGTTCCTCCAACCCTATTTTGAAATTCATCTGCTTGTTCGAATATCTACTGACCTTTTCCATGTATGTTGAATTTGTCTACGGAATGAATGCATTAAAGAGTATAGTGTTAAAAGCTGCTAATGTAATCGTTGTAAGTTTTCGATAATTTGTTCAGGATTATTAATAGTATGAGCACCGTATCACGAATGCGCTAAAACAGGATCCGCTGAATCCAATCCTGACAATTGGTAGCATTCCATTGAAAAATTAGAGTATGAAAACAGTATCACTCTGGTAACCAAGAATTGTATGGAAACAAGAATAAGCCAAAGTTTTCCTTGGCCATAGTGCAGGTAAAGCTTCATGATGTTCGAATATTTTACTAGGATTTCTGGGTTTTGATCTTGAAGGACGTTATCAAATCCGTACTGTTACTGTCCAAGCCTGTAAAAAGTTGTTCGTCTCTTTCTATAGCAACATTTCTATATTATGCATAAAACTTACGTCAGCTCTTTGTTGAGTGTGTTCATTGATAGGAATGCAAATACAAGTAATAGTAGTTCCACTATCATTGTAAGGAAACATGATCCACTAGCAATTAATCCAAATGGCTATTGTTGTAGCTAATAACACGAGCAAAAAATGCTGACATTCTTTAGGAAAATCGACATACAGAAATATAGGCTCTTCATAGAAAAATAAGAATAGCGTCATCCATATCATATATGTGATGGTAAAGATAAATGGTATTGAGTTCAATATTCGTAGTACAGGTACTATAATATAGTTGTATACTTCGTTGCTTCATATCTGACATTTGAATATTTTTCTAAAAACAATGCAAAAGTAATTTAACTACATACATTTTATTCTTTAAACCTTTTCTGTGTCAAGCTATAGCTATATATTAATAAAAAGTAAATAACTATCTTCAAAATCAAGAAGAATGTGCAAGAAATCAGTGATAGTCATGGCTAGATCTTTGAAGATCATTATCAGGATAACGTATAGAAAGAACCAGATCCCACTTCCGATACCCAAGAGGAATACAAAACATATGACACTGAAACATTGTCATCATCTCGGGAAAATCGAATGAACTGCACGACATACAAAATTACAATCGAGAGCCAAATAATTGCATGAGTATAGAATTTGAATTTATTTGTGCATTCTTTTAAAGCCTTTTATTGTCCCAATAGTAAGGAAATCCTAGCAAGAATGCTAGTCTAAAGAGAAACTGTAGGATTGTTTTTATTTTACTCTTTTCAGGATTTGGTGCTACAACTGGCAGAAAGACACTGTTAGGTGGTTGTTAAACGTCACTACCCTTATAAATTTAAAACTTTAGTTGTGAAAATTCCCACTACCATGACATGCACTGCAAGAGACATCATGTAATACGAAATTTCCTTTTGTGTTCACCATAACTGAGAAAAACACATGGTTGTGGTTTTATGACCAAAAAGTAAGGTGCTATCAGTGGGAATCGAAGCTTTAATTCCTATTTTTGCTATTCTTATCTGCACATGATTAGTGCAACTGGCTCAGACAAAGCACGTATCCAGGAATTTAACCTACGGCGCCCACCAAAATATATTGATAAAATTAAGGCGTGAAAATTTTTTTGGGTTTTAACCTTTTTTGACAAAAAAATTGCCTTTTTTTGGATACCTAGGGGGAGCCCGGCCCCCCAACTGGATACGTGCTTGTCATCCACTTATTTAGAGCCGCATAGCAAAATGAAATTAGAGAACCTAAAACCATAGATTGCCGATTCACTTTTGTCAACTTTTAAATATTTGCAAAGGTAATTATTGCAATTATTTGTAGTGTCGCTTAATAATACTCGCTGTCTTTTTATATATCAATATAGAAAATTTTTATCAAGTCCTATCATTTTATACTAAAAAGTTTGATGACGATTTTCGGTACAAAGAATTCTGATAAAACAAAGTGCATCAGCAACTAAACTGATTAGTAATTATGCCGTATACATGTTAATTGAGTGCTTTAACATCACCAGCGAGAAATGAGGTCAAAATTTACTCCGCAAACAATTGGTCATCAAGTGCAGGCGTCACGAATCACGAATCTCAAATGTCAGGTAAAATGAAGTATAATGAACATTTACAGACTAGATACTTAAACGTTATTTATTGGCTATTTAAGTTTACTTTTTACTGCTAACTCTACCTGAAATGTGTGTGGGTATTTGATCTTGATATTGATAACGGTAGTGGATTGTGTCTTTCCTGTATGTATTAAATTCTACAAGTTAAAGTTTAATAGGATGTATGTCAGGCTCAAGACATTTCGTGGTTGTAGTTTAAATAGAAGTATTATTAATTATTTCAAGTTCCACTCTATCACAATCTCAATATTGCGAAACCATAACAACTAAATGACCTGAACCTGACATACATCATAACAAACATTCACTTGTAGAATTTAATATCTTCAGAATGTATACAAACCACTACCGTTATCAAGATCGAGTGACGCACATACACAATGTTTGCAGTCAACTAGACTTAGAAGTAGAAAGTATATAAACAACATAAATAATTAACCTAATGATAGGTTTTTATGAAGTTTTAAAGGGTTGAATGAAAACCGTCTTCCCAACAACATAATTAATTATTAATTATCATCAAGTGAATACCCAAATTCGGTGGAAATGTTGAATGGAAAATACCTACGCTAAGAAACTGTAACTTACTAGCAAGCACGTATGCAGTACCTGTGTTATTAGTGGGAACCTAACCTCCGCGTTTTGAGAAAAAGAAGTTTTAACCGATCGTAACCTATCCTTAATAATAATTGCCAGCCGTTTCAACGTAGGTGCAGGCTCAATACGTTTTTGTGACTCATTGTGAGCATAGAATGACAGCTTATACCTAAAGACATACATAATATAATTCATGATTACATGAATTATTGATACAGTTTATTATACTATGCATATTAGTTTTCTGAATAGACCTCGAAAACAAAAAGATTGAAAGATAAGAAGACAATGAAAGCTCTCGCTTGACTGGGCTCACCGAGGTATATGCGTACGTAGTGAAGGAGTGCACAGTGTGTCTAATCAACGGGACTAGTGGACATAATGACGAAATGTATTGAGTAATAAGTTGGTAATTTACTTTCTACTGCTAACTCTACCTAAAATTATGTATGTGCTACATTCGATCTTGATAACGGTAGTGGCTTGTGTTTTTCCTAAAATTATTAAATTCTACAAGTTAAAGTTTAATATGATGTATGTCAAGCTCAGGACATTTCGTGGTTATAGTCTAAATAGAAGTATGATTAATTATTTCAAGATCCACTCTATCACAATCAAGCACGTATCCAGAGGGGGCTCCGGGGCGGTCCGGCCCCCCCCCCTAAGTATCCAGAAAAAGGCAATTTTTTGTCAAAAAAGGTGAAAAATTCAAAAAATTTTCGCGCTTAGCGCGAATATGACTTGAATTTATCATTATATTTTGATGGGCCCCTCCTAGGTCAAATTCCTGGATACGTGCTTGATCACAATCACAATATTGAGAAACTATAAAAACGATATGACCTGAGCCTGACATACACCTTAATAACCATTCACTTCTAGAATTTAATATCTTCAGAAGCACACAGTTACTATCGTTATCAAGATCGAATGGCAGACAGAGTTGGCAGTAGAAAGCAAACAACATAAATAATTAACCTGATTTTATGTGTGCTTATGCTAAGTCCTAATATATTATCTGAAAACACTTAGCTCCGTCATCCCAAAAGCATTATTAATTATTAATTGCCATTAAGAGAAAACCCAAATGTAGTGGAAATATTTAACTGAATTTATCTATACTAAGAAATTGTAACTTACTAGCAAGCATGTATACAGTTATTGGTGGGGGACCAGCCTCCGTGTTTTGAGAAAAAGAAGTTTTAAACGATGGTAAACGCATTCTTAATAATAATTTACTAGCCGTTTTCAACGTAGGCAAAGGTTCAATACACTTTTGTGACTATTGTGAGCCTAGAGACGTACACATAATTTATGATTTCATGAATTATGGATACAGTTTATATGTTTGGATACGAGGTGGAATTTGACATGCTAATCTGCCTTAAAGTTAAATGCGTTAACCTATTACGTTCATTTAAATATCGCCGAGCGGTTTGAGGCACATCATCTCAATAAGCTTTGTGTAAACTTTCCAAATTTTAATGTTAGGTACATGAACCTAAGTTAAATTTTCAGATGTATAATAGAGAATTGAGTAAATTGTTGGTTTATTTCTAGAAAATCCGGTATATTCATTGTCAGATGGAAGATGAAGCTAAAACTAAACTCGTCGATCTTACTTTTTCAAGCTTGAAAAATGTCAAAAGGAAAGTAAAAAAGTTTTTTTCCCCTACTTTGGCAAACTACTCTGGGAATGAAGTATTAAATTGGATTGGCTTTTATTTTAAAATTTCATTCGGATATATCCCAATAAAATATAATAGATCCACAGAAACATTTTATGCTTCTCCACCTTCGCAATTAATTATTTTAAAAGTGCTAAATTACTTTGTGTGGGCTTTAATAGCTTACGAAGCGATACAGTTATCATTATTCCTCCGCTCCAAGCAGAACATTAACCTTGAAGTTGTCCTCATTCTTCTTACTTTGCTACCGAGCATAATAATTAAAATTACTTTATCCAACTTTCTAACAAAGTCGACTGAAATTGCACATGTTTTAAGTCAACTCAACCTGAAAAGCTATCTAATTTTAAATAAAGGTGAAGAAAGTAATGTTAATATCATCTCCTTCTTTGTGGATTTAAAAAACACTTATAGGTAGTTATAGTAAGCGAATGTTGTAAAAGTATTGGTTATTTTATTTTCTATTTTGTAAACTTTAAGGTTGGCAGAAACCTGGAATCAAAACCCTCGTCTATTTGGAAGTACTACTATCGAAATGGCTTATAGGAATCTACATAATTTCCATTTTTGTGATATGTCACTTATTCTATTATGTCGTTTTGGGAAAGCATATTGCAGCAGAAAGTGTGAAGGAGTTGGAAATATTCTATCTGCACAAATTGGAAAGTCCGCTGAGGTTTACACAATGTTGGTTGGTAGCAGTCCCAGGAATCTCTTTGATGGCTACCCTTTTCACGTTGGTATTCATATGTTCAACTAGAATGTGCATATATTTGCACATGATAAGGTAATTGGTAATATTTTAAGCATTTTGTTAATCAGTTATTAATAACCATGTCGTTGCAAAACTTTAATTCTTATTTATTTTTATGCAAAGTTTTCATAATCTATTTGGACAAATATTGAACATGATTGGAATTTTCAATTTAATTTACATTTAAAAAATTTTACTAATGATTTTTCAGTAAAAGTAACGCAACTCTTAAGGAAAAAATCAGGACTTTCAATGGATTACGTATTTTAAATAATTTATTCAACGACTGTCTTGTCAACTCATTGGTCCCATCTTTTATATATTTGTATGTCATCATTGTATCCATTACTCTGTTTGCTCTTATAAAGCAAAATACAAATGAAGGAGACAAAGTAGTTTTGCTAGCCGTTATCTTTGTTGGATCTGCAAGTGTGCTTGCCATCCTGATGTTCTCTTGCTCTTTGTGTTACAAACGCTCGTTGGACACTCTGAATGTTTTACGAACGGAATTGCAAATGGCTCCAATTCGAGACAGGAAATATTGTAAACAAATGCTAGCGAGCACAACTCCCTTCGGTGTCAGATATGGGCTTTTACAGGTGATAAAACACAAACACACTTTGGACTGCTTTGACTCCAGTCTCAACATTGTGACATCGCTTCTGATTTCTACTGTTTCGAGTAAAAATGTAATTTGAACGCTTTTTAATGCCCGCCACCACTGGCCCTATTGTATGTGTATAATATAAGAACCTAAGAGAAGATAATATTATTTGATAATAAAAAATCTTTCAGTTTTTTCCAAGACAACCTCTTCTGAGAAAAAAGTAATAGCTTCATTATAGCAAGTTGGTTTGCATATTCACTGACAATTTGGTCACCAATGTCAACTAATAGCCAATATTATTATTTTCATATAGAATCATAGCGCGGCGTTAAGTCCATGGCGTTTAGGCTTTTTCGTACACAAAACGAAAAGTGGATTCAGGGTAAATAGGTTTTTTAGGTGTGATATTGGTGTTAAACACTTTGCATTTTGCAAATATATTGGATTGTAGGATATACAATCTCACCTGTTATTAAATTTCCATAATTTCTAGTAACAACAGTTTTCTACACTACTATAAAATTCTCCTAATTGTATAATGTCATTTTTATTGTAAGTAATAAGTAACTTCGTATTTCTAAGTTCGATTTTGTACTTAAGAAGACAACGGTAGGCTGTCGAAAGGTTGGCAGGTTTATTCTGTTCGAATAAAGTATTGTTTAACCCCGAGAGTCATGGGTCACACTGTGCGGAATCAATAGACAGGCGGCCCTTTGCCAAATCTTGTATTAAAACTTTATCTCACAGATCTTGAATTTTTCACTTTGAAATACATGAAAATACCCTAAACTAAATAATAGAGTACTCCAAAAAAATCCACCCTCATATTGCAATTTTTAAATACGGTGAGAAAACATTTAACCCAATGTAGTTCAGTACAAATTTTAAAAATTCACATAACTTAAAACCCCACCACTACCCACCATTTTGACTAGGCTCAAAAAAATTGTAATTTTTGATAGAATTTTTTGAAAAAAACTCCAGCTGCCACTAGCGGCTACTTCAAAAGTGGTGGACCCGCCCGAGAGAGGATTATAAATAACGTATGACATTAATAAGTCAATTGTTTTTATAATATTATGCTATTGTGACACCCCCTCGGGTGGGCAAAAGCAGTTTATAATCAAAGTTGTATTAATACCTGAGAAAAAGGTCCAAATTAAATAATTATACTAAAAATAACTTAAAAATTACACCGCTATTGAAATCAGTCTCATTTTGCCCCAGGGCCGCCTGTCTATTGATTCCGCACATTGTGTGGGTGTTGGTTTAAATGGTATACAATAAAACTCTCTATAGTCCAGTCCAGAATCGCTATTACATCGGTAAATATTTCCATAAACTGAATTTGTTTTTTAGTACGTGAACAGCAGCTATAGCATTGGCAATTCCCACCCAATATTAAACGTTTAGAACGTAAAACTATAAAATAAAATTATTAGTGATCATTTGAACGAATTGATTTGCTTTAAGCAACCAACCGGACCGTTATATTCCTTTTAGCACTGTCTATGCCTGTCATTGTATATTTAAACGATTACGAATTACTAAATTCACGATATTATGCAATAACTTCTGTAAGTTCCTCCAACCACTACTAAACTACTACTTAACTGTTGGTTGATGATGCGCCGCCAAGGGTTAAAATTTATAGCAAATCTATGCAATGCTATGCCATGCTTATCCTATCCTATGTAATACAATGTCAACTTAATTAAAACCACAACATTGATAGGTATTTGTGCAGCCACTGCCTTACTTTAACTTCTATTTTTTAACAATCATACTTTCGGTTCAGTAAAATGATACATAGTCCTTATTACATACATAATAAACAAGAAACGAAAAAAAGGTTTAGAAACGAATTTTGGAAAGTCACCTAATTTAGAAAGAATAGTTTTTATCAATATACCTAACCCAGCTACAGATGGGTTATATAATAAGTAATTACTTATATAATACATGAAAACATTATCGAATTTATCTAATTTTTACAATTTGATATTTAAAGTCCAAAAACGAACGATTTACTGTCCTTGTCGAGGGAAGAAAAAGGAGGGAAGTGAAGAAAAAGAGGGAAGGGAAGAAATAGAGAGAAGAGAGAAAAGGCAGGAAAAATAAGAAAAATAAGGAAAGAAACGTTCCAATGTTATTATTATTTATCTATTTTAACGAAGGGAAAATGAGCGGAACAAGGAAAATGAAGAAGAAACGAAAAAAAGGGAAATAAAGAAGGAAGGAGAGAACAAAGTTAAGTAAAAAAGGCAGAGGAAAGAGTAGGAAAAAAGAGAAGAGACCACATATATTTTTATATATATTCTACACCAATTGTCCATCAAAAAAGACCTTTGAATTGATATAGCTAAAAATTTCGATATAAAATATTAACCCTAACTTAAATGCTGGGGGGAATAGTGGCCCTTAAATTTGAGAAAAAGATGAATAATTTTTCCAAAATAGGCCAAAAATTTTCGCGCTAATACTACATCATTCGGTAACTATCATTGGTTCCAATACGTATTACAATACATTTGGGAAGAAATAACTCAAAACCGGGAAGGATTTTGGAAACATTTTGGATAGTGGGAAGAAAACATAATTTCCACCGGCGGTCCTTGAACACAAAAAGAAGGGCTGTTTGAATTGAAGGTGCACAGCAAGTAAATCTGATTGTTTCGATCTCGCTGACAGAATCTCCTAATCGATCCACGCCAGTGTATATGTGGTAGTCCAGAAGAGCAGGGGCGCCAGTAGCGCTATTGGCTAGTCCACAGGAGTACTGCTCTACGGGCTTAGCCATAGGCGCTATCGACTTTAGTACATAGGAGCAGTTCTGATTTCTTTGCATAAACAGTACATATTTATTAAAAATATTATTATCAGTCATTATATAATTAGTCATTAGTTAATATTGCATGAAAATACTTTGGATACAGTAAAATTAATAAGTAACATCATTAAATTAGTGAATCAGAGTAAAGAGATTAATCGCAGTGAACATTAATACAATTATTGTTGCCTAAATTTGACCAAGGTCCTACATTACATTCGTTTTCCCATGAGTCTATGATTCCTTTACCACATTGTAATTGAAGATTTCCATGTCCACAAGAGCACTGCTCTACGGGCTAAGCCCGTAGAGCAGTAGTGCTCCTGTGGACTAGCCAATAGCGCTACTGGCGCCCCTGCTCTTCTGGACTACCACATATATAGTCCACTCATTTTGAACCACAACCGCATAGCAGAATTCAATTAGTAAACCTAAAACTAAAGTTTGCCGTATTATATTTGTCAACTTTTAAATGTTTTCAAAGATAACTATTGCAATTAATGTCGCTAAATAATACTCACTGTCTGTTCATATATCAAGAAAATTGTTATAAAGTCTTATGATTTTATATTCAAAATTTGATGAAGCCTTTCGGTACAAATAATTCAAAAAACAAAGTGCATCAGCAATTAAACTGATTAGTAATTACGCCGTATACATGTTAATTGAATCTTTTAACGTCACCAGCGAGAAATAAAATCAAAATTTAGAGAGCTATTCACGATTAGAACTTGATTTTAATTTTCTCCAAAGAGTCATTGTTCATCTGATGCAGGCACCACTGACCTCAAATGTCGGGTAAAATGAAGTATAATGAATATTTATAGACTAGATACATAGACATTATTTCCCATTTAAAACTTTCTACTGCTAACTCTACCTGAAATTATGTATGTGCCACATTCGATCTTGATAACGGTAACTAGTGGCTTGTGTTTTTTCTAAAGTTATTGAATTTTTCAAGTTAAAGTTTAATATGGTGTGTGTCAGGCTCAAGACATTTCGTGGCTATAGTTTACTTAGAAGTATGATTAATTATTTCAAGACTCACTCTACCACATTGGCAATATTTGGAAAATTTAACAACAAAATAACCTGAGCCTGACATACATCATGTTAAACTTTAACTTGTAGAATTTAATATCTTCAGAAAAAACACTAGCCACTATTGTTATCACGATCGAATGACGCACATACATAATGTTTCCACTTTCCATTCAAGCAGAGTTGGCAGTAGAAAGCAAGCAACATAAATAATTGACCTGATTTTATGTCTATATGTAAAGTCCTAATATATTATCTGAAAACTTAGCTCCGTCTTCCCAAAAGCATTATTAATTATTAGTTTTCATTAAGAGAACCCAAATGTAGTGGAAATATTTAATGGAATTTACCTATACTAAGAAATTGTAACTTACTAGCAAGCATGTATATACAGCTACAGGTGGAGGCCCAGCCTCCGTATTTTGAGAAAAAGAAGTTTTAAACGATGGTTTACTGCCGTTTTCAAATATGTAAAGGTTCCATACGCTCTTGTGACTATTGTGAGCAATAGAATGACAGCTTACGCCTATAGACGTACGCATAATTTATGATTTCATGAATTATGGATACAGTTTATATGTTTGGAAACGACGTGGAATTTGATATGCTAATCTGCATTAAGTTAAAGCGTTAACCATTTAAATATCGCCGAGCCGCAGTTTAAGCCACATCATCTCAATAAGCTTTGTGTAAAGTTTCCGAATTTTAATGTAAGTGTACATGACCGTACGTTAAATTTTCAAATGCATAATAGAGTATTGAATTAATTGTTGGTTTATTTCTAGAAAATCCGGTATATTCATTGTCACAAGGAAGATGAAGCAAAAACTCGTCGATCTTACTTTTTCAAGCTTGAAAAATGTCAAAAGGAAAGTAAAAAAGTTTTTTAGCCCTACTTTGGCAAACTACTCTGGAAATCAAGTTTTAAATTGGATTGGCTTTTATTTTAAAATTACATTCGGATATATCCCAATAAAATATAATAGATCTGCAGAAACATTTTATGCTTCTCCTCATTTGCAATCGACTATTCTAAGAATACAAAAATACTTTATGTGGGCTTTCATTGTTTACGAAGCGATGCAGTTATCATTATTCCTCCGCTCTAGGCAGAATATTAACTTTGAAGTTGTCCTCATTCTTCTTTGTTTGCTGTACTACATACTAATAAAAATTACTTTAACCAACTTTCTAACAAATACGACAAAAATTGCACATGTTTTAAATCAACTCAACCTGAAAGGCTATCCAGTTTTAAATAAAGGTAAAGAAAGTGATATTGATATCATCTCAATTGGTTGTGGATTGGTTATTTTATTTTCTATTTTGTAAACTTTAAGGTTGGCGGAAACCTGGAATCAAAATCTTCGTCTATTTGGAAAATCTACTATCGAAATGGCTTATAGGAATCTACACAATTTCCATTATTGTTAATTGTCACTTAATCTGTTATGTCGTTCTGGGAAAGCATATTGCCGCAGAAAGTGTAAAGGAGTTGGAAATATTCTATCTGCACAAATTGGAAAGTCCGCTGAGGTTTATACAATGTTGGCTGTTATCAGTCCCAGCACTTTTCTTGATGGCAAACCTTTTCACGTTGGCATTCATATATTCAACTAGAATGTGCATATATTTGCACATGATAAGGTAATTTGTAATATTTTAAGCATTTTGTTAATCATTTATTAATAACCATATCGTTGCAAAAATTAAATTTTTATTTTTTATGTAAAGTTTTCATAAACTAATTGGACAAATATTGACCATGTTTGGAATTTTCAATTTAATTTACATTGTAACATTTTACTTGTGATTTTTCAGTAAAAGTAAAGCAACTCTTAAGGAAAAAATCAGGACTTTCAATGGATTACGTATTTTAAATATCTTATTCAACGACTGTCTTGTGAACTCATTGGTCCCAACTTTTATATACTTGTTTGTCATCATTGTATCCGTTACTCTGTTTGCTCTTATAAAACAAAATACAAATGAAGCAGACAAAGTAGTTATGCTAGCCATTATTTTTGTTGCAACTGCAAGTGCGCTTGCCCTCCTGATGTTTTCTTGCTCTCTGTATTACAAACGCTCGTTGGACACTCTGAATGTTTTACGAACGGAATTTCAAATGGCTACAATTCGTGACAGGAAATATTGTAAACAAATGCTAGCGAGCACAACTCCCTTTGGTGTCAGATATGGGATTTTGCAGGTGATAAAACACAAGCACACTTTGGACTGCTTTGACTCCAGTCTCAACATTGTGACATCGCTTCTGATTTCTTCGGCTTCGAGTAAAAATGTAATTTGAACGATTTTTAATGCCCACAACCACTGGCTCCATTGTATGGGTTTGAAATAACCAATGGAAAGATATCATAATAATAATATAATAATAAAAAATAATGCTCAAAACGATTCAATTTTGCCCCAGAAAGCCTCTGAAAAATTAATATCTTTATTTTACCGAGTTGGTTTGCATGTTCACTAACAAATTGGTCATAATATTAACTAGTAGCCAATAATATTTTCATCTACGTACATAGCGCGGCGTTTAGTCAATGGCATTTAGGCTATTTCGTACACAAAACAAAAAATGGATTTAGACTAACTGGTTCCTTAAGGGTCAATATTGTTGTTAAACAATTTGCATTTTGCAAGCATTTTGGAGTATAGGATATGTAATGAATCGTTCTATTGTCCAAGATCGTTATTATATCAGCGAATATTTCCATAAACTGGATTTGTTTTTTAATACGTGAACAGCAGCTATAACAAGGACAAATTCCACATAATATTAGGCGCTTATTACGTAAAACTGTAAAATAAAATTATTGATGATAATTTAAACTAATTTATTTGCTTTAAGCAACCAACCTGACCTTTAGATTCCGTTTAGCACTGTCTATGCCTGTCATTATATTCTCAAACTACTTAATTGGTGGTGGTTGATGATGCCCCGCCAAGGGTTAAAGGTTATTGCAAATCAATGCAAAGCTATGTCATGCATTTCCTATGTAATAAAATGTTAACCTAATTAAAACAAAAACATTGATAAGTATTTGTGCAGAACTGTCTTACTTCAACCCTTATTTTTATTACAACCATACTTTCGGTTCAATAAAATGATACAGATATAGACCTTAAACAAGTACAGAAATAAAAATTTAGAAACGAATTTTGGGAAGAGTTACTCCATTTAGAAACAAAATTACACCAATAATTAATATTTTACATGGTTATTATTTGTTTGAAAGAAGTTACATGGGTATTTGGCATTAATACCGATTTAATATTTTTGGCAAATGCAAATGTTGGGTTAAATCTAGGTAGATCATGGTACTTCCTATTTGATATATCGCATAATAATAGTACTGATTCTGAAATTACTTCCACCGTACAACGTCCAATTAGACAACCCAATGGAGAAAATAGAGACAGGATCACTGAACACGACATCTACCGTTTACTTTTAAAGTTGCTAAAAGAGAAGGTCCAATTTGTTGTTCTAAAGCGTGGTAGCATGTGATATGGGGAGGGAGGAGCAGAGGCGGTAGTAGGAAATGTAAACAAAAACCATGTGGTTAACATTCCTTCAACCATCATTCAATTTTTGTTTTGGTTATATCGCGTCTTTACTGTTCTTGTAAATTGTCCTCGTTCAATCAATTGTCTTGCGTTGTCGGCAGTGAATGTTGATGTCTTGTGCTTCTTTTCGACGAGCTCTGTTGGTTTGCGGTTGTGGTAAGTCTTCTATAGACCTTTTTTTGACCTCTCCTTTTTTGAAAAAGGAGAGGCCAATTCAAAATTTATTTTTTGGTAGCACAGTTGTTACAGTTAAAATTTTCTGTTTTGCAGGCAGCCTTCCTCTGGCTGGCTCGTCGTTGACGGCGTTCCCTCTTGATTTTTTGGTCTTGTTCGACGTGCTCTGTTAGTTTGCTGGTCGTGGTTCTGCTATAGACGTGGACGATGGACACTGACATGGATGAAGACCCAGTATTTTATGAACCTTCATTTGTTGTAAGTCAGCCACTTTCAACTTTTGCCTTCCTATCTCCAAGTTTTATAGCGATACGCATTCTCATAAGTTCATAATTTTTGAAACCCTGCAATCTGATTGTTTATTTCTATGACAAAAATTCCATAGAATACCTAAATGGCAACCCGCGGCACATCCCTATAGGAAATTAAAAAATGAAAAGTGGGTGGGAAGAGCTCACCAATGACGTCATTGGCGAGTGTTTATTTACGTAGAGATCCCCAAGTGGGGGGAATTAGGGATCGGCTGTAGTCATGTAATTTTTCCACACATTTTCACTTGTTCCGAACCTCCAATAAATCGAATAATATACCATTCCTTCTCAGTATATTTATTCTATTTTCCTTGCCTAAATGGGGACACATTTCCAAAATTTATGAAATTGTTGCAAAACTCAACCAAGTCATATTATAAATCATCTGAAGGATGTATTTACCTACTAGTTTCCCTTTCAATGTACACATTTCTGAGAATGGTGAATCGAGCTATTATATCGATGTATTATTTATATACACAATATTATGCAATTATTTAACTACGATTATCTACATTAATGACTCTGGTACAAGTGAACAATCGGTACTGTGTATGAATTTAAGAGACGTGTATGAAAAAAAATTTGAAATTCGATATTGAATCTCAACTAATGATAACCTATGCAGAAAGGGGAATGTAAAAAACAGTTTCTTTCCGATTTTTGATGCACCGCCCCCTTCCCGCAGGACACACCCCCCGAAGGTAGAAAAGCATATACAAAAAATCTCGGTAACTACTTGACCGATTTGGATGAAATTTTTTTTAATTGAATGAGATAATATTTGCCCCAGGGGTTCTCCTAATCATTTCAAAATTCGAACTCCATCATTCAAAATAAATTTCAAAGTTTTGAAAAAAGTCGTTTTTTTGAAATTTATTGCTTATAGAGCAAATGTTACTGTATTAGCTATACAAACAGCCAGTTATCATATTACATCAATTTGACGTCTGAAAATGTCAAAGGTCAACTTTTAGAAACGCTTCAATATATCTTGTGTGACCTATCAATCAGCATCTAAATAACTCGAGCAGAACGATTATGATGTAAAATGACATAAATTTTTTACTAGTAAAAGGTCAAAGATCAATTTGAGACAATGTTATTTTTGTTATTTTATAGAAATTGACCTTTGACCTTTTACTAGTAAAAAATTTATGTCATTTTACATCATAATCGTTCTGCTCGAGTTATTTAGATGCTGATTGATAGGTCACACAAGATATATTGAAGCGTTTCAAAAAGTTGACCTTTGACATTTTCAGAGGTCAAACTGATGCAATATGATAACTAGCTGTTTCTATAGCTATTACAGTAAGATTTGCTCTATAAACGATAAATTTCAAAAAAACGACTTTTTTCAAAATTTTGAAATTTATTTTGAATGATAGAGTACGAATTTTGAAATGAATCGCAGAACCCCTGGGGCAAATATTATCTCATTCAATTTAAAAAAATTTCATCCAAATCGGTCAAGTAGTTACCGAGATTTTTTGTATATGCTTTTCTACCTTCGGGGGGTGTGTCCTGCGGGAAGGGGGCGGTGCATCAAAAATCGGAAAGAAACTGTTTTTTACATTCCCCTTTCTGCATAGGTTATCATTAGTTGAGATTCAATATCGAATTTCAAATTTTTTTTCATACACATCTCTTAAATTCATACACTACTGCTTTATTCCATTTTATCACCAAATGAAGGTAGGCAGTTTAAAATATTTACTATTACACTCCCTGTATACACAAAGTAATTAATCTGTGAATGTATGATGAACTAACTAACTAGTGGTGTCTATTCGCCCCTTATTCGCTTTTTAAGCGCTTCGCTCTTTATTCGCTTCGCTCGTTAATCGCTTCGCTCCTTACTCGCTTCGCTCTAATCGCTTCGCTTCTTATTCGCTCGAGCGACTAATTTCTTATTCGCTTCGCTCGTTAATCGCTTCGCTCCATAATCCCTTCGCCTCTTAGTCGCGTTGGCGAATAAAAAGCGATTAAGGTGGGAAGGAACTATTTCCAACACAATAAAGAAAAATCAGTAAACCATTGTTATAACATTTAACATTGGAGAATAATGTTATCTTTTACGACTATAATAGTAAACATCTTGCTAAAACGGCGTGTCCGAATACAGCTTGGCCATGCCAAAAATCCGAAAAGTCGGATTAGAACTGCGACTTTGTATTTCAACCGATTTCCATCGAATAAATTTTGTAAAACCAAAGAAATTAAAGGTAATTTAGGTAATCGTGCCAAAAATCCGAAAAATCGGTGCAATCACCGAATTTTTGCATTTCAAACGAGTTGAGTCGAATTTCTTTTGTAAATTCAAAGAAATAAAAGGTAATTTAGATAAGCATGCTCAAAATCCGAAAATTCGGTGAAAACCCCGAATTTTTGCATTTCAACCAATTTGAGTCGAATTTCTTTTGTAAAATCAAAGAAATAAAAGGAAATTTAGTTAATCATGCTGTAAATCCGAAAAATCGGTGAAAACACCGAATTTTTGCATTTTAACCGATTTGGGTCGAATTTCTTTTGTAAAATTAAAGAAGTAAATGGAAATTTAGTAAAGCATGCTGGAAACCCGAAAAATCGGTGAAAACCAGTAATTTTTGCATTTCAACCGATTTGGGTCGAATTTCTTTTGTAAAATTAAAGAAGTAAATGGAAATTTAGTAAAGCATGCTGAAAACCCGAAAAATCGGTGAAAACCAGTAATTTTTTGCATTTCAACCGATTTGGGTCGAATTTCTTTTGTACAATCAAAGAAGTAAAATGTAATTTAGATAAGCATGCTCAAAATCCGAAAAATCAGTGAAAACCCCGAATTTTTGCATTTCGACAGATTTGGATCGAATTTCTTTTGTAAAATTAAAGAAAAAAAAGGTAATTTAGATAAGCATGTTCAAAACCCGAAAAATCAGTGAAAACCCTGAATTTTTGTATATCAACCGATTTGGGTCGAAATTCTTTTGAAAAATCAAAGACATAAAAGGAAATTTAGTTAAACATGCTGAAAACCCGAAAAATCGGTGAAAACACCGAATTTTGCATTTTAACCAATTTGGGTCGAATTTCATTTGCAAAATCAAAGAAATAAAATATTATTTAAATAAGCATGCTCAAAACCCGAAAATTCGGTGAAAACCCCGAATTATTGCATTTCGACAGATTTGGATCGAATTTCTTTTGTAAAATCAAAGAAAAAAAAGGTAATTTAGATAAGCATGCTCAAAACCCGAAAATTCGGTGAAAACCCCGAATTTTTGCATTTCGACAGATTTGGATCGAATTTCTTTTGTAAAATTAAAGAATTAAATGCAATTTAGATATGCATGCTGAAAACCCGAAAAATCGGTGAAAACCCCGAATTTTTGCATTTCGACCGATTTAGGTCGAAATTTTTTTGCAAAATCAAAGAAATAAAATGTTATTTAAATAAGCATGTTCAAAACCCGAAAAATGGGTGAGAACCTCGAATTTTTGCATTTCAACCGATTTGTGTCGAATTTCTTTTGTAAAATCAAAGAAATAAAAGGAAATTTAGTTAAGCATGCTGAAAACCCGAGAAATCGGTGAAAACACCAAATTTTTGCATTTCAACCGATTTGGGTCCAATTTCTTATGTTAAATCAAAGAAATAAAAGGTAATTTAGATAAGCATGCTCAAAACCCTATGCTATTGTTGCTTTTCTCATAGATCCCAGCTTTACACAAGTATAAATTGCTTCTGCCACCGATTTACTTAGTAATTGTGTGGCTAATTTCACCTTTTGTTTCGACAGTGTTGTTACATTCATATGATATTGAGTTAATTTTGTCATTCTGTCACTGGTTGCAGAGTCTATGTCGTATAGACGTTGTACGTGAGCCCATCGAACTTTTTTGCCATTTACATCAAATCCTGACTTTTTAAAGTGATTTCTTATTAACTTTATTAAATGTGGGGTGTCATATACCATATAAATTTTACGCCCATTCCTTCGAATATATGGTTTTTTTTCGGTTACTCCTAACCGCAAATGGAGAGCTTGATTATTAAAACCCATGTCGTTTACAATTATTCGAACTTTAATTCCCACTTTGTGCAACTTTTCTAGACACTCTTCTAAATTAGTTTGCAAGTCATTAGTCGTAGTGTTGGTTTCGCTGAAACCGAAACTCAACGGGAAGATCCAATCTGTATTTAAGCCTCTAATCATAGTTACTGATGCTTGCGTTGCAGGAACAAGTCTTCGACGGTGATTGCGATGATCTTCTATTCCTTCTATTTCGTCAGTATTTTTATTATAGCCGACTAGTTTTTTAATGTGCATTTCATCAAAACATAAGATAGCGTCCTTTTCGTATTCGTTCATATAACTGGCTCTTGCAGAAATGCATTCCAACAAACAATCATTAAGACCAGGTTTTAGTTCGAATTTTCTAATCCATCGTTTCACCGACGACAATGATGGCAGCTTTATTCCCAATTTTTGAAGGGTTCTGTAACCATTTTTGCCACATGAATAGAATATTGTGAGCGCCAGTGTTTTTTCTTCATAATTGTAAAACTTCCTTGGTGATTTGAAACGAGATATTTGTGACAAAATGAGTTGCAATAAAGATGGAGAATCTTTAAATAGATCAGTTATAGAATCTTCGATTTTTTTCTTCGATAATTTCAATCTTATTCTTAGCCTTCTATTTCTTTCCGTTAGAACCTTATTTTTTCGTTTGAGGGTTGTTTTTCGGGACGGGAACAACACTCCATTTGAAGGTAACGCCACGTCCCCATAATAATCCTCAATTGAAGTGTTTGGTGTTTGACATTCGGTTGAACTGGAAGTAGCTAATTCGTTGGGTGAGATCTGAGACGTCAGTGATGTAAATAAGGTGTTCGGTTGCAGTTCCATATCCAAAGGCGAACAGGGATTGTAAGAAAACACAGATTGGCCAATTGATATAAATGTCGGTGAAAGTAATATTTGTGTCTGTGGACATTGTGGCGGGGTGGAAGTTGAATTTATAAGTGGTTGACATGGCATTTGCACTGTTGATAACCGTTCGAATGTTACAACTTGACTATTTGATGTGGGAGTTGCATTTTGATTAGATGACATGTACACAATTGTTTCTGTGTTGAATACGGCACTTTGATCAGCTGGATTTCGTGATTGAGATGATGAGTTAATAATTATTGGCTCCTGAATAAGTTAATACAATGTCATATAAATATTCAACATTTATAAAACATTTCACCAAATTTGAAACTGAATATTGTGGGTTTTGATGATAGCATGATTGAAAAAACAGTTACTGAATTTATGAGGAAATTATGTGTTGGGCAAACAGTCGTTGATGGCAAGTTTTCTATCGGAAGACTTTGTGGTTGTCGTGATAAGTCACTTGCCGTCGGTGGATTTGGTTTCTGAAATTATTAATTGAAAAATTATAATTTTAATATTGTACTTTTTGATATGCTTGTGGTGGTATTTGGGCTACATTGGTAGGTAATGTAAAAATTAATGTTATGTGGCCATACCTCTCAATCAAAAATAATACATAAATTACTATATTACCAACGCAGAGCTATTAACGGGATTTGGAAATGAGTTCTGATTCAATGTTCGAAGTGGCGAATTCTTCTTCATTGGTACCGCAGTTTTAGATAGTCTAGTTTTCTTTAAATCCGTAAACTGGGTGTTTTCGAAATGGTTTTCACACGCGTAAAAGATCTTATATTGTTGACCACAAGGAAGTCCAAATGATTTGCACCAAATGTCATATCTTAAATGCAATTATTAGCGTACATTTTGATAATTAAACATAACGTAACACAATAACATAATTGAAAAACATATTTCTATCACTAATATACAATGTTGTGGTAAAACACGCATTTGCGGTAACGACACACAACATTGCATTTGTAATATAAGTTAATCGTTAAAAAAATCCCAGATATTAACAACCTTACCTGTCAGGTTCTTTAGGAAATTGGAAATAAGATTTTCTGAAATTGTGAGTTGCATTTGTGCATCCCGGAACACAACAAACCCTCGGCATGATGAAATGTTGAATTCTGTGACTGTGATATAAATTGTGTTTGCCTCAAAGATATTTTAATCCCCGCTCTGCATCAAGATTGGATGGCTGGCATGATTGTTAATTGGTTTGCTTGCTGGGTTATTTATAGGCTGTCGAGGTGTGAATTGGTGGGCTAAGGCGTGTTTAGTTGACCATAGGCCAAGGTATGGAGATGGACCTTCTCTTTTAGCAACTTTAAAAGTAAACGGCAGATGTCGTGTTCAGTGAGACTGAGCGAGTGGAATGAAAGGAATGCGAATGGGAGGCGATACGATGAGTCATCTAGTTACATGAGGACGGTCATTGAAAGTCACAATAATAAACATTAGGATTGGATGTAAAAGCACGGTTAATTCATTAAGTGAGATGCAATATGTTATTCTAAATGGTAGGGAAACATTTAGCCCAAGGAAGAAATTCCTTCTTCTGCACGTTTTTGCTTGTTGAGCAATGGAAAAATTACAGCAATTACTTACGAATATGTAGGGTAATTTACGTTTAATAAACAAATTGCTAATGAATAACATATAAATGAAATTTTAGCCCTCTCCGAAATTCAGTTCTGTATACGTGTTTGGTCAGGAAAATATTTCTTCTTTGCCGAAATAAAACTGTGTTGCAACTTTCACTACTTGACTGCTTTCACTACAACCAACTTGACAGCTTGACCATCCAATAATGCGATGATAGGGAACACACTAAAAAATCGGCTTTACTTATATATAAGTAAATGGTAAATTAATTGCAATAGAAGTAAAGCGCCATTTTTTACTATTCCAATTATAGTAAAATGTTACTTCGTCCCACAAGTAGATGTGATATTTGCTACTTTTACATGGAACTACATTTTACTACTGTTATTGAAGTTAAATATTACTAAGAAATATAGTACTAAACTCACATACTTAAGGTATAGTAATAATCCTACAACCAGTAAGCAATAAGTGTTACTCTAAATGCAGTACTACCAATTGCGCGCCAATGCGGTGCATGCCGATGCATATAAGCATCTGTATTGTACCTTAGTCTTTCATTTCAATCATTGACGTTCGACAGTAAACATCTCCTGCTGATAATATATTTTACATCCTGACTTCAAACAAGAAAATGGACGATAACTATTTGAAAGTGAAGAATCTTCTGGATCAATTAAATCTGTCTGAGTATTTGGATAATTTTATTTGTAAGTCTAAAACGTATACCAAAATTTAATTTTACTTAATTATTTAATTTGACATATATTTAATATATAATCAAACTGCACCAGTTCCTTCAATAAAGCAATCTGTAAATCTCACTTCACTGAAGCGGTCTACACATTGCCTATTACCATGCATGACGCAGTCTGCACCTTTTCTATTTCCATACAGGATGCAGTCTGCACCTTTCCTATTTCTATACACGATGCAGTCATCATTTTCAAAAAATGATGAAATCATTTTTTATTTATTGTGGTGCATTAAAGATTCTTCAATTTTATCTTCTAAATACAGTATGTAGTGTTATTATTAGTAAGCTATGCAGTCTGCACCTTAGTGTTGTTACTACACCTTGCAGTCTGCACCTTAGTGTTGTTACTACACCTTGCAGTCTGCACCTTAGTGTCGTTACTACACCTTGCAGTCTGCACCCTATTATTGTTACTACACCTTGCAGTCTGCACCCTAGTATTGTTACTACACCTTGCAGTCTGCACCTTAGTACTGTTACTTTGCAGTTTGCACCTTTCCTATTTCCATACATGATGCAGTCTGCACCTTTCCTATTTCCATACACGATGCAGTCTGAACCTTTCCTGTTTCCATACACGATGCAGTCTGCACCTTAGTGTTGTTACTACACCTTGCAGTCTGCGCCCTAGTATTGTTACTACACCTTGCAGTCTGCACCCTAGTATTGTTACTACACCTTGCAGTCTGCACCCTAGTATTGTTACTTTGCAGTCTGCACCTTTCCTATTTCCATACACGATGCAGTCTGCACCTTTCCTATTTTCATACACGATGCAATCTGCAACTTTTTCTGTTTCCATTTACACCATGCAGTCTGCATCTTTCCTATTTCCATAAACCACGCAAATTGCACCTGTCTTATTTCCAATCAACCTTAAATTTAATCAACCCACAACTACTATACATGTTATTGTTTTGATAGCTGAGAAGTTTGACGATCAAACACTTCTGCTTGCTACTGAAGAAGACCTAAAGGAATTAAAGCTGCCCCTTGGATCAAGACGACGAATGCTGAACTGCATAACGGCTCTTCAAAAGAACCAGGTGTACATTTGCTTTGTTTGTAAAATAGGATGCAAAAATATGTTAGAATTAATGAGTCATTTACGACTAACTCATAGCTTTCATGAAAACAGTCAATACATTTGTGTCCATTGTAACATGTCATTTTCTAGGCGCACGTACTATAGCCATTTCAGGAATTTCTTTAAACGACATAATTTTGAACAAATCAATTTTGAACAATCTGCAACTGAATCATTAGTTTCTCATTCTTCAATCGATCCACCACCAGTAAACAAAACCAAGCATAATAGCAAAACGCAGTTACAATGTCTAGCAGTGCAATTAATCACAAGCATATTAAAATCGGGAAAGGTCCCACGGCTTCTCTGTGATGAAATTATTGAAGGCGTAAAAAATATTACTAAAGTAGTGGTTGACATGTGTATTGAATTATCTAAAGTAGCTGTAACTAAAGGTGGTGATGAAGCCTACTATATTATCGATAACATGTTAGCATATACAAACCCATTTAAGGATGTAGAAACTAAATACAAATTAGATAAATATTTAATAGAAACTGGGCATTTAAATTTAGCAAAACAAATAGTGCTTGATACTGATCTAGTTCCAGTAACAAGAAATGGCATAACCATTCAACAATATCGTCCAGTAGATATGCAATACGTTTCAATAGAAAGCACAATTAGACAGTTGTATAAAACTGAAGATTTTCCTATTTTAATTAAACACAACTATGGACACGTTAATAACTTTTATAGTCATTACAAGAGTGGGGCTTTATATCAAAAAGATAAGGTTGATGGGATTGACAAACTTATTCTGCATATAATTTTATATTTTGACGATTTAGAAGTGGCAAATCCATTAGGTTCCAAAGCAGGAAAACATAAATTGTCTCAATTTTACATATCTTTTCTGGATTTGCCCCCATTTGATTGTCAGTTCTAAAAACATTTTTCTCCTAGCATCGGTAAAGAATGAGGATTTTAAGTCTTGTGGTCCCAATTCTATCCTACAACCTATAGTTAATGAGCTAAAAAATTTGTGGAACGATGGCTTAAAACTAGAATATGATGGAAAGATCGAATTGATAAAAGTAAAGTTAGCCCGAGTTGTAGGAGATAATTTGGGGTTGCATAGTATTCTAGGTTTTAGTGAAGGATTTAACGCAAATCTTCCTTGTAGAATGTGCAGAATGAATAAAGGCCAATGCCAAATTTCAGTGAAAGAAAATAGTTCCCTTCTGCGTAACAATACCAATTACATCAGAGACTTAGAAACAAATAATTTGTCTCTAACAGGTATAAAGTTCAGATCAATTTTGAACGATTTACCATACATATCTTTTACAGAAATATCCAGCTTTGACATCATGCATGACATTCTTGAAGGCGTTGCTCCAGATTTAATACAAAAAGTACTTTTAAAACTAATATCTGACAACAGACTTTCTATCGATAAACTAAACCATAGGCTCGAAACATTTGGATATGGATATCATCTTAATAGTTCTAAGCCATCGCCATTTACCTTACCGTATTTAAGAGGAGAAACAAAGAGAAATCAATCATCTTCACAAAATATGTGTCTTCTACTCTGTCTTCCATTACTCTTAGGAGATTTGGTTTCACACGACAACCCTTACTGGCAAATCTTCATTCTATTACGCGATATTTTTAACATAGTTATGTCTCCACATGTAAATGAAGGACAACTTTTACATCTTGATATGACTGTTCAAGATTTTTTAATACAATATCAGGAACTTGGTTTTGGCCACTTAAAACCAAAACATCATCATTTACTTCACTATGCATCTGCAATAAGAAAAGCAGGGCCTCTTAAGTATTTTTGGTGCATGAAATATGAGTCAAAGCATAAGTTTTTCAAAATTGTTGCCCATGTAAGCTGCAATTTTAAAAACATTTGTAAGTCTGTATCTTATCGGCATCAGCTGCATCTAGCTTATTATTTAAACAGACCAAAATATTTTGCTCAGGATATCAACCTAGTTGACTATACAGATGAAGAAGTAGGAACGTTACAAGATTCCGAAATAATTTGCCGTCATTTCAGTATTTTAGATGAAAGTACAGTAAAAACATGTGATAATGTAGATTTCAATGGTTCACACTTTAAGAAAGGGTGTGTATTGATAGCCTGTGCTGAAAATGATGTTATACAATTAGGGAAAATTGACTTGATATTCTTTAAAGATGGAGATTTGCATTTTCTCGTGCAAAATTTAGAGGCAAATTATGATGAGCATTTTATGTCCTATAAAATTAGTCCAAAAGATATGAAGTCAATAATAAATCCTATACAGCTATATTCTTACATTCCTTTCTATGAAATGAAAACATTTTCTGAAAATAGTGATATCTATGTCACTTTTCCTCTAAAAGTTTTGTGATGCAAAATAAAATGTTTTAGGATCCCGTCATTAATGAGATGCCGCCATTTGAAATTGTATTCGAAAATAGAGATGAGCAAGAGCATAATGTTCAGGAAACAAATAACACTGCGCAGATTATTCCTACTGAAGTCAACACATATTCACCCCGTAACCCGATATACGGATTTGTAAGTAGTGCTAAATTTTAAGTTTTACATTTAAAATTTATAGAATTGTTTTAGCCATTTTACTAGTTTTATTTTATTTGTGGCATAGAACTTAGTAGAAATACTTTGCAACAATCCCAAAACACAGGAAATTGTTTTAAAGAAAATTACCACTGAAACATTTATCCATCGAAGTGATCGTCAAAAAATTACTGGTGTACTAATTGACGCTGTTTTCGATACATTAGGATTATAGTAAGTTGAATTTCTTTTATTTTTTTATTTAAAACGTAACATAGGATTTAATTGTGCATGTGTAGTCCTTCAAAAGAAGCATTGTCAATACTGGCAAAAGATTTAGTAGCTGTCTATCCACTTTTGGGTGACCCGATGTCAGAAGGAAATGGATGGCAAATGTGGTACTTCTACAAATCCGGTCTACCATACGCTACAGGTTTTCTGGAAGAAAGATTAAAGTCACAACGGAAAGCACGGTTGCAAAAAACGAAAACTATTCCAAAACGAAAACGAGGGGAAGTCATTATTGAAGAGGACGGTTGGGAATCTGAAGAAAATGGTTAGAAATCATTTTTATTTATTGTGGTGCATTAAAGATTCTTCAATTTTATCTTCTAAATACAGTATGTAGTGTTATTATTAGTAAGCTATGCAGTCTGCACCTTAGTGTTGTTACTACACCTTGCAGTCTGCACCTTAGTGTTGTTACTACACCTTGCAGTCTGCACCCTAGTATTGTTACTACACCTTGCAGTCTGCACCCTAGTATTGTTACTACACCTTGCAGTCTGCACCTTAGTACTGTTACTTTGCAGTTTGCACCTTTCCTATTTCCATCCATGATGCAGTCTGCACCTTTCCTATTTCCATACACGATGCAGTACTACTATCTGTAGACTGCACCTTAGCATTCGTACTACAGTGTGCAGTTTTATTTGCTTATTGATGCTAATTTACATATGTTCTTTTGTTATCCAGATGACAATAATGTATTGGCGGAAGAAAAATTGCTGTTTCTTAAAGAAAATTTTGGCCCATCAGTTTGTTCTGTAATGAAAGAAACTGTGTTCGAAAGACGCACAATTATTCGCTCTAAATCTCTTTCTGAAACCGCATCGATTATCCCACGTCTATTTGATACAGTTGGAATGGTAGGTCATAAATTAAAATACCTCTTACAGTTTGAAACTAATACTTGAACTAAACTAAAATTATACTTAGATACAACAAGACTTCGCAACTCGGCATCCAGCTAAATCTATGACTATCTACACATCCTGGCCAAAAGTAGCTCAAACATTACTTGAATATGCTGAAACTCTCAACTTTTTCCAGCTGCTAAATATACATAAGCCAAGAAACCTACTCACAATCGGTAAGAAAGTATTAATTTTATTCAAAAGTAGTCTAAACAATCCAATAACAAAAATTAATAGTTGATTACAATAACACACGTACATCGTTACACGTAAGTGGCCGTCGCATGTTAGCGAAATTAAATAATTAATATATATACATTACATTGAACTCAGAAATTGGAATGAAAGTATTCGAAGAACATTTTATCGATTTATTGGCCGTGCTCTTTTCGGATATGCTTTTTCAATAACTCTGGATGATGATATTTTGAACCACAGCTATGACAAGCATAAGGTTTCAGCTTTTGGTGAAGATTCATGTGAATCTTTAAACTGCTACTCTTCATGTAACTCTTTCCGCATTTTTTGAACGAACATTTGAATCTTCGAACCTTCTCCTTTGCATGACCCGTCTTTTGATGTTGTGCCAACGATTGTCTATGTTTGTAGATTTTTCGACACAAGCCGCATTGAAATCCTAAAATGTAGGTATTTTGTGTTAATCACCTTAATTTACGAAGAGTATCATTATTTAATTGGTTTGAACAAAGATTACCTCTCTTTGGAGAATTAGTTTCATCATTCCTTTGAACATCTTCCTCCACTTCGAAATTAGTAGACTCTGACGATTCCTTTGTCGTGTTAGGAATTTGACGAACGTGCATATTTTCAGCTTCCAATCTTTCAATCGTAACTTTTTGCTCCCTACATATAGCTTCAGAATTTTGAAGCTTAAGAGTCATATTTTCCAAGCTTAATTCCGCTGCAGCTAGTTTTGCTTTCAAATCAGCTTCTAAAATAGTACAATGTATTAGAAGTGCTATTTTTTGAATATTAAATTTTCTATAAGCTGTTTAGTACCTTTTTTGTTACATTGTTGAAAAACAACATCTTCCTTGTAATAATAGAAACCGGCAAAGCACGAATAATTTCGTAATTGACTCCTTAAGCTTGCATCGTATGAGTGCTTGATGGATAATGGTGCAGAATTTAATAGAGCAGCTCTTTCTGGCAAGTACTTGAGTTTTTTTGATAAGTCAACTAAAGAATAAAACTACTTTTAGAAATTCATAGGCATAGAAGTAATTTAAGTTTAATAAAAATTACCTTGTTTAATGGATTCAAGCATAAGGTCATAAGGCTTTAAAATGTCCACGTATGTCAAAATTGAAGATATTTCTTTTCGGTCTTTAGGTTTCTGTTGTAATAACATTGAAAGACATTTCTTTTGATCTTCATCTGGGATTCTGGTTAGTCTGCTACTGATGAATTCGTTAGATGTAGTCTTCTCCTGAATCTCTTTGTCAGTAGTATCAATGGCCATTGATAACAGTGTTTGATTATAAGGATGAAAAATCTCGTAGAATAGAACTCCATATGACCAGTTATCTGATTCTTGAGACCAAATATAGGGCGCGATGGTTGCTTCTGGAGCATTATATCCTGGAGTTCCGCAACACTTTTGAAACTTGACGTCATTCTGTCATTAGAACATTAATAGTTTATATATTTAACCCTCCTGTAGTTTTGTAATCAAGTAATTCATGAATTCTAATAAATATTAACCTTTTTCAAGTATTCAGCTCTTCCGAAGTCAGCAATTTTGATATGACATTGATTATCAATTAGTATATTTAGTGCCTTTAAGTCTCTATGTACAATGTCGTTTTTGTGTAGATATTCAATAGCCAGTCCTACTTCGACAAAGTAAATTACAGCAACTGATTTGGGCAAACTGCTTTTATAACTCGCTAACGATCCGTCTGAAAAAGTTAAATGTTCCATTACAGTAATGTTTACATATCAACATATAAATCAAGATGCTCCAATTTTTGTGTTAGCGTTACTTACATTTAAAATATTCCATTGCCAGGTAAACATTGGATTTGCTTTCAATACAGGAATGCAAAGACGGTGTCCAGTCATCTGATAATCGTAGTAAAAACTCTTTTTCTTTAAACAGCATCTTTACTGAAGAAATTGAGAATTTTTGTATTTTCTTCAAGGCTAAAACCTCATTTGTCCTTGAAAATACGGCCTAAAATTTTAAAACAGCTTTTTAGCATTCATTTAATATTGGACATTATATTATTTATGGATTATTTATTTATTTTATACCTTAATTACACTCCCAAAAGCACCTTTGGCGACAAATCCCAAAGATTTAAAATCAGATAAGGTCACTCTTTTCATTTTTTTCAATTTTTGAAGCTAAATTGTAAAAACCAGAATTGATTTTAAGCTTAAATGCCAAGTTGAATAGTTTATTTACAGTATAAGTATATATACCTTTGCTGACAAATAGCATTGCGTCCGTGTTATCATCTTGCTGTTCCACCATTTTTTTCAATATTAGCATACTATCCTATTAGAAAATCAATGCTTTTTTAAAATGCAACAAATATTGTTTTAAACATATGAAACAGTAGTAAAATATGTATAATTTAAAAACTTACTAGAGCCAGGTTTATGTTAGGGTTTCCGTCGTTAGAATACATGTTTGGAGGAAATCCGTCTGACATTTTTATATAGCTCTGTATTTTTGATCATCTAACACCTAATTTCAATTATTCACAAAATTTTTAACTAATAATTAAAAAGCGCTGTATTTGATGTATCGACAAAATGGTGATCATAACAAATCTAAATTTAATTAATTCTTACTTCTTCAGCAAACCTCTTCTTGTAACTAAATTTTTGATCAGCTTTTGAATAATTGAACTTGAGCGGGAACCAAAGGGTAGTTCGCAGGTAGCTGTACTAATGGATTACTTAGCGGGAGTCTGCACTCTGCACTCAGTCTTCAAAAGGAGTCTGCAGTCTGCACTTTTAGTACACTTCCATGTCTTACAGGCTACGTTTAAACCATACTGCCACGATTTGGAGGATGCACTTTTATTAAAATGACATGTTTACAGGCTGCACTTTTATTAGAATGACATGCCTGCAGGCTGCACTTGTGGTATACTGGCATCCCACGCAGTCTGCACTTTTGCTAAGCTGACAAGACTTGCAGGCTGCACTTTTATTAGAATGACATGCGTGCAGGCTGAACTTGTGGTATACTGGCATCCTATGCAGTCTGCACTTTTCCTATGTTGACAAGCCTTACAGGCTGCACTTTAATTGTATTGCCATGTCCTGTAAGTCGTAGTTTTATTGTAGTTCCATGTCTAGTAGGCTGTATTTTTATTAGAATATTATAATCTCATAGAATTCAAATCTGTTGTGTAACTAGACTTTAAATATACCAATAACTGGCAATTTAAACTTTTTGTCAAAGAGTATTTTCAGCTTAATTTCACTTTGGTTCTACAAAACTTTTTTTAGATGACGTATGTTTAATCGGATTTATGCTGCTACCTCATTTGCTTCCTTTATGTGGCCGTAAACAGCGTGCAAATATTATGAACACAGAGACAATTGAAACAGATACGCAGCAAAAGCGAATGAAGAAGAAGCCAAAAAGATTTGAAGACGGGTTCATCAAGGAAACAGTCAAAGTGACCAACTGGGATTCAAGTAAAACAATGATTCAATTTAAGCCGGTAATAAATGTTTGTTAACAACTTAATCCAAAATAAATTTAACTGTCAAATAATGCTTGTCTGGATTTAATTACAGTCCAATACAAACATCAAGGAAATCTTGGCTGCAAATAATCTTCAGACTCCGTTTGTCGTTGCTCTTGGAAATTCTATGCTACTTAATTTTGATCAGTATTTTGTTATTGTAGATAAATATGCTATCCCTTGCCAAAACTCATTTTTAAACGCTTTAGACACTTGTTATAAAACCTATATTGTGTTAGGTATTGACTTTCCTGCTGAATCAGTGCAACACTGGCAATTTATAGATTTTGGAGTGTGTCGACGGACTAACAAAAATCAAGATAAGGTATCCCCGGCTGTTCAAGCATTGATTGGACAAATTTTGTGGCGATCAACTTAAAGGAAAATGACTAACACGTTCAATTTGAACTAATACAATGGCTTTAATGTAACATATATACTTATCCTGAATAGAATTAATTTCCTGGTCTTTATTTTCAATTAATGGCTTCAATAAAATCAATGTTATGATAGTTTAGGTTACAATAATTAATGATGTATCGAAGATGTTAACCATAGACCATTGTGTGTTATCTTAACTTGTAAGGTGCAGCCTGCATTCGTTATCTTAATATGTAAGGTGCAGCCTCCACTAGCCATGTTCATGTGTACGGTGCAGCTTCCAGTAGCCATGTTCATGTATAACTGTGCAGCCTCCACTAACCATGTTCATGTGTACGGTGCAGCCTCCACTAGCCATGTCCATGTGTACAGTGCAGCCTCCACTAGCCATGTTCACGTGTACGGTGCAGCTTCCACTAGCCATGTTCATGTATAACTGTGCAGCCTCCACTAGCCATGTCCATGTGTACAGTGCAGCCTCCACTAGCCATGTTCATGTGTACAGTGCAGCCTCCACTAGCCATGTTCATGTGCACGCGTACGGTGCAGCTTCCATTAGCCATGTTCATGTATAACAGTGCAGCCTCCACTAGCCATGTTCATGTGTACGGTGCAGCCTCCACTAGCCATGTCCATGTGTACAGTGCAGCCTCCACTAGCCATGTTCATGGGTACTGTGTACGGTGCAGCCTCCACTAGCCATGTCCATGTGTACGGTGCAGCCTCCACTAGCCATGTCCATGTGTACAGTGCAGCCTCCACTAGCCATGTTCATGTGTACTGTGTACGGTGCAGCCTCCACTAGCCATATTCATGTGTACTGTGTACATGGCAGCCTCCACTAGCCATGTTCATGTGTACTGTGTACGGTGCAGCCTCCACTAGCCATCTTCATGTTTACGGTGCAGCCTGCATCGGCTATGTTTATATCCAAGGTGCAGACTCCATTCGTTGTCATAATGTTTAATGTCATAATGTTCACTCATGAAGTGCACTTCATGAGTTAAGTTATTTAAGTTTACCAAGTGGTTATGTTGTTTATGAGCTCAGTGATTAACTGTACTTTAAAAAAGAAAATAACTACAATTTTAACATTTTATTTTTTTAATGCAATTGTTTTGTTTTACTGAATAAAATAAATTGAAACATACTTATTGCTTTATATTGCAGTTTGTCTTATTTTTACTCATAATAAATTAGCATATAATATTAAGTATTGCATTCATTATTACATAAGTAATTAAATTATCCATATTACTGGCAAAAATTCAAACTGAATTAGTATTTTTTGCACCAAATGAAGTAAATTAAAGTACTCTAGTCAGTGTAACTTTTTTACTGTATTTAGAGTAGCGTCGCTTACGTTTACCAGAGTAAATCATATTACTATAACCGCAGTAAATTTTACTTCGTACTTAGTAGATCGCTTTACTGCAACAAGGATGGTCGTTTTACAATATCAAAAGTAAATAAAATTACTTATAGCTCTAAGTAGAAGTTTACTTAATTCTAGGGTCGATTACTGAAGTACTTGATTTAGTATGATATTTTACTGCATCTAGTACATATATTTCTTAGTGTGAACATTATACTAGACCGCAATATTACTCTATGCTGTGGCCATAATTAGAACTTTTAATAAAATATTGTTTGTTCAAAGTTACATTATTTCAGTACATGAAACAAGAGGTTGCAAATTCAAGGAAAATTGGAGGTATCGTCCCTTTAAAATAATTGTAAATTTTCTATAGAGCTCCAAAGCCTGGAATTCATGGCGACGTATTCACGGTGATTGGTTATATCAGCTCAGAATAATGCTATGGGAAATACGCAAATACATAAAAGGGATATACTTTATATAAGCATAGGCAGCACTAATTGATAAATACAATGCAATACCGTTAATCATACTTTGATACCCAATTAATGTTTTCAATAATGTACCCCAACGCATACCTCTATGTACTAAATATAACACATGAAGGTATGCGTTGGGATACGTTATTGAAAACATTAATTCTTTATCTCAATAATGTCTATCCACCCCACCTTTAATCAATCAATATGAGCTTCAATGCCGGTGGCCTTCGGCCAGGGAACAAAAAAGGATCTTGTTTGCCTTTTACGTGTTTTGCCTTTTGTACCTTTTTTGATGTAGCAATGTGCCCCATTTACGTCCACTTTACATGTAAATAAGGTAAAAAGATAACAAAAGCTTTTTTAGAAAAAGTAGTACTTTTTACCTTTTTGTAAAAAAGCATTGCCTTTTTAGTTCCCTGACTTCGGCCTTCAAATGCAAAAAACAGATATAAAATTAAATACTATCAATATTAGTAATAATAATTAATAAAAAAATTAAATATTAAAAATAAAATCCAATCAATACTTTGTGATTAATTCTCCTCATTGAGATTTCAATAAAATATATTAAGACTGAAAAAAGTGTTCCTGAAATTAACAGATAAAATGGGCCCTTGAAATTATCTAAAATGAGTTTTGATGGTCCTCTGGAAATCCTTTTGCTGGCAATATTGTTTTCCTTCTCCCAGATGAGATGTTTATTTCTTTCATTAGCCAGATCCATTGCTTTCCACTTAAAGATGAGGCCAGCAACACGAATGGAATTAATGATTCTATCAAAATTAGTTTTGAAAATTCTTCTGGATTTCATACAGAAGGCCGAATGAGCAGGAGCAGTGAACTCTTTGGAGAAAATAAGTGGGATCTTTTGGTTGACGCTGAAATTACGACTCAGAACGAACTCCGCTTCTCCATCCCACGAAATGCAGGCAAAATCATTTTCAAGAGCCCTGGTAAAGCATTTTGACTCGTATCCTTTTTGCCTATAAGCGTAAATGAAATTGAGTTTCTTTTCTCCGTCTTTAAAGTAGGGAATAGCGACCCCACCGACCATTCCTTCTTCCATTCCCCATTGAAATATCTTTGAGTCGGCCAATTCATTAAAAGTCCTTGGAACTGGATCATAAATAGGAAGAGTCATAATTCCCACAAGTTTAGAACGATAAAGAGTATTGGTAATCAAACAAGAAAACATCCAAGCCAGGCAGACAATTCTTGAAGGTGTGCTAATCGGAAAATGCACGTTTTGATCGAGTAAGGAAGCAATGATATATATTTGTTGATGCTTGTCAAAATGAGAACCAGATTTTACTTTTCTTTCCAATTTGCTTATTATTTTGAAAGTTATCGTAATGGAGACAAAAGAAATAGCAAGAACCAGCCAAAGGGTTGTCGAGAATGGGTGCCAAATAGATTTCCATGTGTAATTCAATTTTGGCTGCCCCACCGCAAAAATGACACCAACGTCTATAAATGGGACTGTGCTGTCTACAGTAGAAAATCGTGGTAAATTGACACTTGTTGGGGTGCCTATATCAGCTCGCCCGTCTAACACATCCCGGACACCGCCAGTCCACGTTCCATTCGGTAGAGTTACCCCAGTCCCTCCTCCCAATGACGGAATCACTTTCAATGTAAAATTCCAATAGCCCACCATCTCCTCCACGACATTTTTGACAAAGCCCCGTTTCAATCGGTGAATTCCATTCACTTCTTCTAATTCTACAAGAAATCTCGCCTTTGTAGCACATGTCAGTACTAAACTTTTTTTATGGCCATTTAACGTGTAATCTGGAAATAAATTTATAATTGAAGTATTTTCATTTGAAGTGTAGAACTTTAAATCTTCGATTTCCATTATTTTAGGATTTCCTTCCATACAGTAAAAACACACTCTGCGACCTTTTATTTTAAAGGATTTCGAATCCTCCGACAAAATAATTTTGTATTTGTACTCCATGGAAAATTCTGACACAATAAAAGTATCTGCTATCTCACTGTTCATGACAAAAATGTAGTGGTCCTCGTCTTTTCTGCTTATATGGTTTAAATGCGGTGTCAGAAGACTAGAAAAAGTGTTCTGCGTTTCTTCGGGAAACTCGGTGAAAATTGATAGGATTATTGCACAATGGTTAACCTCTCCAATTCTTCTGGATGACGATATTAAATCAAATTTAAACGATGGACCAATTGTGTGTAAATCCAAATTGTAAAAGTATCGGCGGCTCAAAATATTTCTTTTATCTACTGTTATTCTGTAAATGATGTCTTGAAATAAATTATCCGAATTGTGATCAATTATTAGGCTGCAGTCCAAGAAATAACTTTCCAGAAAATTAGTAAGGAATTGGGATGTTTTTAACACAAAAGAAAAATGATGGGTAGAACAAACAAATAAAATTTTTGATACTACAGATAGTATAAGTAATACTTTTAATAGTTTCATGTTTATTACTTGCTGTGTAAATGTGTAAAGTTAGTAGACATTCATTGGAGTGTGTTGTGTACATAATATTTGGTGGAAGATAAAAGATTATTTGCGTTGGCGGTTGATTAGTTAAAAGGTGTTAAATAATTACGTGGCTTGACATAATACTGATGTCTCAATTCAGCAGTATTAAGGTAAGTACTACGTACATAAAGCCTGTTCATGTGCATGGCGCATATTAATCAATCCGCGTAATAGGGTTACGAGATTTGTAAGGTTTCACCTTGAAAGCAAAACAAAATTATTTATAGTTTCTTCAATAAACATTAGCTACAACCTCACTATTTTGACAATTTTGTGCATGATTTATTGTCCTTAGTCGTTAAGAATCAAATCGTTTATTAACGAAGCCGTTTCATTCTCATGATCTAAAAATAAATGTTAGTGTTGTCATTCTTGGAGAGTAAATACTGGTTTTCATTTCCATTCAGTCAACGTGTCAAAAATGGCAGTTACAGTAGCTCACATTTCACAAACGTGATTAATAAATGCTCAATTCAGTTAGTAAGTCAAATTGGATGCATCAGTTCCCAATAATTATCTAAACTTAATTTATCCACGTTTTTATTTGAGGAAGGTGTTTGCTAACAATTTATCTATGCATTAGTGTATTATAGTGTATTAGCTCGGGTACTGGATTGTATTTTCTGGTACGTTTTTTGTACTTTAAGGCCTTTGAAATCGAGCACACATCCATTAGAGGCCGCGTGGGGAGTAGGGCACAGAGCACCCCTTAATCTAGGACAAAGACGAGTTTTTTTTGAAAAATCTCAAAACTTTTTCCCACGAATATCTTAAGTTTTTCCCATAATTATTTGTTTCCCTTGACCAAATTTGTGGATACGTGCCTATTTGGAATACAAATCAATAATTTTTCCCTTTATTTACCTGTCTTTCATACTTTCATCATCAGCAAAGTAAATTATGCTGTCAATGTCAAATTTCATGTCACAGTAAACGTCGTGCAATTATCACTTTACAGTTATATATTTAATTAAAAGTTTTACCAGCATTTTAAATAAAATAGACTTTTCTAATAGAATCTAGAATTTTACTACACGAGGTGTATTTCCATTTCTCATTAGATCATATTTTTGGGAATGGCCTTTCCTTGTTTTTAGTACATACAAAAATAACTATTTAGACAAAAGAGGTCTACATAGATCCGTCTGTATGTACAATATATTGCAGTTTTATAGCGTTGTACGAATAGCTTGGAAACTTGATACGAAAAGGTATATTATTTACCTCGTTATGTTTCACTTAATATGCTAGCAGTGCAGACAAAGAGTTCTCCCCGATTTATATTTTACCTTCTCATGCTACGGTAAATATTTAATGATTACTCATTAGGTTAGAGTGGCTGCTAGAATTGCTGACGACATTTATTATTCGTCTCTGTCGTAATAGTGTTGAAATGTCACATAACCGAATAGCTTAGTTTATGTAAATTAAACTGAGCTGGCGAGTCCGTGGATAGTTGTAATACAATATATATAATATATATATATATATATCCATTTAATCGTATGGTATACATACATTATTCAATATGCCTTCAATCTACCAAAAGCAAGGAATTTCATTTCACTATGTTCCTCTTATACTTCAATATAGGGATATAATATTATACTAACATTTACTTATTTAGATGAATTCTGTCTGTACGGAAATCCCAGTGCAGATCAACATTCGAACGGTTTGAACTTTGCACTATAGACTATTAATGCAAATAATCTCTATATATTCGCACTGACACTACAATGTGGCAAGCCATTCCGTCAAGGATCAAGAAGTCTACAATGTGAAGACGATTTAATAAAATGTAAATCAAAAATGTCACTTAAACTGTGCCCCCTCGATTAAATTCCTGGCCTTAGGTGGATGGATTGCTTTATATTACACTGACTTCATTATAATGTGTTGTTGAAAGCATATACAAAATTAAATGGACGATACTATGTAATGTAGAATGTAGCAATTTCTAATCATACCAACAGGTGAACAATGTAAGTTAAGTCCGATAATATAAAATATTCCGTTTTAGAATATTGTAATATTTGGATCAATATCCTTACACAAGAAGTTACAAAATTAATATAATGTAAAAAATTCTATTTCTTGCAATGTCGATACGTGGAATTATATTATCTGGTTTGACAGTAGTGAATAATTTAGTGTTTGCTTTCGTGGACACTCTGATGTAATGGCCATGGCCCATGTCGCTTGTATATTTAGTATAAATAGGCTTGCGGTTTCTGTTTTCGTTTGCAATTTTTCTAGTCCCGTTGTCATGCAGTATTACAGCTATCTTACCGAGTAGAGCTTTTAAAGGTCCGATAAGTTGTTTCAAATCACACCCAAAAATTGAGTTTAAGCTCAACTAAAATTTTTTATTAGTGGCAAACCTGCAAGATAATTCTAAATCAAAATGACTACTAAGGACATTAGAAATACTATTGAAAACTACTTCGAAGTTGGTAAACTTCTGAAATATGGCTGCATCATCTTCAACGCCCAGACTAAGACAGTGACTGCCACGAAGAAAAAATTTGATCGGTATTTTAACTATACCGTTTTTGTCTTGTATGTGTGTGTAATTTCCGGCTATTTGAGTTTGCTGCTGCAGCAAATGTTCATGAAAACACCAACCATTCCAGCCGATAAAATTATTCTAATATTCTACATCTGCTTTGGACTGAGTATACACATTGGATGCACATTTCCTTTTTTGTTTCACGAACAAGAAACAATACAACTCATTAACTGCATATTCCACAGTGACCGTCGCCTCAGACGTAAGTCACATTTTATTGTACTAATTATTACATAAACATAGATTTCAAAGACTGTAAAATTGCAATAATAAGATAATAATTTTAACAAATGTTTTTCAGAAACACGAGGAAGAAAGCCACACTCTTACCTCATTCAATTTGTGTCATTAGTGATCAAGGCAAGCCTTCCATCGGTTTTCTTTGTAATGGCGTTTGCTACCGTTTCGTTTTTATATCTGGGGTTAGATCCGTTCAGTATTTTATTTCCTGAGTATAGGAGACATTATTATTTCACTGTAAATACAGTTTCATTTGTACTCTACTATCCTTTCGTTATGCACTTTGGGCTTGCTATACTAGGGTATTGTTACATTGGTTTTATCTATCTCTACTCCACTATTAGTTGGATTAACGTGATCACTCCAAGCAGAAGCGATATAGAAACATTTTGGCAATCCAATAATATTGAAAGAAATAACATCAGAAAACAATTCCAAAATACGAAAATGGTCTATGTAGAACAAGTATACATGAACCGACTACTAAATAATATAGCTAGACTATCAACCGCTTTTCTACTTGCACTAAGTTTAGGTTGTGTTTTAATCAGGTTTTGCTGATCCGCTAATAAGCTACGACCAGGGATTTAATATCTCCATCTTTGAAAGTATTATTTAGTGAAGAAAATGGCGAAAGCCAATTACTCGAGAACCTTTCGTTAGATGTAAAAGCATTTTCAAAACTTTCTACTAAATCCAGAGACTCTTCCTTACTTTGAATGCAGTCAACCAAAACAAAAAGTCTCCTTTTAATCTCATTGTGAAGATTCGGAGAAAATTTTTGTAGTGTTACCGAAAAGTCTTTCGAAACAGTTTTACTTTGCCATAAAGTCGTTTCGCTTCATGTTTCAGCTGAAACACATGAGTAACATTCTAAGTATCCATTATGAGTAATCTAAGAAAGTGGTGATAATATATCCGTTGTTGTTGTGTAAGGTATTGTTAGTCTGATGAGGTCTTCTTCACTTTATTATGTTTTGATTGCAACAGGACAAATTATACAGCTTTATTGGAAATTTCAATCGTTTATGCGTCTAGAACTTCACGACCCATAGTTCTTGGTTATATCATAATCAAAATTATACTTCGATTTTGAATTCCATTTTGATTCTTTCTAAACTTAGGTATATATTAGTTACCTCGTTATATTCCACTACTCTATAATAATATTATGCTAGAGGTGTAGACAAAGAGTTCTCCCCGATTTATATTTTACCTTCTCATGCTACGGTAGTAGTAGTAGTAAATATTTAATGATTACTCATTAGGTTAGAGTGGCTGCTTGAATTGCTGACGACATTTATTATTCGTCTCTGTCGTCATAGTGTTGAAATGTCACATAACCGAATAGCTTAGTTTATGTAAGTTAAACTGAGATGGCGAGGGCAAGTACCCCAGGGCCGCCCCGCCCTGGCAGGCGGCTCTAGGAAACATCTCTATCTAGATGTCCCCCAGAGCCGCCCGCCCATCAGATTTGGGGATCTGGTCCGGCGGGCGGGCGGCTTTAGTGGGCTCTACAGCCACCCGGGCGGCGCTAGGGGACTTCTCTATCTAGATGTCATTTTCTAGAGACGTCCCCTAGAGCCGCCCGCTCGGGCTGGGCGGCTCTAGGGGACGTCTCTATCTACATGTCCCCTAGCGCCGCCCCGCCCGGGCGGGGCGGCTCTGGGGGACATCTCTATCTAGATGTCCCCTAGAGCCGCCCTCCTTTCTCTAAAGAATTTCATATGAAGTTGTAATAAGGATACTTATCTGTACCTATAGTACATTAATTATTAACGACTTCTTTCAGAAAAACAGAATATATTACTGTTTACGCGACTAAATCACTAAATAATTATTCTATAAACTTTTTTGTACAATAAATATGTCTTAAATATAACTATCCCTAAACTAACTTGTATGCTACTGTTATTTTTGATTTTTCGATGAAAAGTGCGTGACATTATTTGACTATTAATTACCGTCATATTTAGTACACTGAATTAAAAATCAGCTCACTTCTTCAAGCGAGTTTAAATCAATTCATCAGAATCATATTGCAAGTTTTCAAATTTACTTGGTACATGATATTTTACTTATAACGTTACAATAATGCACTTTTGTGTGGACAGCAGTTACAGTTATTATCCCTTAAAAGTAGAGCACAGAACATATTGAAAAAATTTTGAACGATTAATTACACAAAGACCAAGAACTTGCGGTGGTTAATTTAGTTATTTAGTGGCTATTTTAGTTATTTAGTGGCTATTTTAGTTATATAGTGGCTATTTTAGTTATATAGTGGCTATTTTAGTTATATAGTGGCTATTTTAGTTATATAGTGGCTATTTTAGTTATATAGTGGCTATTTTAGTTATATAGTGGCTATTTTAGTTATATAGTGGCTATTTTAGTTATATAGTGGCTATTTTAGTTATTTACGGGTTAATTTTTATTTTTTTTGGGTATTTTATTTAATTTGATGGCGAATTCATTTCTTTAGAGAAAGGCGGACGGGTCTAGGGGGCATCTAGATAGAGAAGTCCCCTAGCGCCGCCCGGGTGGCTGTAGAGCCCCCTAGAGCCGCCCGCCCGCCGGACCAGATCCCCAAATCTGACGGGCGGGGCGGCCCTGGGGTGCTTGCCGATGGCGATTCTGTCTGTGGATAGTTGTAATACAATAGTTACATTTACTCATTTAGAGGAGTTCATCTACGCAACTTTCTGTCTGTCCGGAAATCCCAGTGCATACATCAATATTCGAACGGTTTAAGCTACGCTATTCATGCAAATGTAATTGTATGTCACATTGTAGGGTCAGTGCGACAATAATATAATAAAAGGTAAATCAAAACTGTCACTTATACTGTGCCCCTTCGATTAAATTCCCGGTCGTAGGTGGATGGTTTGCTTTATATTGCACTGACTTCATTTTATGTGTTGTTGAAAGAATATACAAAATTAAATGGACGATACTATGTAATGTAGAATGTAGCAATTTCTACTCATACTAACAGGTCATGCATACCAACAGGTGAACAATGTAAGTTAAGTCCGATAATATAAAATATTCCGTTTTAGAATATTGTAATATTTGGATCAATATCCTTACACAAGAAGTTATAAAACTAATACAATGTAAAAAATTCTATTTTTGTAATGTCGATACGTGGAATAATTTATTATGTGGCTTGAAAGTTGTGAATAATTTAGTGTTTGCTTTCGTGGACACTGTCGCAATGGCCATGCCCATATCGCTTGTACATATATTTAGTATATAGGGGCTTGCGGTTTCTGTATTTCGTTTGCAATTTTTCTAGTCCCGTTGTCATTATTACAGCTACCCCTATCGAATAGAGCTTTAAAAGGTCTGAGAAGTTGTTTCAAATCACACCCAAAAATTGAGTTTAAGCTCAATTAAAACTTTTGGAATAGTGGCAAACCTACAAGCCAAATTCTAAATCAAAATGACTACTAAAGACATTAGAACTACGATTGAAAACTACTTTGAATTTTTTAAACTTCTGAAATGTGGCTTCATCATCTTAAACACTAAGACTAAGACAGTGACTGCCAAGAAGAAAACATTTGATCGGTATTTTAACTATACGGTGTTTGTCTTGTATGTGTGCGTCATTTCCAGCTATTTGGGCTTGGTGCTGTAGCAAAATATGTTCATGAAAACTCTATCAGTTCCAACCGATAAAATAATGCTAATATTTCACATGCCTGCTTTGGACTGAGTTTGCACATTGCAACTACATTTCCTTTTTTGTTTCACGAACAAGATGCCATACAACTGATTAAATGCGTACTTGACAGCGCCCGTCGCCTCAGACGTAAGTCACATTTACTTTATTTTTGTACTAAATAATTATATAAGCATAAATTTCAAAGAATGTAAAACTGCTATAATAAGAATTTTATTTTAACAAATGTTTTTCAGAAACTCGAGGAAGAAAGCCACCCTCTTATCTCATTCAGTTTGTGTCATTATTGATGAAGGCAAGCCTTCCCTTAGTTTTCATTATAATGGCGTTTGCTACCGTTTCGTTTTTATATCTGAGGCTAGATCCGTTCAGTATTTTATTTCCCGAGCATAAGAAAAATTATTATTTCATTGTAAATACAATTTCATTTGTACTCTACTATCCTTTCCGTTTGCAGTTGGGGCTCCACTCCACTAATAGTTGGCTTAGCATGATCACTCCAAGCAGAAACCATATAGAAGCATTTTGGCAATCCAATAATAATAATGAAAGGAATAATATCAGAAAACAAATTAAGAATGCAAAAATGGTCTATGTAGAACAAGTATACATGAACCAACCACTAAATAATACAACTAGACTATCAAACACTTTTCTACTTGGACTAGTTTTAGGTTGTGTTTTAATCGGCAATTTCGGGTTTATAAAACTGTACAGAAATATAAAAATGCCTGTTTACCTGTACTTTCCTATGTTGGCAATTATACAGAATATTACTATTATTATTTTTGTTCAATTGGCGTCTCTATGATTTGAAAAGGGTACTCTTTTCATACAAAGTTGTCGTCCAATGTACAATCCTATGGAAACACGAGAATTAAAAGCTTTGCATTCTCTCAAAGCAGATGTTCACGAATACTTTCTTTCGAAACGAAGTGCACTGCTTGATTTGTTTGCCTTCCTACTCTATAATACCATGATACCCTTAATATCAATAAATGTTGTATAGAAATATCGGGCTGTTATTTTATGTTCCTGTTGATTCAATAAAAATACAAAGCTTTTCACTGTCAATTTTTTAGACCTAATATTTACATAAATTTCGGATAATATGTAATAAAAATTTCTTTTGCATAAATATTATAATGTATAAAATTTACAACTTAATAATAATATTATTAATAATCAATATTCGAACTAGAAAGACATTTTATTGCCCTTTTACTGATAGTATAGGATAATTAAACCATTGATGTAAACTAAAATAAATTTTCAGTAAAAAATATAAATTACATACACCAGATATTATATCATTGGTTTTATTTGCATACACCTGCATGTTGCCCATAAGACGTGACCATTTGTCATAACCAAATCATGTAAGTATTTAACTGATAGTAAGCACAAAATAATTGAAACTGCAGAAACGTTAAACTATGAGTCACATTAAAGGAACAGACGTTATTTCGTAGCCAGCAACAAAACGTTAGGGGAGAATTCGTCGTTGACAGCAAGATACTGGTCACCTGCCCGTTGCGAGAGTTACACTACTAACGGTCCACATGTGCCCCTAGACGTCCAGCAGGCTTCGCAGCAATCGTCTTGCGTTTTGCAAGGCACTTCATGTTCATCCTCTAAGCACTGTTGTGGATATAAAAATAGCAACATCTTGATTCCAGTTAACATAACTTTTATTAGTAGATATATTATTATATATGTATATAGATCTCAATTAAGTTTTGGAGTTTCTAAAAAGGCAGTGGCAGTACGTACGACATCTTTACTCTACATAAACGTAAAGTGGGACATGCGCATGGAATTCTTTCACTATTCTTGAATAAATGTTTGTATATGTCCGTAATATTTTGTAATTTATGAGCAAGGGTAATATTTTGTAATTAATGAGGAAGGACTAGACTATCAGTACTGAGTCCAATTAACGGTCTATGAAATTCGGGCCAATGCGCAGTCGCTAGAAATTTACTGATTTCAACATTTTCTAGCACACTTTATGTGCTAGGACTCAACTAGTAGAAATATAAATGTAAATAAATTTCACTTTAATATTATTATGAGTTCACCGATCTTTTTTCCTTCGTAGGATATGAAAGGTAGCCATCTTCAAAAAGTGGAATCGTTAGTGCACGATGTTCAGGCTGTACTGCAGAATGTTCATTAAAACAATTAATTGTAGTTTCATAGTTTCAAAAGTATTTTAAATGAAATACATAGAGTGTAAAACAAATTATTTACCTGCATTAACTATGGATTTCTCCGATGAAACTAAAATTATGCTGACCAAAATAACGAGGATAATTTTCGGATAACCAAAATTCATTCTGTAGCCGAACAGCGTTTCATGGACATATGACAATTATTATTTCTGAGCTGGACGACCGCAGTTTAAAACTAAAGCTAATTAAAAATTTCTATGAAGATGACAAAAGTAACACTGATAATAAGTACATGTGATAGATAATTGAATTAAATGGATGTGTTATTGGAGGAAGACTGTTACTGCAGTCAACTTGAGAGAGACTAGCCAATTCTGTCATTAACTGATAAAGTGGGATGAAACCTTTGACTTTCTACTCCTTACCAAATTTATTTTCTCTCTGATCTTTGACACATATTATTTATAATCTCTAATTAGCCATATAGGTTAGTATCAATCAATACGGATATTATTATTATCTCTCTGAAAAGCAATTACATCAAGTAGTGCTTAGGGTCAACGACGCCGACGCCAGCAAATTTACCAAGCAAAAATAGCATAATTCTTGGACTATGGAAGTAATCATTGACATAATAATCATGGAAAGGTATTAAGTTGTGCACATTATTTTCTCTTTAGAAACTAAGCCAATTACCTTAATAACAAATGACATCCTGGTTTACTAATTGTTTTAACTAATTATTTTATAATTACCTTGCTTTAATCGTTCCTAATAATAGACATAGGTGGTAATTACTGTAAGCTAATTATCGCTTTTAGAAGCAAGCAGGATTTCAAATATAGTTTCAAATAACTATAAAGAGGAAATATTAATTAAGACCATATTTATTGGAAATAAAAGGGTGCTAATGAGATTAATAAAGCTAAGGAAATTCAATTCTAATAAATACAGCATCTCGAACTACAAATAAATAACCATTTTTAGACAAAATAGGGTTACATTTAATCTGTATATCTATCCCATGGCATTTGTTAGTATAGTTTTATGGAATTTTGTATGAAGTAGTTTGGTAGAGTTTGGTCACGTACGTGAAGTTAAGTACCTAATATAGTTGCCCTCCCAGACAATAAATACTTAACTCAAATCAACCCACTGCTAAGCCATGCAATAGTATGAGCACTAAGCTGTATAGTCTAAAATATGCTCTCTATATTCTGCGGGCGAAGAAAATGACATTGTGCGCCTCAGTTTTCGAAGCAACTTTCGGTGAACAATCAAGTAAATAGGATTAGTTTGATTAATTAAGGAGAAAATTGGAAATGTTTCATAGAAAATAAAGTTTTAAAATTTATATTTTAGTAAATCTTATGTATCTGTACTAATCAGTCTAATCAATCGCTAATTTACTATTTGTACCATTAAATGCATTTTTACCATTAAGTGCATTTTTACCACATTAAAGTAAACCACAGTACCACACTGTGATGGTAAAAAAGCCTAAAAAGTAGTAAATTTTGTCCACTGACTAGACCCTCTAACCACCAACTGACACTACTAACCAATGCTGAGAAAAATTGAAGCTAAATCGTAAACAGTTTATAGCGGTGTGCCGTATATATCGCTTATATTATACGTGTGAAATCCCTTAGTAGTAGTTTGTTTGCTGTCAGTGGATGCAATATTCAGCGTTGAGTTGTGAAGTATATGCACTAGGTACGCGTGAAATCCCTTAGTGGTTTGTTTGCTGGCTGTGGAATCCAAATAACTTTCGAGTCGACAAATTTCGAGCTAATAAACCTTATTAGCCAATCCGTTAAAAATTAATATCAACTGCTCATGAATAGTACTTTTGATTGAGTTCTGGCAGTAAAAGTCGTAGTTGTGTATCGGTGGTAATTTTAATGGCATGTCGTTTACTTAATTCACTATAGGATGGCGGGGCCACGACGTAATTTCAACAGATATGGTAATTAAAGACGGATTAAATCAGTCTATTTGGGGCGTAGCATCCCGCGCGTGGGGTAACAGTTTATTTTTATTAGAAGGTCGGAAAAGAGGGTAAAATAGGGATGGGTGGGTGTGGCTAAAAATTGAATAATCTGAAAACTAACGCTTTTATTCACTAGTGGTGCAACCGTTGCAACCAGGCAATGATAGAGGAGTCGTGGTCCATGGTAGTCTAACTTCCAGTCGTGCGCGAAAGCTGAAAAGTCAAATTGAAAGCGATTTACGACTTTATCATGCTATGCTTTTTAAGCGACAGAGTTTCGTTTTCTCGAAGCTTTATGGATGCATGACTGTCCTACTAGTTATCCACTGAGTTAAAAATGATCCGACGCGAACAATGAAAAATATTTTATTAACTGAAAATTTTCGGTTGGTGGTTCTCTGTTGATATATCGTGCCCTGTACTAATCTGTTGTTTCGAACCAGTTGAGTTCATTCGTCACCAAAATGATGGACGGATGTCTCACTTGGATTTAAACTGCAGAAATCAGACTATTTCTGGGGAAAACGTTCGGTTGATAAAGTTTAATCAACCGAATTTTTTCTGCCCGGGAACTACTCAAACTTCAGTATCAAATTTCACAAGTTGAGTTTTTCTTCCAGTCTTCTAAATTTCAAAAAAATGGCAATTCCGTGTCATTTTTTATCAAGAATAGCAGAAAAAAATAAAATATTCATCTATCGTTAATTTCGGCACAGATATGATGTTGATTTGACAGTTTCAAATGACTTGAAACTTGAAAGATAAAAATTATCATCAATGTAATTCGCTCGCACTCGGCCCCACACTAGCCCAAGTATAAAAACGTACTCGTTCCAGCCAAATGGCTTTCAGGATAGTGCAGTGGGACATGCCAATAACCATTCCATGAAAAAACTGGCTGCCCGGATTTGCAAACAATTTGTTTTAAATGTTCAAAAAGGGAAAATTTTGACCTCAACATTTTATGACGATGAGTCGTGTGATACATCACCGAAAAGCTGACATTTCAAGCTTGAATACCATGAATAGGCAGCCGCACACGTTGAACCGTCTCTAGTCCATAGTGAGATGCTAGTATAAAATATTTCACTCCGCTTCCAAGAAATTTAAGACTTTATATAATGAAGCAAATAAAACCGAATTTGAGATTTTATGATGATGCAAATTAATATTGCAATTTTTATTACATAATTATCCGAGGTTTATGTAAATATTATGTCTATAAAATTGGTAACAACATTATTGACATGCATTTTATACTTATTGAATTAATACAAACATAACAATTAACAGACCGACATTTCTATGCAACTTTTATTGACATTAAGAGTGTTATAGTATTATAGAGTAGGAAAGCAAACAAATCAAGCATTGTACTTCGTTTCAATATAAAGTATTCGTGGATGTCTGCTCTGAGACAACGCAAAGCTATCAGTTCCCGTGTTTGTAAACGATTGCAGATTGGACGACAACTTTGTATGAAAAGAGTAGACTTTTCAAATAATGGGGACGCCAAACGAACAAAAGCAGCAATTATAAAACTCTGAACAACTGATAGGAATGGAAATAACAGGTAAACAGGCATTTTAATAATTCTATACAGTTTTATAGACCCAAAATTGTCGATTAAAACACAACTTAACATTAGTGCAAGTAGAAGAGCGTTTGATAGTCTACTTATATTATTTAGTAGTTGGTTCATGTATACTTGTTCTATATAGACCATTTTCGCATTTTTAAATTGTTTTCTGATGTTATTCCTTTCATTATTATTGGATTGCCAAAATGTTTCTATATGGCTTCTGCTTGGAGTGATCATGTTAAGCCAACTAATGGTGGAGTGGAGATATATAAAACCAATGTAATAAAACCCTAGTATAGCAAGCCCTAAGTACAGAATGAAAGGATAGTAGAGTACAAATGAAACTATACTTACAGTGAAATAATACTTTCTCCTAAGCTCGGGAAATAAAATGCTGAACGGGTCTAGCTCCAGATACAGAAACGAAGCGGTAGCAAACGCCAATGTAAAAAACATACCGGGGAGGCTTGCCTTCATCAATAATGACACAAACTGAAAAAGGTAAGAATGTGGCTTTCTTCCGCGTGTTTCTGAAAAACATTTATTAAAATAATATTCGTATTATTGCAATTTTGCACTCTTTGAAATCTACCTTATGTTTATGTAATAATTAGTACAACAATATAATATTATTGTGACTTACGTCTGAGACGACGGTCACTGTCAAGTATGCAGTTAGCGAGTTGTATTACATCTTGTTCGTGAAACAAAATAGGAAATGTACATCCAATGTGGAAGCTCAGCCCAAAGCAGAGAAAGAATATTAGAATAATTTTATCGGCTGGAATGGTTGGTGTTTTCGTGAACATTTGCTGCAGCAGCAAACTCAAATAGCCGAAAATTGAACACACATAGCCGAAAAAAACGGCATAATTGAAATACCGATCAAAGTTTTTCTTCTTGGCAGTCACTCTCTTAGTATGGGAGTTGAAGATGATACAGCCATATTTCAAAGGTTTACAAACTTTGAAGTAGTTTTCAATTGCCGTTCTAATGTCTTTAGTACTCATTTTGATTTAGAATTTGGCTTGCAGTTTTGTCACTATTCCAAAAATTTTAATGGTACTTAAATTCAATTTTTATATGAGAGCCTTTAAACTCTATTCGAGAAGAGTTGCTGTAATACTGACGAAAAGAATAGAAAAATTCCAAATGAAATGTAAAATCTGTTCCATTACTTGGAGTGCTATTTCGCCATCGAAGTGTTTTTCGTATTGAAAGTCTTAATGCTGAACTCTGAATATAAGAATAACTTTTATTTCTATTCTTACATATTTTTTCATTAAGTAGAAAGCCCATTGACCCACTATATGTAAATGGCTGTGGTAATTATATAGGGGGCGAAAGTACTAAAAGCAATACAATTCTGTCGGCAATATAAGATAAGACAGCACGATGATAAAGTTTTGCCAATAAGAAATAAATACTTATACGTTTCAAACTCCTTATAAAATAAAAATATACAGGTATCCTTTTAAAGCTTTCAGTCGCTTCTATGGCATATTCGCTGGATTTAAGTAAACAGATTTATAAGAGTTAGGACACTAAGCTTCTTTATCGCAAACAATTTACTAATGCGAGTCTCTTGTAGGATTGAGCAAGAATTAAGCAAACAAAACTTGGAAATATGCTGAAATAGATTTCTAGGAGAAAATTGTCTCAGCGTAATAAATTGTTTAGCATGCCATTTGGTTAATTTTCTATGTACCCAACATTTACCTTTAGTTTACCACTTAAAGCTATACACTAATTGGTAAACTGCTAATAACTCTCCGACGAATATCTCAAACAAAAATACAGAGACAGTGCCCAAAATGAAAAAAACTTGTACGTAAAATAAAGACGAATAATGTCATTGTGGGTTGTAGCAATATTCGTAATCGGTTATATTGCATAATGGGAAGGAAATTGCCTGTCTTTTGTACATTTTCTTTGAATTGTGAACAATGTCGGCAATTACTGCTTTCAACCTGAAACTTCTCCCGACATTTCAATGAGTTATGGGCCCGTTGGTGTTGCTAGTACGACAAATTTTAATTTTCATAAAATCATATCTCAGCCGTCTGTAGGCATTCGAAGATCTGAGAATCAAAGTGAATCAATAAAGTGATGTTGGCAGTTTAAGGGCCACCAACCGGAGGAGATTGATCGCCGGATTGTTTGGTGATAAGATACCGCGCGCTCACTTTGTCTTCATTTTGATGGTCAAAGGGAAAAAAATGTATGTACAAAAATTTATAAATAAAAGAATGTAAAATGTACATATAAAATTTATGATACCATCTAGAAAATCAGGCGCCAATGAAAGCAATTTGAAGATTTACTGTAGAAAAAATTTCACTCATTGGTTAAATTATATTGAGTTTGGATACTATTGTTGTGTTGATTCGATAATTGTTATATTATATTCCACGTGCGTAGGACGGGCTTATTTCTAGTATGAAATATTCACTCCGCTTCCAAGAAACTTTTTATAAATTATAATTTTATGATGATGCAAATTAATACTGCAATTTTTATTACATAATTATTCGAGATTTATATAAATATTATGTCTATAAAATTGGTAACAACATTATTGACATGCATTTTATACTTATTGAATTAATACAAACATAACAATTAACAGACCGACATTTCTATTCAACTTTTATTGACATTAAGAGTGTTATAGTATTATAGAGTAGGAAAGCAAACAAATCAAGCATTGTACTTCGTTTCAATATAAAGTATTCGTGGATGTCTGCTTTGAGATAATGCAAAGCTTTTAATTCCCGTGTTTGCAAAGGATTGCACATTGGACGACAACTTTGTATGAAAAGAGTAGACTTTTCAAATAATGGGGACGCCAATTGAACAAAAACAGCAATAAAAAATTCTGACCAATTGACATGAATGGAAATAATAGGTAAACGGGCATTTTTATGATTCTATACAGTTTCAGAGACCCAAAATTATCGATTAAAACACAACCTAAAACTAGTGCAAGTAGAAAAGCGTTTGATAGTCTAGTTGTATTATTTAGTAGTTGATTCATGTATACTTGTTCTACATAGACCATTTTCGCATTTTTAAATTGTTTTCTGATGTTATTCCTATCACTATTATTGGATTGCCAAAATGTTTCTATATGGCTTCTGCTTGGAGTGATCATTTTAAGCCAACTAATAGTGGAGTGGAGATATATAAAACCATAGTATAAAAATGCTAGTATGGCGAGCCCTAAATGCATAATGAAAGGATAGTAGAGTACAAATGAAACTGTACATACAGTGAAATAATAATTTCTCGTATACTCAGGAAATAAAATACTGAACAGATCTAGCTCCAGATACAGAAACGAAGCGTTAGCAAACGCCAATATAAAAAACATAACAGGTAGGCTTACTTTCATTATTAATGACACAAATTGAAAAAGGTAAGAGTGTGGCTTTCTTCCGCTTATTTCTGAAAAACATTTGTTAAAATAATATTCTTATTATTGCAATTTCACAAAATCTATGCTATTGTAATAATTAGTAGATTAATACAGCAATATAACATAATATTATGACTTACGTCTGAGGCGACGGTCACTGTGGAATATGCAGTTAATGAGTTGTATAGCATCTTGTTCGTGAAACAAAAATGGAAATGTACATGCGATGTGCATACTCAGTCCAAAGCAGATGTAGAATATTAAAATGATTTTATCGGCTGGAATGGTTGGTGTTTTCGTGAACATTTGCTGCAGCAGCAAACTCAAATAGACGAAAATGGCACACACATACCAGACAAACACGGCATAATTGAAATACCGATCAAATTTTTTCTTCGTGGCAGTCACTGTCTTAGTCTGGGCGTTGAAGATGATGCAGCCATATTTCAGAAGTTTACAAACTTCGAAGTAGTTTTCAATCGAAGTTCTAATGTCTTTAGTAGTCATTTTAATTTAGAATTTGGCTTACAGGTTCGCCACTATTCCAAAAAATTTAACTGAGCTTTAACTCTATTTTTATCAGAGCTTCTAAAGCTCTATTCGATAAGAAATGCAGGAATACTGACAACGGGACTAGAAAAATTCCAAATAAAATGTGAAACCTGTAGTCATTAGTTAGAGTGCTATTTCGTCAACCAAGTGTTTTTCGTATTGAAAGTTTGAGGGTGAACTCTGATTGTAAGAATAAGTTTATTTCTCTACTTACATATTTTTTTCATTCAGTAGAAAGCCCATTGAGCCACTATAATGTGAATGGCCGTGGATATTATAATATAGAGTGCGAAAGTAGTAAAAGCAATACAATTCTGTCGGCAATATAAGACAAGGTAGCATAGCACGATGATAAAGTTTTGCCAATAAGAAATAAATAATACGTTTCTAACTCTTTAAGAAATATACAGATATCCGTTTAAAGCTTTCAGTCGCTTCTATGGCATATTTGCTGGATTTAAGTAAATAGATTTAAAAGAGTAAGGACACTATAAGCTTGTTTTTGACAAACAATTTACTAATGCAATTCTCTTGTAGGATTGAGCAAGAATTAAGCAAACAAAACTTAGAAATATGGGGAAATAGATTTCTAGGAGAAAATTGGCTCAGCGTAATAAATTGCTTAGCATTCCAATTGGTTAATTTTCTATGTATCCAACATTTACCTTTATTTTAACACTTTAAACTATACACTAATTGGTAAACTGCAAATAATTTTCCGACGAATATTTCAAACAAAAATACAGAAATAGTGCCCAAAACGAATAAAACTTCTACGTAAAATAAAGACGAATAAAATGTCACACCCACTGCACTTTTATCATCATGTGAATGTAACGTATAGTTACTTCGTTTCTTTTCATCTTTTAATTTTGATAGCCAGAAGATATCTATCCATTTTTCAAAAAGCCAGTAAATTCCAGAACTCATTATGCGATTCATTTTTGTTTCAAAATACAATTTTCCAGCTAATAAATTAATTCCTTGTAATGTGACAATTTTTTTATTAGGAAACAGATCATCTTTTCCTCGAACGTATTTCTTTGGATCAAATATCTCTTTCTGATACAAATCCAATTTACTTTTGTAATCAATATAAATTCGGTTATCGTTATCACATCGACTTAAAAATTTTAAAGCCCGTTGGTAAAAAGTCCATTTTCCAAAATCATTACAAGATACTGAATATTCCAACATTAAAAATTTTGAAGGGAGGTATTTGGCCCGGGTATTGATATTAATTTCTGATGATGTTGTTGCACAAACGAAAGCCCATTCTTTAATTTCTTTACCAATTATTCGAAAGGGAGTTATAAATTTGACACTTAAATTGTTTGGAATTTCTGAATGTCTAATAGAAGTATCGGAACAATTCAATGACTTAAGACATTTAAAGGATTTCGTATTTGACTGCCATTGTGGGTTGTTGCAATATTCGTAATCGTTTATATTGCATAATGGGAAGGAAATTGCTTCTTTTTTGTACAATTCCTTTGAATTGTGAACAATTTCGGCAAATTCTGCTCTCAACCTGAAACTAGCGTCGATTATTGCACATTCATTTAACTCTTTGAAAGAATTGTAAGCAGTTTCAAGTTTAGTTGGCAATAAAGCTTGACTAACAATAACTCCTTTATATCCATTGCTAATTACAACTCCCATTAAAATCCAGACCCCAAATGTAGTAAACATAAATAACCATTTCTGCATTTTACCTTTCGGGGCATTGATATCCTGTTCTAATAATATTGCACCAAATGCAAACCCTTTTTCGACATAAAATTTTCCTAAAGTTGCAAGACTTAGTTCAAACTTGAAGTTAAAAGCCAGTAGTGTGATTGTGATAAGACTAAAATGACTGAGAACTAGCAAAACCCAAAAGATAGTATCAAATGGCCCCAGTAAAAAACTGGACGACTTTCCGTTGTTTTTCAATGGACAAGTCACAAAATTCCAACTGTCTTGTCCAATAACAAAGCCATGTCTGTTTACATCTTTGTCTATAGTGGTCGTTGTATCAATAAAGTAGGGTACATATATCACCTTTATGAAAGTCCCTTTTTTGGGGTCATAAGGCTTCGCTGATCCGTCTAAAAGTAAAGCTACGACCAGAGATTTAGTATCTCCATCTTTAATAGTAGTATTTAGTGCAGAAAATGGCGAAAGCCAATTACTCGAGAAACTTTCGTTAGATGTAAAAGCATTTTCAAAACTTTCTACTAAATCCAGAGACTCTTTCTTCCTTTGAATGCAGTCAACCAAAACAAAAAGTCTCCTTTTAATCTGATTGTGAAGATTGTGAGAAAATGTTTCAAGGGTTACCGAAAAGTCTTTCGAAACAGTTTTACTTTTCCATAAAGTTGTTTCGCTGCATGGTTCAGCTGAAACACATGAGTAACAATCTAAGTATAATTCTTTTACTTTCATAGGTTTTAAATCTTTTATGTTAACTTTTGGACTACTATCTAACGAAATTGTCAGTTGAAAACCATAAACTTTAGTTCTGTCCAGAGGTAAAATTTGTTTTGGTGAGAAATGAATTGAAAAATCGTTGTTGCTGCAAATTTCGCTATTTATGTTTTTGTCACAAATGACTTGTTTAGATTGGTAACTGTTTGGAGAGAAAAATATGTATAACATTTGTTTTTTAAATTGCCATTTTTTAAAATGATAATTTGATTGCTGAAGTTGGGACGTTTCAAGTCGTAATAAAGTAACAGGATTCGCAATGTATTCACCGTTTAAAAACACTGTGAAATTGTCATAGATAATTGAAATGCAACTGTCTGGAAACGCAGAAATAATTCTTTTTATTGATTCAATATTGATCCAATATTTATCATGCACTTTAGTCACGAGAAAAGAAATTACAGGAGTTGTCTTATGGATTAGGACAATAACCAAAATAAGTGGAAGTGATAATTGCATTTTCAACTTAGCATGTACTGAAAACGTCAGCTTTTAGTTGTGACAATATATCAGTTGTTATTGTAGGGTATTATAAGTTCTGCGGTCTTCTTCACTTTATTAACGTTTTGATTGCAACAAGTCAAAGCTTTATTTGAATTTTCAATCGCTTACTTCTAGAATTTCACGACCCATAGTTCTTGGTTGTATAATCAAAATTATACTTGGTTTTTGAATTCCATTTTGATTTTTCTTTCTAAACTTTTTACTTGCATGTAAAAGAACTAACTCCGTATACCTGGTACGGTTACCTATACCACCTCTCTTATTAGAAGTTTCAGGAGAACGTTGATCAGAATAATAGTATTAAGTAAACAATTCAATTAAACAGTCCATGGGGAAAATATGCGTCAATGGCTAAAATGTTTAATTTGCTGTTGTATACCATTAAATTTGCATTACATTGTTTCATGCTGAGAACGGTTGAAATGCATAACATAAATTGACACAAATCCTTTGCTGGCTATTGGCAAAAATGACCAAATAAAACCTTCCAAATTATTTTTTAAAAATAAAATTAGTTTGTATTTTTCTAATACCTAATAATAATTTACGTTGAGATTATTTAAATTTTAGATGGCAAAGCATTTCGTATGAAGCATGATGTTTTTGTCCCTAGTTTACTTCTTGACCATCGCAGGCGGCGATATGCAGACCAAGCTTTTGACTGACCAAAATTTGTAAAAACTGACTGAAATACAACCCTGGAATATTGCCAAATGTGTTTTATGTTTTCATTACTTTGTACTTAGCCATTTAACTTCGTTCTATATTTTCTTAGATATTAAGGCTGTCATTCTGTCATTGTATTTATACTTACATAACAGAATGCATGGACCATTGTCATAGCATTTTGTTTACTTTAAACTGCGTAACTTGTCTAGATACCTTATTTTTAATGCAAAATATTATATGTGCTGTATTTTTGCAAATATAATTTGCTGAATAACTATAGGTATTCTAAACAAAGCGTGATTGTAGTACATACATATACACATGTCAGTCTAAAATGCTAAGCTTATGTCACAAATGTAGTATTGTGCAAAGATAAAAAATGTTTTTGATAATGTACCCAAAAGCACTGTGCAATGTGCCTATGTCGGGTAACTTTGGAAGTAATCCGACATAGGCATATTGCGTGTGTTGGACTTCGGGTAAATTGCTTTGGGACATATTATCGAAAACATTAATTCTGCTGATAAAAATATTTTCATACGTTAATGTACACTTGACAAGAGATGGCCGTTTGGGCTGGTACATCACATTACACCTACACATAATATAGCTAATCTAAGTATTCTCTACATCAAACCACGAGAGCAATTGTAAAATCTCCAAAGTACATGTAAAAATCCCATACTGTCTTAGACTAACCCTGGCTGTATATTAATATATGTATATATTAATGTTAGTTAATCTAATAGCTTCTCCCGCCATTTGAATGAGTCATGGGTCCGTTGGTGTTGTTAGTACCAAAAATTTTAATTTCCATAAAATCATATCTCAGCCATTCGTAGGTATTCAAAGATCTCAACATTAAAGTGAATCAATAAAGTGATATTTGCAGTTTAAGAGCCACCAACCGGAGGAAACTGCCAATTATCAATAATAATTAAAATTCACTAATGAAATAAAAATGCAATCACCAATGTTGTTAATTGAAAAATGAATAAAAGCTCAGAAACTTTCAGGTTAAACCCGAATTGTTTACAGAAATATATAAAATCATATTGTGTAACAATTTTTAACACAATGATAGCAGTTTTATCAGCAAACTTTATTTAACAATTATTCACAAAGCATTGGCTTTGATCGTTAACTAGCATTCACTGTAAACTGTTAGAAACTAATAAAACGAATGATTGGACTTAATATCTAATTAAATATAACATTATAAAAAATTAACAAGCAATAAAAACGTTTTTACAACACATTCAATGTTAGCCAAGTTCTTAAAGAAACCCAGAGTCATATTGCCTTACATAAGATAAAGTATTTTTGTTAATTCACTGTGAAACCTTGGTATCTGAACACCTCTCGCTAGTTCCGACATCTCCGATTCGAGCTGGAAAAGAATATAATTCTAATTTAAAACCTATTTATTAAACCATTAACTGCAGATAGTTGTAAGACTACGTACAATTAAAACCAGGTATACATGCCGTATCAGTCAAATATCCTTTAGAGTTTAGTAAATATGTATATCGGCTGGATATAAAAAATTGTATTTGTTTTACCTGATCAAGCATTTTAACAAGGTGACGGTTGTGTGAATTTTTCATTAAAATCTCCACCAGCTTGTAGATGTAAATACTGCCACTCGTTTCTAAGCCATATGACAGTTTCCCTGGAGAAGTAGCTTGAGAAATAATTGTGTCTTTAGGTAGAATTCTTTCGCTGTGATTTTCTTGTCCCGTTTCTTTCATATCCTTTTGGCAGAACGCGAGGAAAAACCCTTTTGGCAATCCTTTCATTTCAGGAAACACATCGCAATTAAACTTATAGATTACTTCATTCCAAACATCCACAAGGTTCCCATCAACCATTAATAATTTGTCGTTGTTTGTTCCATGGCCCATTAAAAATATGAAAGAAACGTCGGCGGCTTGTTTTTTTAATATAATTTTATATGCTTCCACCACATTATTAATTTCCTATTAAAATAGTAAAGATACACAATAACTTGTAAGAAACTTGTTGTTTGTAAGAAACGCCATTAAAATTATACTTATCATCTTACTGAGCTTTTTACGTCTTCTTTTAATATCACAAAGTAACCCATTTGTTTGAATAGACTTCTTACATTTCGAATATCAGTTTCAGAATGTTTTCTAAAATAGCTGGAATCTTCTGGGTTATTGACATAGTTCCCTTGTGGAGAAAACATGTAATTTTTGTTATTGATGATTAAAACGAATCCTTTTTGACGCGGTTTTCGTGACATGTAACACTGAAATTAAACAAATATAGTAAATGGTCATTATAAAAATTTATATTGACACTTGGAGTTTTTAATTTTATTAACTTCATTAGTTCCGATTTTAAATTATCAATTCTAGCAAAAAAAGATTTTATTGGATTTAAATTTTTTACATCCGGCAATGTCCCCAGCACGTATATTTGCAACAGTGCTTAATATAAATAAATCTCACGAATTTAGACTAACAGGTTACGGAAGACGCTTTAAATAGATTACAAATCAAATTCAACAATTAATATCGAGTTCGTATCATATTAATCGACACGTCAAATTTTTTTGGAGGAGTTGAGTGTTGAAAGGTTAGGAGTGGAGTACCTTTTTTCATAAAAACAGGATTTTCGCATAGTGTGGCTAAAAGCTACGAATAGGTGGTGCAGCCATGTTGTTTTTGAACACTTTAAAATAGTTTTTCTGCATGCCTTGGCCTGATATACTAACATTTTTATCCAACATTTGGAAAAATTTACCGAGTAAAACCCTTATTTCACAAACGTGTAATTTTTTCAAAATTTTGAAGTCGGAGTAAAAAAAATGTGAAAATTCTATGGGATTTACTTATCGATGAATGTCTTCAGCAATTTCTATTCAAATCTGGCAGGTAGTTTCCGAGAAAATTTTAAAATAGAAAAAAGTCGAAAAAATCTACAGATTTTGAAAATTCTCTATGACTTTAGAACGATACATTATAGAAGCATAGTTACGTTTACCGAAATTATGTTCAGTGACAGTAGTTTCCACTCTTAAAGTTTCAACGCTCAACTTCACCAAACATTTTATAACGTATCGATCTATATTATGAAACGAACTCTATCGCTAAGTATTTTTTAAAAAACTAACCGATTTATCTCGCATTTGAAGTTGCACAGGAGTCACTTTAGTGACTTTGACATTTAAAGGCGGTAGAGAAAGCGTCCTAATTATTCCTTCTTCAATGGATTCAATCGATTCCTTTGTTTTGTGAAATATAAAGGTTATTCCACTTGCCCAAGCCCCTTCCAAGGCTTTAAAGTCTTCAATTGGTACAGATTCGTCATTTTCGTAGGTTATGGCACGTGACATTTCCGCTGCAAAAAATTGAAGCTCATAGTCATCCTTAGGTTTCAAAGATTTTCTGGTGCTATTGACAAATTTCTCCATTTCTTCTTTATAAAGCGTGGATAATTTGTCATTGAGATAGGATTTAGTATTAGGATGATAATCCAACAAATCTTTTTCCGCAAAAGGCAAGGATAATTTTGAGGTTGGTGTTTTATTTTTTATGTACGCTTCGATTTCTTCCTTTGAAAGTTGGTTGAGGAAAATATTTTCTTCTATTGTTCCAGTGCATAGAAAACGGTAAGTGAACACAGTTCGTTCCTGCCCGTGTCGATATATTCTACCCAATGCCTGCTTGTCATTTGATGGATTCCAATCAGGGTCCAATAAAAACATATGATTGGCTCTTGTTAAATTCAACGAAGTTCCTCCTGCTTTGCAACTCAACAGTAACAAAAAACATGTTTCATCTTCATTGAAAATTTTTAGAGCGTGTTCTCTTGCTTTTTCTTTGGTATCCCCATCATATCGGGCAAAACTATAATGCATGATGTTTTTACAAATCTTTTCGATGTGATTTAATAGCTCTTTGGAATTGGAAACAGCAATTGCCTTTTCCTTGGAGCCTGTTTGCTTAATATTATACAGCATTTTAAACAGTGTTGTCAATTTTCCGGAGCACAGAAGAGAAAAGTTCGCACTGTTTACTTCAGAGTGCTGAACTGTGGTGGTATTCAATTCGTTTCGTAGCTTTATTCCTGTGGTGTAAAGCTTTTGGGCTTCATCAAAACAGTCAATTTTTTTGAAAGAATCTGACTTAAATGCATTCTCTGGATGAATGCACAATTTTCTCAGCAAATCGATTTGTTGATAAAAATTTATCTTCTGAAAATCTTTATCTGTATTGATAAAATTTTCCGATAACAAGGAGTAAAGATCATGTTGGATTTGTCCATCTTCAACATTTGAAGCATTCTTCCCTTTCAAGTCAATACATATAATGAGTTCGTGCTTATCCACCGGAATGTCATTTTTCTTGTATTGAAGAACATTTGATACTAACATTTTTAATTTTTCAAAAACTTCAGTAACCGAATCATTTAATTGCCCGTGCTTTTTCAAATATCTGTCTATGCGTCTACAATAGTCCTCCTTGTACGTTTTAGGAAGCGTCCTAGGACTAAAAAATGCCACTAAATTGCAGAATTCTTCAAGGGTGTTTTGGAAAGGAGTTCCGGTCATTCCGAACCATAATGTTGATTTAAATGCTTTCAGAGTTTTGCTTCGTTTGGTTTTATCATTTTTGAGCAAATGAGCTTCATCGCAGATTACGATATCAACTGGTTTTACAAATTTTTCAAAATGTAGATGATATTTCTGAAAAGAGTCATATGACAACAGAAGAATTTTTTTTGCATTTTGTTTTTCGAAGTCTTCAATGCTTTTAATTGCTTCGTCTGTAGGCGTGATAGGGTTAGGGTAGACATAGGTGTTGTTATTTCTAATGTGATCCGGACACCATTTACTAAATTCATAACCCCAAGTGTTTAAAATAGCATTTTTTGGAGCCAATATAATTACTTTTTGAACACTTGGGGTACTTCTTTTTGGACTGTTGTTACTTTGTTCTAGAAGAGTACAAATGAAGGATATGATGGTCCGAGTTTTGCCAAGACCCATTTCGTGGGCCAAAATACCTCCATTTTTATTCGAGAATAATTTCCATAAAAACTGGAGGCCATCAATTTGATCAGGTGTTAAATTTGACTTCCCATTTCCACTTTGAATGAACGGACTGACAATTACATCTACATAGCCTTCAGGATTGTATTCTGCATTGTACTGTTCTCCTGCTGTAGCTGTATAAAGTACAATTGAATTTGCCTGTTTTTCATACAGCGGTCCATTAATATGTTCATTTTCCTTGCTTTTCTTAAGTGATGGGAATAGCTCATAAAGTTGTTCTTCGTCATTTAAAGGCCGTTTAGTTTTTGAACCAGAATTACTGGGTCCAGCCATATCTGAAAATTAAATTAATGTATTGGTTATATCTGTTACATACATACAGTTAATTCGCTACATACATACGTATATCGCCAAATATTGCAGGTTTTTATTTACTTGTTAGTCAGCTATAATATTATTCTAATGTCACAAAAAACCTTTCCCACAATTCAAGGGTAACACAGACAGGTATTTGAGTCATTTCAACATTCAATACCTATTCATGTTAGTTTGGTGACCGGCCACCAATTGAGACTTGTCTATATTATAGTTGATAGTTTTATTTATGCCATACCCATGTCTCCAACCAAAGTTTTTCAATCTTGATTCAAAATTTCTTTCAACCGCCGAAAGTGTGGGACTTTACTGATATGATGTAGTGTCCGCTATTTATTTTGTCCGCTTTAACTCGGTTTTCTAAGCAAAAGAATTAAAATTCAAAATTATACGAATATTAATCACATGTGGTTCAATGTTTAAGAACAGTTTGTCATATCTATTGCCAATAATATAAAGAGAATTTGTGGGATTGCCTAGTGTCTATAGGAATATGATCAAACCAACATCTAAAAAACTGAAAATAAAATATTAAAATTCAACAGACGCAGACGAACAATAACCAGGAACAGGAATGAACAGGAACATGAAGTCAAAAGTGAGAGAACTGCGAGAGAGAGCAATGGATTTAAAGTGTGTATGTATACGGCCTTTCGCGCCTTCACCCTTTCCGCCGTTACACTTGGTGGTATTGTTTTGAACTCCTTTATAGCAAAGTGAGACAAGAATCAATCATTTTGATTGTAATTGTAATGCTAATAAATTTTGCTTACTAATGCTAATTCAAATATTTATTGTAGTAATCTAGCAATTATGCAATCCCGGTGAAATATTTTGCATCAGTCCCATTACCCTTAGACAGTCCAAGAATAACAACAATAACATTTCTAAATCTAATAATTTGTGACAGAAACACTGATCTTTTGCATATTATAGTGAACCATAAGATTGTAAGCATAAGAATTCTGAGTGGGATAAATTTTGATGCTGATTTGAAGATAGAGATAGTTATGAAATTGAAAACCGTGAATAATTATCTTATTGGGAATTTCATACTTATAAGTGTTAGGATTTCGTTTTCCTATTTTTCAATTACAGGTTTTAAAACTAGCTTTTACCACGCCATCCAACATTTTTCATAAAAAAATCATAGAGCTCCCTCACGTAGATTCAACAAAATTACATCAAACGTACCTCAACCATATTTTTACAACATATCTAACTTTTGTGAATGTCTTTTTCGTATTTTTTAAGATATAGATTTTATGAAAAAAACTAAACAACTTTAGATGGCAATAAGGCAGTTAAAGTACCCAACCAAGGTAAGTTAAGGCTTATATAACAAAAGGTGGAAGGAACCATAATGTTTGAACCAAAGTAGGAAGATACAGAAAATGTAATGACATCTTCCAAAAGCTTTCCATCCAAACAGTAGTTTCAGGAAAATAAATATAAGTCACTACCTTTAGCAAGATCGAATATCACATAAATAGGCAATTAACTTTATTTGGTTTTAATGTGTTGTTGGGAATAGCTTAGCTCCATCTCCAGATACTTTATATTTGCTTTATATCTTAGATCTGTCATCATAAGCATAAATATCATCATTAATTGAATACCCCAATGTGGTAGAATGAAATGAAATTTAATGAAATTTAACCATCCTTGCAAATATAAGTAAGAAATTAAAACTTACTGGATAGTTGGTTTTTAGCCTGATTATTACCTATTCGATAACAACATAATTCCATGTAGGCATGAGAAAATAATTTTTGAAATCGAAGTATTAAACGATATAACTTACCAGGTATGTACAATTATAATATCTTTGATTTTTATTTATCACATATAATAAACTTTTTTCTACATCATAGGCATATTGCATAGGCATCACGACATGCAACATTCAATTTGAATTGCAGCAGATCAATAATTATTACATGGTAAGTTTGTAAATAAATACTTAACAACACTATATAACATAATAATCTGGTTACTATGGTTACTAATCAGGAAAATTGCTCAATGGGCAAAAAACTTTTATTCGAACTCCCTAGAACACATCCTGAAAGCTTTATCGAGTTATTCATTCGAAATTTATTGTGACAATGCACTACACCTACCCACAGACAGACATACAGGGGTAAAATAATACACTAGTGCATGGTTTCAAATGGCTGGTTAGTGGTTAAATAAATAATACTTTTATAATATAAAGATCTTTCTCACAATAAATAAAGACCTTTCCAACTATGTTTCATGTATGTATGTATGACTCTATGTAACTGTATTTTATGCCTTGGACTTTGCGGCTTTTTGTTGCAATGTGCAAACGCGAAACGCATAAACACAAGTCCACCACGGGTTAACAGGAAACATTTAACAGGTTAAACTAATAATTAAATTAACGGAAATTAGCTAATATTCATGATTATACTGGATGCCTTTCTAATAAATACAGGAAATAGGATCTCTGGGATGCCTGCCTTTCGAAATAGAGCCACGCATGCTGGAGGCTACTAGTACTTTTATAAAAGTTATAATAAGTTTTGATATTATTATTGAAATTATTTGAATTACATCTTTTAAAATAATGTTTGACATTGCCAATTTAAACCCACTGAAATAAAATTGAGAATTGATTGATTTATTGGCAAATAATATTGAGAATTGATATCATTTAATTAAGCCATGGTCCACATCTGCCTCTATAATTATGACAGGCTTGACAGCATTTAGCTCCTGGACTATTCGGACCGCAAGGCTGTCCATTTGGCTTGCACTGTTCATAAAATAAAAATTTAAAAATCTCATCTATAAGTTTATTATTATTCTATTTTCTATACAAACATTTGACAGCTAAATTTATTTTAGCATAATATCTTCAATTTCTGTGTTTTATAGTTTCGGTGTATAGACAATGTACCTTACAAATATTAATTAGCATTTCACAAATCCAATGCAAATAATTGTCCGCAAAAGTACATGAATATTATAAACTGACCAATATACTTCTACCAAAGAATCCAGCTGGAATCTCTTCACTGCTACCAAAAGTGTATTTCCAATCTCCACGACGTCCTATATAAAATGGTTAACGAATTTAATGCGAAATGAATAAAATTCAAAATTATATAAACTTTAGCGCAGGGGGTGAATGATTTACCTGCAGCAACTGAGGATTTATCAGAAGAAAATAGAATCACGTTAATCAAAATAAAAAGAATAACTTTGACATAAGCTGAACCCATTTTGTCGCAATTAGGCAATTCCTAATATTTGTCGTTGAGATGATGAGTTATTAATGTTCGCAGCATATCAGTAAACAGTGGAAACTAATTGGGGTACTGACGGAATAACTTTTCCTTTTATATGCTTCATTTTTATGGTGCAAGTAAGTATAAAGGATAAATTGGAGGCCATGCATTCGACCTTAAAGCGCCGTCACATTATTATTCAATTATTCATTTAATTTTTATTGTAAATGGAGTGCATCAATTACCAATGACTATTAAAGTTTGAAACGTTAAAGGCATTCAGAAAGTATTTGCAGAGTTAGTATTATTTGAAATATTATTTTCATAAATTATTCAGGGAATCTTCTTTGTAAGCATAGCTAGAATGAAAGCTGACCATGTCCACATAGGTTACAGAGATCCCCTGACGGAGGAAGAGGATGAAAAACTCAAAAATAGCTGGAAATCAATGTAACTATAGCTTACAACCTTAGAATGTTGTGTAGTAGCTAAATTGAAAGCTGACATGTCCACGGACACTAATAAAGAGGATGATTGGGTAGAAATTAAAATATGAACTTCTCTGCCATTATATTTTCATTTGGTAATGGTTTATTATCATTATTATTATTATATACAGAGTGTAGTTCCTTATTTATATAAAATGGATTACATATATATGCGCTTGTGAATTTTGGCTTTCCCTACCACATTTAGATAGATACAAGGGCATGGAAAACCCAAAATATCCGGGTGTTTGGGTTGGGGTTTTGTGTTGCAATTCTGGGCTGGGTTTTTGAGTTGCAGTTTGGGGATCAAACACCATAAACCCATGTGGTTTTTATGCTCTGATATATATGGATAAATATGTAGGTAGGTAAATTTATAGCTCCCTAAATGATGGACATAAAATAGAGATGCATTGTGTTTCTGAATGCCTTACGATTTACAAATAATTTGCATTTTTACGTATAGCATTGTTATATCTGTTACAATGCAAACGGGGCCGGCGCTAGCTTTTGTGGGGCTCTTGACAAAGTATGCTCCAATTACTCGAGAAACGTTCGTTCGAGGTAAAAGCATTTCCAAACCTTTCTACTAAATTAAGAGACTCTTCCTTGCTTTGAACTAAAGTCAACCATAACATAAAGTCTTCTTTTAATCTGATTGTGAAGATTCTGGAAAAATGTTTCATGGATTACGGAAAAGTATTTCGGGACAGTTTTACTTTTCCAAGAAGTAGTTTTGCTGCATGTTTCAGCTAAATAACAATCTAAGTATAATTCTTTTTTTATAGGTTTAAAATGTTTCATGTTATCGATCGAAATTGTCAGTTGGAAACCATAAACTGCTGTTCTGTCTGTAGGTAAAATAAATTTTGGCGAAAAATGTATGGAAAAATCATTGTTGCTGCAAATTTCTCTATTTATATTTTTGCAAAAAATGCATGTTTTGTTTCAATTGGTAACTGTTGGGAGAGAAAAATATGTATAACATTTGTTTGGTATTGACAAACTTAAAAATTGACAATATTTGAATTACATCTTTTAAAATAATGCTTAACATTAACATTGCTGTAATTTAGACCGACTGAAGATTATTGGCAAGTAATATTGAGAATTATTTAACCCATGGTCCACATGTACCTCTATGATTATGACAGGCTTGACAGCATTTAGCACCTGGACTATTCTGACCACAAGGCTGTCCATTCGGTTTGCACTGTTAATAAAATAAAATTAACAAATCTCATCTATAAATTCATTATTATTTTATTTTCGTTTATTTGACTCAGCTAAATTTTTCCTACTATAATATCTTCAATTTCTGTGTTTTATAGTTTCGGTGTATAGACAATGTGCCTTAAAAATATTAATTAGTATCTCACAAATCCAATGCAAATAATTGTCCCCAAAAGTTCATGAATATTATATAAACTGACCATCGTGGCCCATAAACTTCTACTATAGAATCCAGATGGATACTCTTGATCTATCTCATAAGAAGATTTCCAACTTCTGTGACGTCCTATATAAAATGTTTAAAGAGCTTTATGCGAAATAAATGAAATTCTAAATTTTATAAATTTTAGCGTAAGTTTAAGGATTTACCTGCACTAACTGAGGATTTATCACAAGAAAATAGAATCACGTTAGCCATAATAAAAAGAATAGCTTTCACATAAGCTGAACCCATTTTGTCACAATGCAGTTCCTAATATTTGTCGTTGAGATGATTCCGATAGAGTTATTAATGTTTTCAGCCGCAGTTAACAGCTTAAAGAAATTTGGGTACTAGTTGAACAGCTTTCTCTTTTATATGCTTCGTTTTCATGGTGCAACGAAGTATAAATGATAAATTGAAGGCCGTACACTCGGCCTTAAATTATTATTATTATGTATTTTATTGAAAAGTAAATGTATAAAACAATGGCCCCAGTAATAACGTTTGAAACGAAAGCAACCAAAAAGAATTGACAGAGTTCCTCTCTGTATAGGAATACTTTTTCTGTCTGTCTGTCTGCCAGTTCGTTGGTCTGTAAATCCTTATGCACGATGATTTTCGAACGGTTTGAGCTAGAATGTTTTCAGTGTACAATTTTGAGGTAAAAAGGCAAACCAAGTTCGTAAATGGGCAAGATCGGCCTCATCCCCTGATTGAGGGAGGGGTTCGAATGTTAAAATTAACTAAAAAATTAACATAACTTCGGCTATATATCCATCATACAAAGTCGTGCAATAGCTAGAATGAAAGCTGACATGTCCACAGACACTAATAAATAGGTCAAGATCATCCCCTGACGGGCGAATTGTGTAGAACATAAAAAATATGAACATCTCTGCTATTATAATTCCGTTTTGCAATGATTTATTATAATATTTATCACAGAGTTTCATTATTTTATGTAATAGTAATATGGTGGTTATTAAGTGGCAGCAGCTGCTTTATAGAAATGACCAATCTGCCTGTCTATCACTAAGCACGATAACTTTCGAACGGAATGACATAATCTGTTTAAACATTTTTTACGCAATCTAGGTGTCAAAAGACAGATCGAGTTAGTGAATGGGCATAATTTGTCACAACTCCTGACTAGGAGAGGGAATAAAAAGTTAAAATTTTAGGGAACTTTCGTTTTGTGCGTCCTACAAAGTCGTGTAATACCTACTTTGACATTCGGAGAGATGTAGAGAACACTATTATGTGGGTTACAGTCATGCCATAACAGGAATAGTGGGTAAAAACCAAACAACAACCAAAAATTGAGGCAAATTCCGTTTTATTCATCCCACAAAATAGTGTAATACCTTGTTCAGTTCATTCTTTGTTTCAGTATTCCATATAGAAAGAAATGGCATGGCAAAAATATTCAATCACTTATTAGTCGTTATTTTTACAGAATACATCCACATGGTATGTTTTCTACATAGAACATATTTTTTCTTACAAATGCATTGATTTTCATTTACAATAGAACCTGAGGTATAATATGTAACAGAGCCAGTGTTAATCTGTCATCTGTCCTATCGAATGTTCTATGTGGAATAAATTGTCACGTGCGTATATCCTGTAAAAATAACGACTAATTGGGGATTGAATATATTTGCCCTGAAATACACTGAAATAATGCGTTCAAAGTCTTAACTAATGTCACTTTTAATGATAAAATCAAAATATCAAGCAATAACCTGACCTGTTAATAATAATGATAATTTCGCTTTGACTAGTAAAAATAAGTTATTTCAAGTTACAATTGCAAGTTACACACCAAAAATGTTCCATGTTGTCTCATTCTTATCCAATCCAAACTGACCGTCCTCTCAGAGCCTGCCTGCCAACCTCTCGCAGCCTAGGCTGTCACGGTGACTGCCCATGTCCTCTCATGGCCTACGACATATATACGCTTGCACATTTTGACTTTCCCTATCACAGACAGATAGATAGGAGGGCATAAAAATCCCGGGTTCTTGGTTTGTGTTTCCGTGTATTAAATGATTACTCTACCTTTGGCCCTAATCATTGAATAGAGCTATGAAAAAAGCAGTACCTTTACCCTTTCCTTTCACGAAAAATGTGGTGTGTGTGGTCTGGGACTCCACACAGAACCAGTTCTATTATCCTCTGAAGGAAAGACACTATCTTTTTTATTGTTTAACTCAATGAAAATAGGGCCGAAGTTATACTAGAATAATCGTATAATATCAAAAGCAAAAGGCCTGGGTTAAAAACCCAAACAGCCGGGTTTTTAGGTTGAGGTTTTGGGTATCAAACACCAAAATACACCAATATGCACGAGTAGGTACATTTATTGCTCTATCTAAATGGTGGATATAATATAGAGATCCATTGTGTTTCTGAAAGCGTCACGATTTACAAATAATTTGCATTTTTACGTATAGCTTTGTGATATCTTTTACAAAGCAAACGGGGCCGGCGATGGCTTTTTCGCGGCTCTTGGCATAGTGCTCCATCGGGACCCTTGAGCTGTGATCTTTCAGTCGTGCTTTGTTTTAAGACGTCATACATTACAAATTAATATTGATTAAATTTTAGTGCAGTAGGTACAGCTGAACTTTTGCTGAAATTGGTGTAGTCATTGCCATGTTAAATGCTTTCAAAGATTTTGACAAATATGGGTATCGATTATGCACGTTTTTGTCAGACAAAAGCACAAATAAAGTTGCAATGGAGGATTGTACTCTGACTCTGGATAAATTTTAGTTCTGTTTTACTCGCCAAAACTCTTCAAACCTCTATGCATTGAATTGATGTGCATTCAAAAAACTTTAACTACCTCGTTCTATTCGCTTTTTCATAGTTAAATAAGTGATAAATAAATAAGTCAAATCAAAACATCGAAGAAGTTCAAGACAAGACAGTGTAAATCAGTATCCCTTGCTAAACCTGAATCACATGAGGAGCAATATCTGCCTTCTTTTACTTTAATATGTCGACCTTTTCCACCTCATTTGGTGTCTTATGAAAATCTGGTAACACGGTAACAGTGATGATGCAACGTATACAAGGGCGTATCCAGAAATCAAATTAAGGGGGTGCTTAAACATACGAGCTGATTTTTCTTATGTATAAAATAAACTTTTTATCAATTTTTGAGAATTATCTAGTGGGTTTTTGGAAAATTTAGGGGGTGCTTAAGCACCCTAGCACCCCCCTAAATACGTCCTTGAACGTATATTATAAATCTGGTTAAGCATGCAATTTTTCCGGGTTATATCTAATAAAGCGGATGCATTTATTCGAGAGAATAGTTTATTTTGCAATTTTTAATGCCTCAGAGGGATGTTAAAATTTACTTTAAATAAAGATTTACCATACAGCAATATCTTTAGTTACCTAAGATAAACACAATAGACCGATAATTGGTTATACTACTATTATATAACGGTTGTAAAATATCCAAATTTATTTATAATATATTAAACCGAGATAAAATCATTGAGATGCGGGAAATAAATGACTTGTATTGTCGTACGTACTTTAGTATGTACAGTACAAAGGGATTTATTTGAATTACATCGGTTAAAATAATGTTTACATTGATAATTTAAACCTACTGTAACTTATTGCCAAATAATCTTGAGAATTGATCATTTCTTGGTCCATGGTCCGCATCTACCTACATAATTATGACAGGCCTCGCAGCAGTTAGTACCTGGTGCATTCCGACCACAAGGCTGTCCATTCGGCGTGCACTTTTCATAAAACAAAAATTAAACAATGACCTTACCCATAATGACAAAAATCTAATGCAAATAATAAATTTCCACAAAAGGTAAGGTGTATAAATATCATGAACTGACCATCATAGTTCTTCCAAAGAATCCAGCGGGAACCTCATCACTGCTCCCAAAAGTATACATCAAATTTCCATGGCGTACTATATTAAATGTTTAAAAAACTTTATACAAAATGAATAAAATTCCAAATTATATAAATTTTGTGCAGGGTGAATGATTTACCTGCGCCAACTGAGGATTTATCAGGAAAAAGCAGAATTACGTTAACCAAAATAAAAAGAATAACTTTCACATAACCTGAACCCATTTTGTCTCAATGCAAATATTTGTGTTTGAGATGATTGTAATTGTAATAAAGTTGTAGCAATACAGCGAAAGCTAATCTGGGCATACGAATAGAAATTTTTTTCTTTTATATGCTTTGTTTTATGGTGAAGGAAGTATAGATAGAAAATTGGAGGTCATTGTATTAAAGACGTTGAAATAAATTGTGATTTGCGAACGAGTAAATTGAAACTAAATCACAATTTATCATTTATTAGTATTTTATATCTAGCAATTTATAAACCCCTTTCGTTTTCAAGCATATTCCAATATAATATACATCTAACATAATGCCGTCATATCTATTTCATTGTTATTGCAAAGGGAATGGATAAAGTGCATTGTGTTTCTAAAGGTTTTACGTATTACAATAATTTGTAAGTTTAGACATTCCATTGTGATATTTTTCACAATACAAATTACAACTGCGATAATTGTATTCGTCCTTCGAAGCAAAATTCAGTTGTAACTTAATGGGGAGTTCAACTTAATCAACAAGTTGTAGTATAATAATATGTTATGGTAGTAATTATTTAGTAATAATTTTTATATTTTCGTTGATGTTTGCTCCGCATTTATTGAGGCATTTCTTAGATCATCTTATACCATGAAAAAAGTCATACATTTTTCTACATTTAACGTATAAAAACAACCTTTGAGTAGTATAACCTTCCATCACATTAATGATTGGAATCCTTTTGCAATCTCTAGACAACTATGACATCTAAAATCAAGCACGTATCCAGAGGGGGGCCGGGGGGGTCCGGGCCCCCCCTAAGCTTCCAAAAAAAGGCGATTTTTTTGTCAAAAAAGGTTAAAAATCCAAAAAATTTTCGCGCCTCGCGCGAATATGCCATAATTTTGCTAATATATTTTGGTGTGCCCCCCCTAGGCCAAATTCCTGGATACGTGCTTGTCTAAAATACATGTAGGACTATAATATGACGACATAAATATAATATTATAACGACAATATGAATAATTCTATCAAAGCATAATAATTTTGTTTAGATCGATTTTCAGGACATTCATTAGGACATTAATATGAATGATTAACAAAACCTGAAAGTCAATCTAATTATTAACTGAGTGTAAAATTAATTACTATTGAGTTCAAACACCATGTTAAACTTTCTTGTCGGAATGACATGACAGTTGCCCGTTCGTAATTCACTGCATTCACTGAACATTACATATCTAACGTACACCTTATGGTAATTCTAATTTATAATATTATTGTGGCTTTGTGAAGTGTGACTTACATTATGAATAAAGGAAAGTGAGTAATCTATGCCGATAAACAATCCAAATTTTATTTAAATGACTACTTGTACGAAAAAGGTAAAAGTAATAAAATCAACTTTATTGTTTAATTCAAAGGATTGTCTAACCTTGCATTTACAATCAAAGTTTTAAAAGACATCTAAAACTGCAGCACAAGGTTACAATATACTAATGCTGAAGTACCGTATAAAACAAAGTATAAAATTTTCAATGGATAAAAAACCTGGTATCTTAACTAAGCTAATTAATTATGTTTCAGACTTCAGACGTTATAGTAGTAATTTTATGGTTATTAAATTCAACTACTAGGTTTTAATTACAATGAACAAATTAAATATGGTTCTATATTTAAAAAACGACAATCTCACATAACAGTGGTTTTACCTAAAACGATTGACATTCATACATTAATGCAGACCTATTTAAAAATACAAATCGCCAAGACTATTATAAATTCGTTTGAAAATAATCATTGAGTACAATACGATAAAATCATTTCTCAACTTTAAAAACTAGTTAATTGTTTAATCAGACTTAAAACTATCTAAGTAAGTTTTGATACAAACAGTTGGGTTACTTTATATAAAATGTCTTTATATAAGATGTCTTTTCATGTGACCATCCAAAGCAAGAGCATCTAAGCAAGTTAAATGACAAAGTTTACATTGGTATTGGCTCAAATCTTCGGAAATTGGTTTTTTATAAAGGAATTCTAATGCTCTTGCCAGGGCATTTCTTTTTTCATCTAAATTTGAAGTAAACTCGTATTTAATACTTTCTACAGGTGGACAGATATCAACTTCAACTAATTCATTTTTAAATCCTTCTTGCTTTATTGGGGTTTCGCTACGATCACTTTCTGGTACCGTTTCTAGACTACCAACAGTTTTACATTGTGGACGACTGTCATTGGGCTCTTCCTTGTAGTCTGTAGTATTTTGGGGAGTTTTAGTTTCGCAAATTTCCTTTCCTACGTTTCCTCTTTTATCACTTTGACGTGTCACCCGGTTATTTTTTGCAGGAGGTTTACTGCCCAGGGTTAGTGTAGTTGTCTCCATTTTCTGCGTACAAACTCTAAAGTAAAATTAGAAGAAAAATGTATTCAGAATGTGGAATATCAGAAATGAAAATGTTTTATAATATAACGAAATGTTTATATCAGACTTACTTTGACAATTTAGCACTTTTAGAACTGGTAGCTTCGTTTTCACACGATAGTCCACTAACACCAGGTTCATAATGGGTTTCCATATGCCTAAGTAATTTAGGAATACTGGAGCACAAAATTCCACATATGGAGCATCGACAATCCAGTTTTTTAACATCTAAGGGTATAATCTGCTGTACTGAATTATTACAATTTTTATCTTTTCCTTTTAGTTTTTTTGCACAATGTTTGATGTGGGATGTAAAACGGCATTTTCGGTTAGTTTTATAATTACAGTTATTACATTGAAAACGACGAACGTCTGTGTGCATTTGGAGCATATGAACCGTCAAATTCGATTTCCAAGAGAATACCTTATTGCAAATAGGACATAATGGGGACTTTGGGGACTGATGATTTTTATGAACATTATTGATGTGAGCCACAAGATTATTTTTCCAATTGAACTTACAATGACAAATCTTACATTCAAACAAGCCACGGCTTTCATGGACGAACTTGACGTGATTGTCCAGGTATTTTTTTGTTTTAAAAATTTTATCACACAAATGACAATTTAAAGAAAGGCGAGAATGTATAATGTTGATATGGTGGATGAGATGCCTTTTAACTACAAAGACTTTCTGGCAAAATTGACATTGCATTTCGCCATTCGTAGAAGATATTTCATTTTCGGGTTGTTTTTTATGCAGTGACCAGGGAGATGTTGAACGTCGGGGTAAACTATCAATAGCACATCGTTTTAGACACACTTGTGGTAATTTTATTTGCAATCCATTGATTTTCTTTCCTGTAGTACCTGGTTGTTTCTCAAGGGGGGCGCATTTGCCATTTTCTGAGTGTATTTTGTAATCATTGGAGTTAGCAAAAATATCGGAACAAATAGAACACACAAAAACTGGACAGTTAAATGTTTGACCACTAAGTTCAGTGCTCATTAAAGTTACTTCATCGTTGCTAATAATACGAATCCTTTCGAGTCCTTTACGTCGGCTTCCAATATTCTGGCTCTTTTCAAGATTTTGAATTTTATTGCTTTGTAGGTTCTGATCGGTAATAATTGAATCTTTTGAATCGTTGTTAGCAAATGGAAATTTAATTCCACTTTCAGTTTTTGGAATTGCAGCAGTGCAACTTTTTTGGTGTACACTTACGCTGTGATAATTTTCATATGATTCGCCACACAATTGGCATTTGTAGATTCCTTCCGCAACAATTTTATGAATTAATAGCATATGACGGCGTAAGTTATACGGGGCAGGAGTTTTATAATTGCATTCTGTACAAGAGAAAAAACTTTGGATTGCGATTTTTTTTGTATTGCAATCACCTATTTCTTTAATTTGGTTTATCTGACGATTTTCCTGGTTGAGATTTAAAGTCGTATTCGTTTCATCACATTTTGACTCCTTGTTACTATTACAGCATAACTTTTCATGATTTGCAAATAGACGTTGCCGATTTGTTCCATAATTACAGTTAAAACATTGGTAACGCAAGGTAGTAGTATTTTTGTAAGAATGGAGCTTGTGAATAACGGAATGTGACTTATTCCTGGATAAATTATTGTTAGTTTTGAATGGAACCTGGTGTTTGTATCTAATGTGACCTTCGAGATGTCTTTGACTCCAAAATTTTGCGTGACAAATATGGCATTCCAAAGGGACGATATTTGGATGCATAAATTTGGTGTGGGCGTCCAAACTTCTCTTGAACGAGTACTGTTTTTGACAAAGTGTACAATTGAAAGAACGTGAATTTTCGTGCACATCTTTCAAATGGGATTTTAGATATTTTTTAGCTTTAAAATTTTTCTTGCAAATGTGGCATGTAAATGATTGCGAATGTCTGTGAACAGTTTCTACGTGGAAAATGAGATTACTTTTTCGTGCGTAGTGTCTATGACAAATATTACAACTTAACGATTCTAACGTTTCATGTTTCTCGTGACGTTGTATAACTTTTTGTGTCGATTCTGTTTTGTGGCAATTAAATTCAATGCCATCTTGATCATCAATATCAGCACTATCTTCATCATCTTCTTTAAAAGGTTGTTCTCTTTGGGATCCAAATGTCTTGCAGTTATCCGGCTTTGGCGGCTCAAATTGGAATATTTTGTGAGTGTTTTTCATATGCCGTCGAAAATTTGTTTTAGAAGAAAGCTTTTTATGGCAAATATGGCAAGTGAAAACAAAATTTCTTTCATGAACTTCACTGATATGACGTTTTAGATTACTCCTGCTCCGAAAAGGGTTTTGGCAAATACTGCAATTATAAATAGTTTCTTCATGAACCTCTGTGACGTGACGTCTTAGACCACCCCTGCTCCGAAAAGGGTTTTGACAAATACTGCAATTATAAATAGTTTCTCCATGAACCTCTGCGACGTGACGTTTTAGATTACCCCTGCTCCGAAAACGGTTTTGGCAAATACTGCAATTATAAATAGCTTCTTTATGAACTTCTGCGACGTGACGTTGAAGATTACTTCTGCTGCTTAATGTTTTGTGGCAAATATGGCAATTGAAACCAATACCATCTTCACCATCAACATCAGGTTTATATTCCTCATCAATATCAGGTTTATCTTCATCATCAACATCAGGTCTATCTTCATCATCAATATCAAGTCTATCTTCATCATCAATATCAGGTCTATCTTCATCATCAATATCAAGTCTATCTTCATCATCAATATCAAGTCTATCTTCATCATCAATATCAGGTCTATCTTCATCATCAATATCAGGTCTATCTTCATCATCAATATCAGGTCTATCTTCATCATCAATATCAGGTCTATCTTCATCATCAATATCAGGTCTATCTTCATCATCAATATCAGGTCTATCTTCATCATCAATATCAGGTCTATCTTCATCATCAATATCAGGTCTATCTTCATCATCAATATCAGGTCTATCTTCATCATCAATATCAGGTCTATCTTCATCATCAATATCAAGACTATCTGCATTATTATTTTGAAGACGATCTAGATTGCTCTGGAGGCCAAAAAATGTTTTACCGCCCTCTAAATTTGGCGGATCAAATTGGAATATTTTGTGAATGTTTTTCATATGCCGTCGAAGATGTCTTTTAGAGCAAATTTTTTTATGGCAAATATGGCAATTGAAAAGATTTTTTCCATGAACTTCACTGATATGACGTTCTAGATTACTCTTGCTCTTAAAAGGTTTTTGACAAATACTGCAATTATAAATAGTTTCTTCATGAACCTCTTTTTGAAGATGTTCTATATTCCTCTGGAGACCAAATATCTTTTTACAGCTGTTCCGGTTTGTCTCAAATTGGAAAATTTCATGAACATTTTTCATGTGCCGTTGATAATGTCTTTTAGCCCGAAATTTTGACTGGCAAATATAGCATGTAAAAACACGACCTTTTTCATGAACTTCCATGATATGACGTTCTAGATTTCTCTTGCTCTTAAAAGTTTTTTGACAAATACTGCAATTATAAATAGTTTCTTCATGAACCTCTTTTTGAAGACGTTCTATATTCCCCTGGAGACCAAATGTCTTTTTACAGCTGTTCCGGTTTGTCTCAAATTGGAAAATTTCATGAACATTTTTCATATGCCGTTGATAATGTCTTTTAGCCCGAAATTTTGATTGGCAAATATAGCATGTAAAAACACGACCTTTTTCATGAACTTCCCTGATATGACGTTCTAGATTTCTCTTGCTCTTAAAAGGGTTTTGGCAAATACTGCAATTATAAATAGTTTCTTCGTGGACCTCTGTGACATGACGTTCAAGATGGTTTCTGCTGCTAAATACTTTGTGACAAATGTGGCAACTGACATCAAAATGCTTTTCATGAACTTCTCTAATGTGACGTCTTAGACTTTCCTGTCTTCCAAAAAACTTTTTGCATATGCCACAACTCAGCAAATCAGGAAACTCTTTGGTATTTCCTTTGTGTACTTCTCTGATATGGCGTCTTAGACTTTTTTTAAAATTAAATGTCTTTTCACACCTACCACAATTAAACAAACCGAAAGTTTTGTGAACCTCCTGGATATGACGTTTCAAATGTCGTGAAGCCGTTAATGTTTTCTGGCAAATAGGACATTTGCATGAAACTGCTTTTGCATGAATTTCTCTAATGTGACGTACGAGACTCCTCCGACACGCAAATGTCTTCTGGCAAATATGACACTGATTTAGCTGTTCAAGGTCCTGTGGTAGTGGAGGTTGTTTCGCTTGGTTCGGTGGGTGGTGCGAACGTCTTTTAGCAAGCAATTGCACATGCACTGTAGGTAGCTTGATGTCTAGTCCATTGATTTTCAGTTTTTTTATTGAATGCTGCTTATCAACGGGAGAGCAATTGTCATTTTCCTCATGTAATTTATAGTCGCTTTGACTTGCAAAAATTTCTGTACATTTAGAACACACAAAAACGGGTGTCACAAATGACCTTGGCGAATCAAGTATCCTCTCTTGTGAAACACGATTATTTTTGATAGTGGCAAGACCTTCATCACCAATGCGAAGAGATTCATTCAGGGCTCTTTTTCTATTATTAGTAAACTTTATTTCAGCCTTTTCAAAATTAGTCAAATTATTATCGTCTGCAGGAAGAGAATCTTCAGGAATCACTTTAGTATTGAAATTGGAGCAAGTTGCTTGGTGGATATTCAGACTTCTCAACGTAACGAAAGATGCATTGCAAGATTGACATTTGTAAATATCTTCGTGGACGACTTTATGAGAACTTATCATATGATACTGCAAGTTAAAGGGAACGTGGGTTTTGTAATCACAAATTGTGCAGACATAAGAGTTATTAGTGGAAGCACTAATGATTGATGCATGTCGATTTGTCCTTCTGTTACGACTGTGCTGCATATTTGAGGAAACATAAGGTCTTCAACTCTGCATTTGTTATTTATCCTAAGAAATTGTACAAATACATACAGATTAAAAATTCAAATAACATTCATATTTATCAGAGTTAATAGAGTTAGAAAACTAAAATACTCTGAGTACGTACAAATTAAAATTAATATCACCATCAGTGAAGACATTATATGTTTAATTTTAATAATAATCGCATTCATCTTTCATATTTTTGACTTTACGTTCATTGTAGTTAGAAAACATTGCGCAAAATTGACTCACCATCATCAAATCAGAAATTTTAATATTTCACCAAAATCAAAATCCATATTATTATGTCAAACAATATAGGATTGAGTCATACTTCGCTGACTTTCAGGTTCTAAGACCGCTAATATAAAACAGCTGTCGAATCTTGTGTAGTAGTCAGTAGTTTAGCAATCAGATTGAATTTGTTACTGATTACATCAACAGAGCAGCATTAGTCGTCCTAAATTAAAAGTATGTACTGATGTCAAAAATATGTAAATGAATTTTACATTTCATTTTATAGTACTACAGTGATCATTATTCTGTTATGAATGAATGTCCTTAACAGTGCTCCACACATCACAAACTTAACGTAAAATAGAGTTAGAAAACTAAAATACTCTGAGTAAGTACAAATTAAAATTAATATCACCATCAGTGAAGACATTATATGTTTAATTTTAATAATAATGGCATTCAACTTTCATATTTTTGACTTGACGTTCAATAGAATATCATTGTAGTTAGAAAACATTGCGCAAAATTGACTCACCATCATCAAATCAGAATACATTTCATTATTTTGATATCAAAAGGTATTCTGTTTTATCTGGCCAGTGTTCGTTGGGTTTTCTGAAAATTACATCCTTTTAGTTTTGAAGAGCTAAAAAGGTAAAAAGTCAATAAATACGTTAAGCAATGTAATATTACTTCTAGGCATTGTAATGCCGGGGTGGTAATTATTATTTATTTATACGTAAATCAAGTAACATAAGCTGGAGTGCGGGTGACCGCAGGTAGCAGGTAAACTAACTTTGTAGACTTTAGTTTATCTTATATTGGGTTGGGTTTTAAAAAATCGGCGAAGTTAGATTGCCTGCGGTCAAGGGCGTATTTAGGGCAGGGTGCTAGGGTGCTTAAGCACCTCCTAAATATTTTGAAAACTAGATAAACTAAATTGGGAGAAACATAATTTTATTTTCATATAACATCAATTGAATGTATATTATAATTTTCGAATTTTTTTCCAAACTGTTTGAGCTTTTGTGAATCTGTTTCAAGTTTCCACATTTTAGAACCTGTTTGAAAGTTTTTGAACCTAATCGAGCATTTCCGAATACTTTTTCCGCTATATTGAACCTTAGGATTTGAGAATGTCTAAGGTTACAGAAATAGAAATTTGGTCATAATACTTAAATGAGCATTTTCTGTTTAAAACGCATAAAATTAAATCTGCCTAACTGAGTGGGTGATATATAGTGATGAGATGTAAGATATATTACGTATTTAGAGGGGGTACTGCCCCTCCTAAATCTACAGTATAACGGGGATTATTTTGTCAAAAAAGATTAAAAATCATAAATTGTTTGCTTTTTACCAATATATGGTGGAGTTCTCATTTGTTTAAACGCCCTTGCTGAGGTAATACCCCAGCTGAGGTTACGTGACTTAAGTTCAAAGTTTAAAATTTCATTTATTATTAACTTCTTTCTTTCGTCAACCTAAATAATTAAAAATTACATTTAATTTGTGATTTTGTATAGATTGAAGAAACATAAACTGAGATATACTATTTTGTATTTTTTTAATACATAAAATTTACCTTCTTTGCGCTTTTCGGTGAGTGTGTACAAAATCGAATTGGATGTTGGTATACAAAATACAAAAGGATAATTAACTGCTCATTTATTTACCCTGTAACCTCTCACCTGTTCTTCGACTTCTTGTGACCTAACAACATAACAACAATAGCAATATCTCTGTTTATTATAGCACACGTGTGGTGGTCTGGTATTAATGGTGGCGTTTGTTTGGTGCTGACAGCTGAGCTTGTTTGTATTGTCGGTCTCTTTTCCCTGGGAACAAAATCATGTGTTCTGTGTGTAGGTTAACTAGGTTACTAAGAATTTTGCTTTTGTTTCGTGTTCTTCCGGTTCTAGTTCTGCCAGTGTCTGTGTTGTAAAAGTGTAACTTGTAAGTTGTATGTATAATGTATAATATAATAGTTGATACAGTTGATAGTACCACATTACTATACATACCACTGACATAACCGTGGACCGTGACCGTGACTGACCATTATCAAATTTCACCGAGTGATAATATGATATCTGAAGAAACCTAAACGACGAGAGTTTCATTATGCATCAGTTAGCAGTTATGGATCACGATGCGAGGCAGACAGTTTACTTTTTGTGCTTATGAATAAAAGTTAGGGCTAAACTGCAGTCATCCGGCCAGGTTTTCTATTGAACCCCTGAACCCCGAACCCTTGAACCCCAAACCCCTGAAGTCCGAACCCCTGAACGCCGAACCCCAAACCCCTGAAACCCTGAACCCCGAACCCCACTATAGTCACGTTATGCTTCTTTTTTGACCTAACCTAATAAAATTGAAACAACCAAACATTTATATTGAAACAACCAAACATTTATTATTTTCATTTTTATTAGGTTAGATTGAAACAACCAAACATTTATTATTTTCATTTTTATTAGGTTAGGTTAGAAAAAGGCGAAAATAGTGACGGGTGGCTCATAACGTGACTATAGTGGGGTTCGGGGTTCAATAGAAAACCTGGCCGGATAACTGCAGTTTAGCAGTTAGCCAAAAGTTAGGGTCAGACGGTCAGAGTTAAGGTCAGCGCACTCAGAGCAGTCACCAAATCCAACATCCAACCAGTGGCTAATTCATGAAAATCTGGTTTTTTAGAAAATCCACTAACTTATTTCGCTATGGATAGCAATTCATTTATTTTCTAAACTAGTTTTAAACATAAGTATAAAGAAATCTAAAACTGAAAGACAGTAGTAGTACATCGACCTTTGAATTCTCCCCGGTCCGGAAAAGTGTTGTTTGTTTAGTGTAGCAGACATTCAGAAATGTGTAATGGCCATTTCACTCTAAATATACAGGGTTGCGCAAAAATGACTGGGCCATAGGAGATTATGCATTGTCAGTAAGCAATACAACTTAGATTCGGGTACCAGAAACCATGGCAATTCTGGATTGTATTCTAATGTATTTTTGCACACTGCTAAGTATAATCCCTATGGTCCAGTTATTTTTGCGCAACCCTGTATATATATATAGCAGCAAAAATATTCTGCTTTCTATACATGCATGTAGTTGTAGTAGTACTTAGTGTGTCATATTAATAAAATAATTTCAATAGAGGGATAAAATTAAATAATTACCAAAAGATACTCCAATACAAATACACATTTGCATTTAAATAAAGAAACGAGAAACGTCTTTTGCGAAAACAATTCACTCACACCAAACTATGATGAAAGAGTTATGCTATAAAATACAAAATTGACGACATTATTTTCACTAACATAAACTAGCTGAAAAGCGAATATAATTTTACATTCATAAAAGAATCTAAATATAATAGACAAAATATTTCTTGAATCCAAATAATAATATAATTCAGCATATTGTAATTTAATGTTCTATCTAACGATTACTCATGTCTTTTCATGTGACCATCCAAAGCAGCCGCATTTAAACAACTCATATAACAAAAGTTGCATTGGTATTTTGTCAAATCTTCTTCAGCACTTGATTTCTGATAAATGAGTTCCAACGCTCTTCCCAAGGCGATTCTCTTTTGAATTGCGTCCTCATCAGAATCAAATACGTTGTTGCTTTTCCCAGGGGGCCAAACTTTATCCATGTCACATTTTTTAGTGATTTTCCGCTTTGACTTGCGTCTTTCATGACCTGCTGGTGGTTCGCTTTTCTTTTTTCTAATTTTGAAACTTAGACGGTCGGATTCTAAATAATCGTCAACAGGATTTTCCTCTAAGAATGTAACTGATTTTAACATTTTGGCTTCGTCTTTCCCCAATGCAATTTCTCCCCAATACCTTTTATGGCTACGGGTACAAGGACCATTTTTACGAAATAGTTTTTCTTCTTTCTGTATCTGTGCTTTTCTTGGGTAGTCTCTGAAAGAAAAATCAAATCATTTTTAAATTTATAACATCTAATAACAGTCAAATTGGTTACTATTTTAATTCTTTATTAAATAATTATTAACATAAAATTGAAGCGAAAAAAAATAAAAATGAGTAAGTTTACTTCATCAATGTTTTAGTCATTACATCCTTTGATGGTTTCCTAAGTTCAATGTTGCTGTGAGTTTGAACATGATTGATAAGAGCTGGAATTGACGAGCACAAAACAGGGCAGATAGGACACTGACCGGCGAACTTACCACCATTTTTAGATTTTTTGCCCTGTTGCTGACGAAAATTAGAGTAGCCGCCACTCTTCTTGGCTTTTGTGTTTTTATAAATGCAATTTTTCACATGACCGAGAAAACGGAGTTTTCTGTTGGATTTATATTCACAGTAGTCACAGGAAAATTGGTGTATATCCGTATGGGCTTCGAGTATATGGAAGTTCAAATTCGTTTTCAAGTTGAATATTCTGTTACATAGATTGCAGTTGAACGAGTTACGATTTTTATGGAGATATGTTACATGGGTGTTGAGATTCTTTTTATAATTAAATTTCTTTTGACAAAAATCACATTTAAACGAAAGACGATTTTCATGAGTGAATTTGATATGACGATCGAGATTTCTTTTATATTTCAAAGCTTTTTTGCAGATGTGACATTGAAAATTAGTTTTCTTCAACACTAGTCCTTGTTTTCTAATTTTCTTCGGATGTAATACAGGCGATGAAGCAGTTTTCAAGAGCAATTTTGTATCTAGTCGTTTTACACGAACTTCAGGTAGTTGTATCTGTAATCCACTTATCTGTACACCCTTAGGGGTAATGAGGTTACTAACTTGGAAGCAATTATTCTCTTCCATGTGGTTTTCGTAGTCAATAAGCTTCTCAAAAATATTTGAACATTTAGGACAAACGAAAACAGAGCTTCCCGATGACCTTGATATGCAGAAGTCTTGAGAAGCGGTACAATAGACGTTTCCCATAATTGTTTGCAGGATATTAACTAGTCTTGATAAATTTTGTTCAGTCTGATTGGAAATCAACCAATTAACCAATCATTCACAAAAAATTAATTCAAATTTTGCAAATTAGGGAATAATTTAAAATAAATGATGTTAAATGACGATTACCTGTAGTAATGGGTCTCTTCATTGATTTTTTACATTTTCATTTTAGTTTTTCTTTCCTCCTTTCTAAAATACTTAAAAAATACAGATTTTAAAAACGGCATAACTGAATATCATTGCTTTAAAGTGTTTTAGTAAACTATAGTTAATAATGTGTTTCTAAACATACAAATTTTTACCTAAAAAATAAATTGATTGATGTATGGTGCATCGGTGCACACTGTGTTGTTTTTTGATTCTTGACAACAATGTTCATTGAACACGGGAACGGTGCGGAACAGCTGTCGGATGTATTTGTTTGTTATGTTATGCTTTTGCTACATTCTCTATTTCTTGGAAAGCCAGTTTTGTGTTCTATAAATACCTATATATATCTAATATCCACCTATATTATATGAGCTTTGTAAAGTCCTACACTGCATTTATTTATGTACTACACGTTTATACTATTGACGGACTTTAAGAAACGCATCTACACATTATACTTCTACATATAAATAATGAAAGGGGTTTACTGATATTTGTTATTACGTACGTTAATAGTTCTACATCATCTAAAACATATATATCTAGTTAATACTTAATTTTTTGAGCTCTAGTAGCTTCCGTAAAACATAACTTTAACCGGCCGGTGAAATGAGTAGTCCATTTTGAAGCGTCAATGAACCTATTTTCTTTAAAACAAAAATCTGATAGTTACAAATTAATTTAGGATTACTGACACTCAAAATTCCAAAGTTTTAATAATTAAAACGGAGCAAGAAAAACTATCAATCCTAACAATTTTAGAAAAAAATCAATATGCTTTCTATTTTTTACTGGCTACTGGCTTATGTATGTCTTCATGATAGGAGGAAGGAAAATATGCTCATAATTATTTGTTGTTGAAAGATGAAAAATAATTGAATAATAAAAGTTATAAATATGCTCTTGAATGTCTATGAAATTGAATTTTTAATCTGCTTAGTAAAATCATAATTATGCGGTATAAATAAAATTGCAATAGCAGTGTTTTAAAAATGCTTTAAAAATTACTAATGTTATAACCAGTAACCAAACTATCAGATAAATGGTGGGTAGAAAATACAGTAAAATGTGTAAAATTCCTACATACATTAATATTACTAATACTTGGGGAAGGAATCAATTAACAATTAAGCGCCTGCAATCATCTCTAAGCTTTGTAAACGCTATTAGAAATCGCTATCACTTTCATCGTCCTCTTCCTCGTCAACCCACTCGTTCTCGTCTTCGTATTCATCTTCCTCCGCCGTCAACGGCACATCTCCGTCCGTCATCTCCGACTCTTCTTCGTTGTCGATTTCAAACTCGTCAGGCTCCTCTTCGTCCTATTTATCATTTCGAACAATTATAACATAGTGCTGATTGTTTGTTCTAACTTCTGAATTTACAGATAAAGAAACTCACCGTATTTTCTATAAGACGGCATCCTCCACCGGACTTTTTTGTGACAAAAATTTGCAACGGAAGAAATCCACCCCGTTTGTACTTTGGCAGAGAACGCTGAGAGAAATACACTTTTTCCATCCGAGGATTTTGAGAAACGAGGGTGGCAAGAAGGTCTTCTGTCAATTTGAGCTACAAATAGTAATAAAATATTTATAATTGCAATTTCCTTCCACCTATTAATACATCTGGTATGTACAGAAAATAATTCTTATTAATGACAATTATTTACAATTATGGTGGACAACGCAAATCGTCATGTATACTTAAATTATTAAATTAAATGTTAATGGCAAATAATAAGTTATGGAAATTTACCGAATGAAATATAAAATAAAAATTGTGAAGAACCTAGCAAATTTTTCACAAGTACTTTAGGACCAATTAAAAACGCAATTTGAAACCTACAATCTCGTAAATAGTATTAACTAATAAGCACTTGAATCGAAATTAAACCAATAAAACTAGGTAGATAAAATTGACTCGGGGGTACTAATTTGGTGTAACTTCGATTCAGACGAGAAACTTTTCTCATAAAATGAAGTGAGTTAATTGTAAGAGATTTTTGGACAATATTTCTTACCGAATCATTATCCACCAATTCCAATTTCCTTAGATGTTCAAAGCTTAAGACTTCTTGAATTTTGTTGGTAATTTGTGAGCACAAGTTGATAGTTAATTCTCGAAGTTCTGAAATCAAAAAATAGCAACCTTATTAGAATAATAATTAAACTAGTGGAGCGTTTCTAGTTATTGTAGCATTTCAAATATTTTCTGTGACCTTTTAAGTTGCTCAGAGGCACTCCTGTACTGCTTAAGCCAAACCCATTAGACACGCTTCCACTCCCAGTAATGCCTAAATCTGTGATTTTAGGGCCTCCAGATATTTGCAATACTGTTAAATTTGTCATGCGTGTTGAAATTTCCAGGAGGTCGCCATCAGTGAGAGAAGGTTTGCATCCCATCAGTGATAATTTAGAGATGGATTCAAACGGAAAGTTGGACATCCAGAGAGCGCTATAAAAGTTTTCCTGTAAGGTCAGTTCACGTAAGATAAGGGATTTCAAGGATTTGGGAAAATTTGTAAACCGCTGAATTCCGCCTTCGTCTTGCATACCAAAAATAAAGAAGGTACGAAGAACTTCCATTTGCTCAAGACATTCCCAGTTTGCGGATTCCAAACTGCAAAATGTGACGACGAATGTCTTTAAGGTCTTTTTAAACTTAAGCATCGTTTGTAGAAATTGGTCAATTGGTTGAGACGGGATTTTGTGAAAAAAGACAACAGAGAGTTTCTCAAGGCCCAGTTGATTTCGGGCAAAGTTATTCATTGTAAGAGATTCTTTAGAGCAGTAAGCTTGTAGTTCCTTCAATTTGGGCATTGTCAACGTCTCAAATTCTTGAGAATCCACAATTGGATCGCATAACCATTCAATAGCAGTCAAGGTTTCCGCATTTGCTTGCAAGATGTTTAGTAATTGTTTCTTAACTTCCGGTTTGTTCATAAGTGGGGCGTATCCATTTTTAATTGTGAACTTTTCCAGTTTTCTACATTTCTGGGCGATGATCTCCAGATTTGCAGTTAAAACGTCATATTCAACTCCTTTTTCTGATTTGAATTTGGATTCCAAAATATCTATTTGCTTTATCTTGTTCGTCAAAAAAGAAAAGCCGGTTATTAACAACGAGTTCAGCAAATTAAACTCCATTGATAAACGGGTCATATTTTCGCAGCTGGGAATTTGCCATTCTTCCATTAGAAACAGGACGCAAGACACTGTCCTCATGAACCTTTTCGTTCCAATAATTGTCAAATGCTCCACGTTGTTCTTGATTAACTCGATCAGCTGCTCCTTCTCTTTTTTAAGGTGCACTTTGAAAAAGTCGTTGTACAGAACGATCTTAAAGTTCTTCCATTTCACGTTTGTGTTTTGTAAAATTTCCAGTGTACGATACACAGGGAGAGTAGCTTCTGAACTCCTATTGATACTTTCGCAAACAAGAAATACTGTGTTGTCGGTGAACCGTTTTCGTGACGTGATCAGTTGGTTTAACTGTTTACAAGTACTCCGAAGTCTTTTTATATCCTCCAAAACCATGTGCTCTATTAAACAGTCTAAAATCTACAAAGAAATTGGAAACACAATTTACTTTTCAAATATTTAGAATAATAAGAACTATATTACATTAAACAATCCACGTTATGTAAACTTTGATCTTTGAACTACTGACTACAACCTAATAAACCTTATTTAAACTTTAATAAATTTTAAATTCCATATTGTGCACAATGCAAAAATTGCTTACAGTGGGATTGAAAAGGACGTTTTGCCAACAAAACTGGGGTATGACTTGGGCATTTTCACAACTTGACCTTTCCATTGTGTTTTCAGTTGATTATTTACCCTATTATTCGGATGTCGGATGATTGAATAAACAGGTATTGCCAATTTGTACTTCCCTTAGTAGCTCAAGTGTGACTACCGGAGTTACAACCAGCGGTTTTGACTGTCTTTTCCGCAAATAATATTTCAGAATATCAACAGGTTACAGGTTATCACAAAAATGATTTTCGTTCAAATAAATTCTGATATTGTAGGTAGATTGTAGATACATCTATTGTTGACAGTTGGTGTGCTTCTGTTTATAACTCAAGTTGAAACTCCCTCCTTAGTCATTCGCAATTTATTGTACTGCATTTTCCTTGCTAGAAAACCGTTTCTTGGCGTAGCGTTGTAACATCTTTAAGGTGTACAATTTTTGTGTCTACACAATATGCAGTTGGTGAATATCAAGGAACAAGAGGAAGACCAGCTAAGGCTTCTATACGTCTCCCAAGTATATCTCTCATCAAGAGTTCCTTGCTGTTGCTACAAGGTACGCAGCCGTTTTGCTATTGGTCGGACGCAGCCGCTCTCTCATTGGCTCTCGTATGTACCTACGTGTATTCCAAGTGTGGACCATTTCTCTTATGGAAGCTGGTCTTCTATAGTGAAGCGCCAGCTTCACAGCCACCATCGGTATTCTATGGTGAATATCGTGGGATAACACGAAGCTAACGCATAATAAAATTCGTATCACAACTGACCCACAGAAGCGACTAAGCTGAATTCGTTTTTATAAGCGACTCGATATATAAATACGTTCGACTGTGTTTTGTCGTTTGTGTAAAAAAGCAACCTATAATTTCCCAAATCATAGTAGTAGTACAAACATCTAAGGTATTTTGAAAAGCTATAATAACAAGAAAACCCAAAGCTAGTTAGCATTTATAATTTGAAATGCATTATTTTAAGCCGTTGGTGAAAGTAGTCCCGCGTGCAGTCAAATTACGAAAACGCCCTTTGCCTTTGGACCCTGCAGATAAAGAGCTACTTGCAGCATTGAAAAGTTGCTCAGAAACCAAAAATGAATTTGATCTCTTCTGCATGAGCTTAGCTCTCAAATTACTTTGAGTGCATGATCACGATCAGTGTCCTGTGAGGGCGATGAATATTCAAATAAATATTCAAAAGCTTTTCCTACAATCTGAAGTAACAGAATGAAACTAGCCTAGTAACTTTTACAACTGCGGATTTTAATAAAAATATAATTGAAATGTATATCCCAAATGCTAATGAATAATATAAATTTGTTTGTACATTTTAGAGAAATTGTCTATGCCTATAATATTTCTTTAATACTATTTTGGTAATTAATCACTTCTGAAATTACGTAACAGTGTATATTATTTAGACGTAGTATTAATAGTATTTAACTGATGATTAATATCCCCTAAAAATGTATTCCCCTTGTCCATGAATCCTTCCTTGGCGGTTAACAAAGTATTCCATAAAGTTATCTCGTAATTGAGAGGCATTCAAAGTGTAGTTATTGCTGCCAATTCTTCTGATTGGGACGAATACATTAAGAAGAACCTCATTTCTCCAACTTCCTGGAGTACCTTCATCATTCATGGTTCTTTCAGCTGTATGTAATGTTTTGATAGTCCAATTCCTTCCTCAAAAAATTGTGAAGTAAAACTACAGCCTTTATTATCAGTAGTACTAGGTGTCGTATTATCAATGGGCACATGGAAAATTCTCCAACGAGCAGCTAATATGCGTTTTCAGAAATTCGTCTCGCTCTGGATAATTGATAATTAAATATTGCCTGCCTTGGATCGTTTGTAGTTTTTGAAAAAGACTTCAGTAGACATTCTTTTAATGGAAAACTTTCGTCTCCTAAAATCACAAAGGCCAACTGCATCTGTGAGCATCCGGTAGCTAAATATCTAAACAAAATCATTTATTATTATGTATTAATTGGGTAACTTTAAATCAGGGCATGAAAAAGGCAAAAAGCTACCTTTTTGCCTTTTTGCTTGCCTTTTTGCCTAGCAAAATCAGCAAAAAGCTACCTTTTTGCCTTTTTGCTGTTAAATGGGGTTATTAGCGATTGACATGTTGACAACCAAGGATGTGAACAAGAAATACGATTTAAAAAAACAGCAATTCTTAATTATCTTCAATTATTCGGTGATTCATTAGAAAATAAAACAATCGAAAACAACAAAATAACCTTGTAAGCAATTTTAAAAAACATGAGGGAAAAACAAGAATCTAGAGCTGTTCTAACCAGTAACAGTCAAATACTGGATATTTTGGTCGAGCTGATATCCATATAATATTGTACACAAACAATACGCAGATTTTCGACCTGGCTCATTTTTAGCTCGCCTGAATAAGGCAGCTTATAGAACCACACAGTCTGTCCGTACGTCCGTCCGTCCGTCCCCACGATAACTTTCGAAAGCAATGACGGATATTGACCAAACTTGGCAAAAACAATGCCTATGGACCACTGACGACACCTATTGAATTGGGGGTAAATCGGTCCATTGGTTTACTGAGATAACGCGCGCTCACTTTGTTTTCATTTTGATAGTCAAAGTGAAAATTTGGCATTAAATGGACATTAAAAAGTTCAATGGCGTTTCCTATAAATTGTTAGCGGGATAGTATAAAATATTTCAATCCGCTTCTACCAAATTTGAGATTTTATAATAAAGCAAATTAAACCGAATAATAACTATTAGACGATGGAAAAAATCTATTTTGGATTTTTATTCAATTTTATAGTCAAATTTACATTTTTTGATTTCCTTTAAATTTAAATAATCATTAAGATTAAATATCTGTCGATTTTCATAGTCAACATTAATCAATTTAAATTTTCTGTTGATTTTCATAGTCAACATTAATCAATTTAGATTTTCTGTTGATTTTCATAGTCAACATTAATCAATTTTGATTTTCTGTTGATTTTCATAGTCAACATTAATCAATTTTGATTTTCCGTTGATTTTCATAGTCAACATTAATCAATTTTGATTTTCTGTTCATTTTCATAGTCAACATTAATCAATTTTGATTTTCTGTTCATTTTCATAGTCAACATTAATCAATTTTGATTTTCTGTTTATTTTCATAGTCAACATTAATCAATTTTGATTTTCCGTTGATTTTCATAGTCAACATTAATCAATTTAGATTTTCTGTTGATTTTCATAGTCAACATTAATCAATTTAGATTTTTTGTCGATTTTTCAAATAATATAGCTTCGTTTCCTTATAATATCAATGTCTGAATTTTTAATATGTCATAGCTACATATATAAAGACATATATGTGCTACGTGCGAGTACTTTTCGTCTATCAAAATGTGTACACGGTAACCTTCACTCAGGCGAGCTTCTGTTACGGCTTGCTGTAGGTTTTTATTATTGACTAGTGAACCCAGCTAAAGGGCAAATCTAGCACTCAAGAGAAATTCAGCAGCTAGCAGGCTACCCTTCTTCACAGTAATAAAAACAATTTCGAAAACATACCAATAGGTTATTTTGTTAACTTTGTAAATACAAAGTATATTTAAATTAAAATACTTTAACCTCTATAGTGGTGGATAAATCAGCTGCAGCCCCAACTTCCTGATAAAAAGGAATTTGCTAAACCAAAATATTAACTGTACATCGTAGCTTCAAATGCAGGGAAAAATGAAAGACTCCATTTTTGAAACAAAATCCCACAAAGTCACCAAAAAGCTCCCTTTTAAATCAGAAAAATAAGATTCTCCCTGGGATTTTGGAAAAACGTACAAATTCTATGAGTACTACTTATGAATAAATATTTTTTAAGAAAAGTTAGTTACCCAGCACTATTATTTAATTCTACAAAAAGGTGAGCCAACTGCCAAAAGAATCAAGAGTCAAGAGGGTAGTAAAAAAGTAAACCCAGCTCTACTAAAAAATATTGCAAAGACTTAACATATAACTTGATATAACATGAGAAAACAAGTTCAACTATTGAGGGTTTAAATTGTATGTAATTTTCATTTTCGTGAGTTCTATTTCTCGAAAATGTTGTAAAAATTCGAATAGTAAAACTATTCGAGTTTGGCGAAATCAACTAAGTTGTTCGTGGCTGCAATTAAATAAATTTAGAGAATTGAATTTGATTTTTAAAAACAATTTAGCAGATACAGATTAAAGTTAAAAAATTTAGGTCCCTGTCAAAATTTGTATCCATTTTCTTTAGAAATGGATGTTGTTTAGTGTAGTTATTTATTTAAAAAAATGAAATGAAACGTGAATATGTATTAGATTTGTTGATATAGCATAACCAATTTGTATTAGACGTTTTCAAATGCTATTTAATAAGCCACATTACGATCATTACGAAATGTCCCCTTTCACTAATCATTTCCATCCAATCACGACTCACCACCATTCAACCTTCTTATATTAATTTCAATTATTGTTTTGATGTTACAATAATATGAAACGACTCATTTCGGTTGTTTAGAGGAATTGGTCTTGCGCATTTTGCTTTTTTGCTTCTAAGGTACATGCATATATTACGTGTGCAGTTGATGGGAGGAGGAGGTACTCAAAAGTGTTGGAGTCAGCATTTGCGTTACACATGGGGAGTGGGTTTTGCGTTACGCAATGTATGCAGGTTCCCTAGGCTGTCCTACCAGACATACATAGTTACATAGATAGATTGGTAAGTTTTTTTCCTTCTGTGTTTATTATATAGAGATTATACGGTTTGTCACAAATACAATATAATTCGTTTTGAATTGCGTAGAATTAGTAATAAACAGTTTAATAATCAAAAAAACTAACTAGTATCTGCAATTTATCTGAATATTTGAATGTGTAGGACGGGACAGCCTACAAAAGTTAGCTTTAATGAAGTATCACAGGTGGCGGTGACTACTCCAAAAAGGCAAAAAGCACAAAAAGGTAGCAAAAAGATGGCTTTTTGCCTTTTTGCTAGCAAAAAGGCAGCCTTTTTCATGCCTTGCTTTAAATTATAATGTAAAATAGCTACTTACTAATAAGCCAAAGCTTGGTACATGTAAAAATAACTGTAGATAATGAAACGAAAGTATTACATATTTTATAAATTGCACCTTATTGCTATTGCCAATCTCATTTCAGGAGATATAGATGAACGGTAGTGGTTGCTGCCAAGAGAAATTTTCTGTCTTATCATTGCAAGCATTTTGAAAATTATCCATGCGAAAATATTTTTTGTAATATTCTGGATGGATCGTTTACTGTGGTCATCTCCCCCTTTGATATGCTCAAAAACATTTGTCGGGCATATATGCTACGAATGTTTCGTCTTTTTTAAGTCTTCTTCTTAACAATGCCAGAATAATTAAATGTTTGCGATTAAAAATTCGTCCAGATACTTATGAAACGGATTCCCAAATATGAATAAACCATAGTAACTGGTGTAAAAAAGTAACGTAGCAAGGACGGGAATTATACTGATTAATAGTATACAATATTCCCTGACTCATATATCTTACGAATATTCAAAAAAGCTAAAGTACCAAACATACAGAGATGTACAAAAGTCACTGGACCATAGGGTTTATGCATAGCACTGTCCAGAAATAGTAATAATTCAGTAAAATACAATCCCAAGTCCACGATATGTGATTTTCGAATCAATCTATTGTCAGTTATCTGTGCAATGCACCATTAAATGCTACGGTGAAGATAATGTCTTGATCAAAACTCCAACTCATTGACCGTTATACAATTCTTCGAAATTCAGCTCAGCCACAGTATATGAACGTCGACAGAAACCTTTGTCGTTTATCTGTATACTGCTGTAGGCCACGCGGAATTAATGCTTATTGATATCAGTAGACCAAACAGCAGTATTCGGAAAGAAAGTATAGTCATTAACAAGATGCCTTGATTGGTCCCATGGCTACGCCTCTCAGGGGCAAGGTGACGACATGCTCCAGAAAACTGGTTTCCCCCAACCAGTTCTTTCCAACTACTTTACCCCCGATTTCGATTCGGAGAACTGGTTGGGGGAAACCAGTTTTCTGGAGCATGTCGTCACTTTGTCCCTGAGGGCGGAGCCCTGGAAACATTCAAATCACTTTGGTCATTAATATATCAATTATAATAGTGTAATTAGTATTTACTGTCCACGTGTACTCAAACATTATGTACAATTCCTCCAAAACTCAATCACCGTATATGATCTTCGAATCAATCTATTTCGATTTTCTTTGTACTATTAAATGCCACGTGGAAGTCAATGTCTTGATCAAAACTCCAATTCATTGACCGTTATACAATTCTTCAAAATTCAGCCACTGTATATGAACGTCGACAGAATCCTTTATCGTTTATCTGTAAACTGCTGTAGGCCACACGGAAATAATGCTTATTAATATCAGCAGACCTAACTGCAATATTCAGAATGAAAGTATTTATATTAGTCGTCAAAACATCAATTTGTAATACTGCATTCAGTATTTACTGTCCACATGTACTCAAAAACTATGTACAACTCCATCATAATAAACTCACCGTATATGATCTTCGTATCAATCTATTTTCGATTTTCTTTGTACTATTAAATGCCACGTGTAAGTCAATGTCTTGATCAAAACTCCAATTCATTGACCGTTATACAATTCTTCAAAATTCAGCCACTGTATATGAACGTCGACAGAATCCTTTATGGTTTATCTGTAAACTGCTGTAGGCCTTATGGAAGTAATGCTTATTAATATCAGCAGACCAAACTGCAATATTTAGAATGAAAGTATTTATATTAGTCGTCAAAATATCAATTTGTAATACTGCATTCAGTATTTACTGTCCACATGTACTCAAAAACTATGTACAACTCCATCATAATAAACTCACCGTATATGATCTTCGTATCAATCTATTTTCGATTTTCTTTGTACTATTAAATGCCACGTGTAAGTCAATGTCTTGATCAAAACTCCAATTCATTGACCGTTATACAATTCTTCAAAATTCAGCCAATGTATATGAACGTCGACAGAATCCTTTATGGTTTATCTGTAAACTGCTGTAGGCCTTATGGAAGTAATGCTTATTAATATCAGCAGACCAAACTGCAATATTTAGAATGAAAGTATTTATATTAGTCGTCAAAATATCAATTTGTAATACTGCATTCAGTATTTACTGTCCACATGTACTCAAAAACTATGTACAACTCCATCATAATAAACTCACCGTATATGATCTTCGTATCAATCTATTTTCGATTTTCTTTGTACTATTAAATGCCACGTGGAAGTCAATGTCTTGATCAAAACTCCAATTCATTGACCGTTATACAATTCTTCAAAATTCAGCCACTGTATATGAACGTCGACAGAATCCTTTATCGTTTATCTGTAAACTGCTGTAGGCCACACGGAAATAATGCTTATTAATATCAGCAGACCTAACTGCAATATTCAGAATGAAAGTATTTATATTAGTCGTCAAAATATCAATTTGTAATACTGCATTCAGTATTTACTGTCCACATGTACTCAAAAACTATGTACAACTCCATCATAATAAACTCACCGTATATGATCTTCGTATCAATCTATTTTCGATTTTCTTTGTACTATTAAATGCCACGTGGAAGTCAATGTCTTGATCAAAACTCCAATTCATTGACCGTTATACAATTCATTCGAACGTCGACAGAATCCTTAATCGTTTATCTGTATACTGCTGTAGGCCACATGGAAGTAATGCTTAATAATATCAGCAGACCAAACTGCAATATTCAGAATGAAAGTATTTATATTAGTCGTCAAAATATCAATTTGTAATACTGCTTTCAGTATTTACTGTCCACTTGTACTCAAAAATTATGTACAATTCCTTCAAAATTGACTCACCGTGTATGATGTACAACGCAGTCCTTTTTTGGTTATCTGTACACTACTGCAGGCGATGTAAAAGTAATTCAAAATCAAAAAGTCAAAATAACCTTTGTCTTTTGACCTAATTCTTCAACATTCACTCGAATTTCCAAAAAGTTGTTATGCTACTCAAGAACCAACTCCTCTCCTGAGGAAAACTCCCGCCTTCAATGCACAGTGCAGACTTGTCTGTACTCTAGAAATCCACAGTACTGGGCTTGTTTGCGTATATCCTTCACTCCCCATCTAGCCCAGCTGTGCTTGTGTGTATTACCTTGACTCCACTCACTCATGCATAATGCATTGTACCGGGTGTCTGATAATTACATGAAAGTGTTCTAAGTCCTATAACTCCTGAACAGAGGCTGCTATGAAAATGAGATAACCACCATTGAAAAGACAATCGTATTTTCAACAAAATGGGTTATAATAATAACTTTGGTGACTCTTATTACAGGGTCAGCATTTCGACAAAAAAATATCAAAATAGCCTATAATTGTGTGTATACTTGACATAATTGGAACGGTGACACTTTTAGGAATAGTAACTTAAGCTTCCGATGATAATGAAAAGTGATAGATAACATTCAAAAGAGTACGAAAATAGTTATAAAACTATTTTACCCCTCTTGGTTTAGACATTAGACGTTTAGAAAAAATTAAGACTTTAAACACCACATTGGCATATTGAAAGAGCGAAATTAAAGACATTTTATCGTCCGAAGGAAACCAAACGTCTCAGGTCTTTAATAAATTGTTTACATCAGTCTGTAGCTGATGCAGAATGAATTTCCTTTTGGATTTTTCTGAGCTAGCCCGATTGGGTTCCAATGATCATTATTTAAAGGTAATGAACTAATGCAACATTTAAGAGATGCAGAATTTTCTGAAAAAAGAACACTTGGTCTGAGAGCTGCCCTTCAAGACAAATAATTTTAACTGTAAATCAGAATCCTAAACGATGGACTAGTGTCTAGAGGAACGACTGGAACGGCCCAGCACTTTTAGTAGTTTTTACAGCTTTGTTAAAATTTGTGCAGTTATTATTGTTGCTTTGTCAAGTGACTTTAACAAACTTTTACTCAACAACTTAGTCTAAATGGTGGTCTTTGAAACCCAAGAATGTCATTTCAACAGGTTTTTAATGGCTTCAATCTGCATTTTATTCAATCGCAATTCGGTTGAAAAATCGTTACCAAAATCACAGAAGACGGAAGCGAATTAAATAAGTAATTTTGTGTTTATTTGAGATTTTTAACAAGGGAAATTGGCCTTTGACTTTCCCATTTTTAATGTGTGTAACGAAGGTTTTAAAAAATTATTATTATAGGCCATTTTGTTGAAAATACGATTGTCTTTCCTATGGTGGTTATCTCATTTTCATAGCAGCCTCTGTTCAGGAGTTACAGGGCTTAGAACACTTTCAAGTATTTATCAGACAGCCTGTACATGAGAAGTGAAAAAGCTGTCCGCACTAACGGACGGACAGACAGACAGACAGACAGACAGACAGACAGATTGGTCATGGCTATAAAGTAACTACGTTACTTAATAATCAAAAGCGAATGTTATAATCGAAAATGTGCCTTGATAAACAAGATTTGATTTTCGCAAACAATTTTACATTTGTATTATAAACGTGTAAATTCTGGCGACTACTATCAATGAAAAATTCAGATTCAGAAAACTAGATGAAGAAAGCAGAAACCAATGCAAGCAGATACCGAAATTAAAATCTTGAACAATTAAAATAAACTTCCCCCTCAATTGCAAGATGTATAGCGTAACTATAGATGACAAATATATATTTTAAGTCATGTGATGCTTTCAAAAGCAGAAATAAATATAGATACCGAAAGTTGAAACTGCTTCGGGGTACATCATTAAAACCATTAAATATTCAATACGCGTGCACCAGTTTATGTTTATACTATTGATAATAACTATATCTATCTTCTCTTACGTTATTATATAGCTATACAATTGAGCCAGTGGTTGTGGGCATTAGAAAACGTTTAAATCACATTTTTACTCGATGCCGAAGAAATCAGAAGCGATGTCACAATGTTGAGACTGGAGTCAAAGCAGTCCAAAGTGTGTTTGTGTTTTATCACCTGTAAAATCCCATATCTGACACCAAAGGGAGTTGAACTCGCTAGCATTTGTTTACAATATTTCCTGTCACGAATTGTAGCCATTTGAAATTCCGTTCGTAAAACATTCAGAGTGTCCAACGAGCGTTTGTAATACAGAGAGCAAGAAAACATCAGGAGGGCAAGCGCACTTGCAGTTGCAACAAAAATAATGGCTAGCATAACTACTTTGTCTGCTTCATTTGTATTTTGCTTTATAAGAGCAAACAGAGTAACGGATACAATGATGACAAACAAGTATATAAAAGTTGGGACCAATGAGTTGACAAGAAAGTCGTTGAATAAGATATTTAAAATACGTAATCCATTGAAAGTCCTGATTTTTTCCTTAAGAGTTGCTTTACTTTTACTGAAAAATCATAAGTAAAATGTTACAATGGGGATTAATTTGAAAATTCCAAACATGGTCAACATTCGTACAATTAGTTTATGAAAACATTACTCAAAATAAATAAATAAATAATCATTTCAACGATATCGTAATTGGTAAATGATTAACAAAAAATTCAAATATTATACATTACCTTATCATGTGCAAATATGTGATATTCTACAAGAAACCCGGCGCAGAGCGAAAAATATGAAAACTGGTTTATTCCACTAAAAAATAGAACCATTTTCGGTCTAAAAAATGGCACCAGTCTCATATTTTTACAAAAATTCTACGAATTTTAATAAATATTGAAAGTCAACACAATTTTTTTATGCTGTCAGTTATTGCATTGCTGGTAAACACCCGATGGTCAAAGAAACTATTCCGAAAACCGAAAAGTCAAAAGACAGTTTTAGTTTACATCTATTTCAAATAACGGTCAAATTCCGCCACTATTCAAATATGGTATCCATAACACAGCATTACTTAGTCCTGGGGGGCTAGAGGTCAACCATTTTGGGGGCCAAATTTGAACTGCGTGATATAGATGCGCCACTTTGACCAACAGGGTAATAAAATACGTAGAATTCAAATACAGAATCCATAACACAGCAGTAATTACTCCTGGGGGTCTAGAGGTCAACTAATTAGGGGGTCAATTTTGAGCAGCGTGACCTTGATCCGCTACTTAGCCCTACGGGGTAATTAAATACGTAGGATTCAAACATGGAATCTATAACACAGCAGTACTTACTCCTAGGGATCTTGAGGTCTACCACTTTTGGGGGCCAAATTTGAACTGCGTGATCTTGATCCGCCGCTTAGCACGACGGGGTAATTAAATAGGCAGAATTCAAATATGGAATCCATAACACAGCATTACTTACTCCTGGGGGTCTAGAGGTCAATCCTATTGGGGGCCAAATCTAAATAGCGTGATCTACTTCCGTCACTTTGCCAGACGGGGTAGTTGAATACGTAGAATAAAAATATTAAATCAATTTAGTCGCATTAATAATTTCTGGGGGTCTAAAGATCAACCCTTTTGGGGGTCAAATCTAAATTGCGTAATCCAGTTCCACCACTTTGCCCTACAGTGTAATTAAATACGTAGGATTCAAACATGGAATCCATAACACAGCAGTACTTACTCCTAGGGATCTTGAGGTCTACCACTTAGGGGGCCAAATTTGAACTGCGTGATCTTGATCCGCCGCTTAGCACGACGGGGTAATTAAATACGCAGAATTCAAATATGGAATCCATAACACAGCATTACTTACTCCTGGGGGTCTAGAGGTCAATCCTATTGGGGGCCAAATCTAAATAGCGTGATCTACTTCCGTCACTTTGCCAGACGGGGTAATTAAATACGTAGAATAAAAATATTAAATCAATTTAGTCGCATTAATAATTTCTGGAGGTCTAAAGATCAACCCTTTTGGGGGTCAAATCTAAATTGCGTAATCCAGTTCCCCCACTTTGCCCTATAGTGTAATTAAATACGTAGGATTCAAACATGGAATCCATAACACAGCAGTACTTACTCCTGGGGGTCTAGTGGTCAATCCTATTGGGGGCCAAATCTAAACAGCGTGATCTACTTCCGTCACTTTGCCAGACGGGGTGGCCCCCAAAATGGTTGACCTCTAGACCCCCAGGAGTAAGTTATGCTGTGTTATGGATTCCATATTTGAATTCTGTGTATTCAATTACCTCGTAGGACTAAGTGGCGATTCTAGATCACGCAGTTCAAATTTGACCCCTAAAATGGTTGACCACTAGACCCCCAGGAACAAGTTATGCTGTGTTATGGATTCCATATTTGAATTCTACGTATTTAAGTACCCCGTAGGGTATAAAAACGGATCTAGATTTCGCAATTCAAATTTGGCCCCCAAAATGGTTGACCACTAGACCCCCAGGAACAAGTTATGCTGTGTTATGGATTTCATATTTGAATTCTACGTATTTAAGTACCCCATAGGGCTTAGTGGCGGATCTAGATCACGCAATTCAAATTTGGCCCCCAAAATGGTTTACCTCTAGACCTCCAGGAGTAATTTGTGGTATGTTTCGGATTCCATATTTGAATTCTACGTATTTAAATACCGCGTAGAGCTAAGTGGCGGATCTAAATCACGAAATTCAAATTTGGCCCCTCAAATTGGTTGACCTCTTGACCTCCAGGAGTAAGTTATGTTGTGCTATGGATTCTATATTTGAATTCTACGTATTTAATTACCCCTTAGGGCTAAGTGGCGGATCTAGATCACGCAATTCAAATTTGGCCCCCAAAATGGTCTACCTCTAGAGCCACAGGAGTAAGTTGTGCTGTGTTATGGATTCCATATTTAAAATCTACGTATTTAAGTACCCCGTAGGGCTAAGTGGCGGATCTAAATCACGCAATTCAAATTTGGCCCCCAAAATGGTTGACATCTAGACCCCCAGGAGTAAGTTATGCTGTGTTATGGATTCCATATTTGAATTCTGTGTATTCAATTACCTCGTAGGACTAAGTGGCGAATCTAGATCACGCAGTTCAAATTTGGCCCCTAAAATGGTTGACCACTAGACCCCCAGGAGTAAGTTATGCTGTGTTATGGATTCCATATTTGAATTCTACGTATTTAAGTACCCCGTGGGGCTAAGTGGCGGATCTAGATCACGCAATTCAAATTTGGCCCCCAAAATGGTTTACCTCTAAACCCCCAGGAGTAAGTTGTGCTGTGTTTCGGATTCCATATTTGAATTCTACGTATTAAAATACCGCGTAGAGCTAAGTGGCGGATCTAAATCACGCAATTCAAATTTGGCCCCCCAAAATGGTTGACCTCTTGACCTCCAGGAGTAAGTTATGTTGTGCTATATAATCTATATTTGAATTCTACGTATTTAATTACCCTGTAGGGCTAGGTGGCAGGTCTAGGTCACGCAATTCAAAATTGGCCCCCAAAATGGTTGACCACTAGACCCCCAGGAGTAAGTTGTGCTGTGTTTCGGATTCCATATTTGAATTCTACGTATTTAAATACCGCGTAGAGCTAAGTGGCGGATCTAAATCAAGCAATTCAAATTTGGCCCCCCAAATTGGTTGACCTCTTGACCTCCAGGAGTAAGTTATGTTGTGCTATGGATTCTATATTTGAATTCTACGTATGTAATTACCCTGTAGGGCTAGGTGGCAGATCTAGATCACGCAGTTCAAATTTGGCCCCCAAAATGGTTGACCACTAGACCCCCAGGAGTAAGTAATGCTGTGTTATGGATTCCATATTTGAATTCTACGTATTTAAGTACCCTGTGGGGCTAAGTGGCGTATCTAGATCACGCAATTCAAATTTGGCCCCCAAAATGGTTTACCTCTAAACCCCAAGGAGTAAGTTGTGCTGTGTTTCGGATTCCATATTTGAATTCTACGTATTTAAATACCGCGTAGAGCTAAGTGGCGGATCTAAATCAAGCAATTCAAATTTGGCCCCCCAAATTGGTTGACCTCTTGACCTCCAGGAGTAAGTTATGTTGTGCTATGGATTCTATATTTGAATCCTACGTATTTAATTACCCCGTAGGGCTAAGTGGCGGATCTAGATTACGCAGTTCAAATTTGGCCCCTAAAATGGTTGACCACTAGACCCCCAGGGATAAGTTATGCTGTGTTATGGATTCCATATTTAAAATCTACGTATTTAAATCCCCCTAAGGGCACTCTGGGGAATTTAGAATTTGTGATTTATGATTGGCTTCTAAATCCCCCTCGTTGGGTAATAACCATTCTGGCCGTTGAGTGCTTTCAAATTTTATAGAACGATTTAGTTAGAAGAATTATTGAAAGGTTAAAACGAGTGCGTTGGCTTTAAGTTCATTTTCTAGCTTACTAGGTTTAGTAGGCTGCGCCGCTTTTCTTGTAGAATATCACATATATGCACGTTCTAGTTGAATATATGAATACCAACGTGAAAAGATTAGCCATCAAAAAGGTTCCTGGGACTGCTAGCAACCAACATTGTGTACACCTCAGCGGACTTTCCAATTTGTGCAGATAGAATATTTTCAACTCCTTGACACTTTCTGTGGCAATATGCTTTCCCAAAACGACATAACAGAATAAGTGACATATCACAAAAATGGAAATTGTGTAGATTCCTATAAGCCATTTTGATAGTATTACTTCCAAATAGACGAAGGTTTTGATTCCAGGTTTCTGCCAACCTTAAAATTTACAAAGTAAAAAATTAAATTACCAATACTTTTACAACATTCGCAGGCTATAACTACTATAAGTGTTTATTTAATCCACAAACAATGGAGATGCGATGTTCTCATATTATACTTTCATTACCTTTATTTAAAATCGGATAGCCTTTTAGGTTAAGTTGGTTTAAAACATGTACAATTTCTGTCGACTTTGTTAGCAAATTGGATAAAGTAATTTTTATTAGTATGCTCATTAGCAAACAAACAAGAATGAGGACAACTTCAAGGTTAATATTCTGCCTAGAGCGGAGGAATAAAGATAACTGTATCGTTTCGTAAACTATGAAAGCCCACATAAAGTATTTTTGCACTCTTAGAATAATCAATTGTGACGGAGGAGAAGCATGAAATGTTTCTGCGGATCTATTATATTTTATTGGGATATATCCGAATGAAATTTTAAAATAAAAACCAATCCAATTTAAAACTTCATTCCCGGAGTAGTTTGTCAAATTAGGAAAAAATAATCTTTTTACTTTCCTTCTGACATTTTTCAATTTTGAAAAAGTAAGATCGGCGAGTTTCAGTTTTATCTTCATCCTGCTAATGAATGTACCGAATGTTCTAGAAACAACAATAATTTATTCAATTTTATAGTTTACATTTCAAAATTAAACTTAATCGTTCATGTACACTTACAATTTGTATGTTTACTCAAAGCTTGAGGTTGAGATGATGTTACTAAGACGGCGGTTTGGCGATATTTAAATGGTTAACTTGTTAACCTAAAGGCAGATTAACATATCACCATATCATTAACATTCCACCTCTTACCCAAACATGTAAGCGTTATCCATAATTCATGAAATCATAAATTATATGTATGTCTCTAGGTATAGGCTGTCATTCAATTGCTCACAAGAGTCAGAGTCACAAGAACGTATCGAACGTACGCCTACGTTGAAACCGGGTAGTAAATTATTATTATCAAGGATGGGTTAAGATCGGTTAAAACTTCTTTTTCTCAAAATGTGGAGGCTAGGCCCCCACCCATAGCTGCATACGTGCTTGCTAGTAAATTACAATTTCTAAGTATTAGTAAATTCCATTAAATATCTCCACTACATTTGGGTAATCACTTAATGATAATTAAAATTAATAATACTGTTGGGACGACGGAGCTTTTTCAGACAACATATTTGGCACTTTACATAAGCGCATAAAAAATCAGTTCAATTATTTATGTTGTTTGCCTTCTACTGCCAACTCTACCTGTTTGCAAACATTACGTATATGTGCGTCATTCGATCTTAATAACGATAGTGGTTTGGCTAGTGTTTTCCTGAAGATATTAAATTCTACAAGTGAATGTTTATTATAATGTATGTCAGGCTCAGGTCATTTCGTTGTTATAGTTTCGCAATATTGCGATTGTGGTAGAGTGGATCTTGAAATAATTGATTATGCTTCTAATTAAACTATAACCACGAAATGTCCTGAGCCTGACATACACCATATTAAACTTTAACTTGTAGAATTTAATAATTTTAGGACAACCACAAGGAACTACCGTTATCAAGATCGAATGTGGCACATACATAATTTCAGGTAGAGTTAGCAGTAGAAAGTATATTTAAATAGGCAATAACGTCTATGTATATAGTCTATAAATATTCATTATACTTCATTTTACCCATTTGAGATCCATGGCTCCTGCATTTGATAACCAATGACTGTTTCGAGAAAAGTAAAATTAAGTTCTATTTGAGAATACCTCTCTAAATTTTCACCTCATTTCTCTCTGGAGATGTTTAAAAATTCAATTAACATGCATACGGCGTAATTACTAATCAGTTTAGTTGCTGATGCCCTTTGTTTTATCAGAATTCTTTGTACCGAAAGGCTTCATCAAATTTTTTAATATAAAATCATAGGACTTGATAACAATTTTCTTGTTATATAAATAGATAGCGAGTATTATTTAGCGACACTAATTGCAATAGTTATCTTTGCAAACATTTAAAAGTTGACAAATATGATTCGGCAAACTTTAGTTTTAGGTTTTCTAATTGCATTCTGCTATGCGGTTGCGGTTGAAAGTGAGTGGACTATATACACTGGCGTGGATCAATTAAGAGATTCCGTCCCAGTGAGATCGAAACAATCAGATTTACTTGCTTTGGCACCTTTAAAACAGCACTTCTTTTTGTGTTCAAGGACAGTAAATCGTTCGTTTTTGGACTTTAAATGTCAAATTGTAAAAAGTAAATAAATTCAAAAATATTTTCATGTATGATATAAGTAATTACTTATTATATATCTGTAGCTGGGTTGGGTATATTGATAAAAACTATTCTTTCTAAATTATGTGACTTTCCAAAATTCGTTTCTAAACCTTTATTTCGCTACTTGTTTATAATGTATGTAATACAGCCTTTTTATCATTTTGCTGAACCGAAAGTATGATTGTTTAAAAATAGGAGTTAAAATAAGGCAGAGGCTGCACAAATACCTATCAATGTTGTGGTTTTAATTAAGTAGTAATTCATTAGCGGTTGGAAGTACCTACAGAAATTATTGCATAATATCGTGAAGTTAGTAATTCGCAATCGTTTAAATATACAATGACAGGCATAGACAGTGCTAAAAGGAATATAACGGTCCGGTTGGTTGCTTAAAGTAAATCAATTCGTTCAAATTATCACTAATCATTTTATTTTACAGTTTTACGTTATAAACGTTTAATATTGGGTGGGAATTGCCATTTTTATAGCCGCTGCGTTCACGTATTAAAAAACAAATTCAGTTTATGGAAATATTTACCGATGTAATAGCGATCCTGGACTGGACTATAGAAAGATTTATTGTATACCATTTAAACCAACATCCATGACTCTCGGGGTTAAACAATACTTTATTCCAACAGAATAAACCTGCCAACCTTTCGACAACCTACCGTTGTCTTCTTAATTACAAAATTAAACTTAGAAATACGAAGTTACTTATTTACAATAAAAATCACATTATACATAATTAATAATTTTATAAGGTAAGGACATATACATAAGGATAATTTTATAGTGTAGAACATTTTTGTTACTAGAAATTATGGAAATTTAATAACAGGTGAGATTGTATATCCTACAATCCAATATACTTGCAAAATGCAAAGTGTTTAACACCAATATCGCCCCTAAAAACCATTTAGCCTGAATCCACTTTTCGTTTTGTGTACGAAAAAGCCTAAACGCCATAGACTTAACGCCGCGCTTTGATTCTAGATGAAAATAATAATATTGGCTACTAGTTGACATTGTGACCAAATTGTCAGTGAATATGCAAACCAACTTGCTAAAATGGAGCTACTACTTTTTCTCAGAAGAGGTTGTCTTGGGAAAAACTGAAAGGTTGGGAACATTATTTTTTATTATCAAATAATATTATCTTCTCTTAGGTTCTTATGTTATACACATACAATAGGGTCAGTGGTTTTGGGCATTAAAAAGTGTTCAAATTACATTTTTACTCGAAGCAGAAGAAATCAGAAGCGATGTCACAATGTTGAGACTGGAGTCAAAGCAGTCCAAAGTGTATTTGTGTTTTATCATCTGTAAAATCCCATACCTGACACCGAAGGGAGTTGTACTCGCTAGCATTTGTTTACAATATTTCCTGTCACGAATTGTAGCCATTTTCAATTCCGTTCGTAAGACATTCAGAGTATCCAACGAGCGTTTGTAACACAGAGAGCAAGAGAACATCAGGAGGGCAAGCGCACTTGCAGTTGCAACAAAGATAATGACTAGCATAACTACTTTGTCTGCTTCATTTGTATTTTGCTTTATAATAGCAAACAGAGTAACGGATACAATGATGACAAACAAATATATAAAAGTTGGGACCAATGAGTTGACAAGACAGTCGTTGAATAAGATATTTAAAATACGTAATCCATTGAAAGTCCTGATTTTTTCCTTGAGAGTTGCGTTACTTTTACTAGGAAACCGTTAGTAAAATGTAACAATTTGGATTAAATTAAAAAATTCCAAACATGGTCAACATTCGTACAATTAGTTTATGAAAACATTACTTAAAAATGAATAAAAATATTATCATTTCAACGATATCGTAATTGGTAAATGATTAACAAAAAATTCAAATATTATACATTACCTTATCATGTGCAAATATATGCACGTTCTAGTTGAATATATGAATACCAACGTGAAAAGATTAGCCATCAAAAAGGTTCCTGGGACTGCTAGCAACCAACATTGTGTACACCTCAGCGGACTTTCCAATTTGTGCAGATAGAATATTTTCAACTCCTTGACACTTTCTGTGGCAATATGCTTTCCCAAAACGACATAACAGAATAAGTGACATATCACAAAAATGGAAATTGTGTAGATTCCTATAAGCCATTTTGATAGTATTACTTCCAAATAGACGAAGGTTTTGATTCCAGGTTTCTGCCAACCTTAAAATTTACAAAGTAAAAAATTAAATTACCAATACTTTTACAACATTCGCAGGCTATAACTACTATAAGTGTTTATTTAATCCACAAACAATGGAGATGCGATGTTCTCATATTATACTTTCATTACCTTTATTTAAAATCGGATAGCCTTTTAGGTTAAGTTGGTTTAAAACATGTACAATTTCTGTCGACTTTGTTAGCAAATTGGATAAAGTAATTTTTATTAGTATGCTCATTAGCAAACAAACAAGAATGAGGACAACTTCAAGGTTAATATTCTGCCTAGAGCGGAGGAATAAAGATAACTGTATCGTTTCGTAAACTATGAAAGCCCACATAAAGTATTTTTGCACTCTTAGAATAATCAATTGTGACGGAGGAGAAGCATGAAATGTTTCTGCGGATCTATTATATTTTATTGGGATATATCCGAATGAAATTTTAAAATAAAAACCAATCCAATTTAAAACTTCATTCCCGGAGTAGTTTGTCAAATTAGGAAAAAATAATCTTTTTACTTTCCTTCTGACATTTTTCATGTTTGAAAAAGTAAGATCGGCGAGTTTCAATTTCATCTTCATCCTGTCAATGAATATACCGAATTTTCTAGAACCAAACCAACAATTTATTCAATCCTCTATTATGCATTATCAAAATTAAATATAAGCGTTCATGTACACTTAGATTTGGAAAGTTTACTCAAAGCTTGAGATGATGTTACTCAGACGGCGGTTTGGCGATATTTAAATGGTTAACGTATTTACCCTAAGTAAGATTAACATCAAATTCCACCTCGTATCCAAACATATAAGCGTTATCCATAATTCATGAAATCATAAATTATACGCATGCCTCTCTATAAACTGCCAATCTATTGTTTACAAGTCACAAAAACGTTGAACTTACGTTGAAAGCGACTAGTAAATTATCATTATTAGGGATGGGTTTACGATCGGATTTGAGAAATTTAAAAGCGCTAGTAAGCGTAGAAAAATAGAGTAAAACAATTATTTATTAACATTTCTGTTTTCATTCTTTTAACATGTATTTAAAATAGAAATATTTTTGCAAAAAGTGTTTTACCTGCTTCAAATAGCCATTTGGAGAAAAACAATGTTTCTTCAAAAAACATTTCTCCATATGGGGGGGTTGTGCTCTCGCCCATAGCTGCATGAGTGTTTGCTAGTAGGTTACATTTTCTTACTTTTTGTAGTTTTCATTAAATATTTCCACCATTCGGTAGTCACTTAATAATAATTAATAATGCTTTTGGGATGACGGAGCTAACCTAAGTTTTTTCAGATTATACATCACATAAACGCACATAAAATAAGGTTAATTATTTATGTTGTTTGCTTTCTATTGCCAACTCAACCTGACTGCAAACACTATTTATGTGCGTCATTCGATCGCGATAACGGTAGAAGCTTGTGTTTTTCCTGAAGATATCTTTTACAATCTACAAGTGAATGTTTATTATATTGCTTGTCAGGCTCAGGATATTTCGTGGTTATAGTTTAAATAGACGTATGATTAATTATTGCAAGATACACTCAACTACAATACCCATAGACAATAACGTCTATGTACCTGGGCTATTAAATTGTTATTATTGTACTTCATTTTACCCGACATTGGTGTCTGTTCTTGATGACTGTAGTGTGGAGTAAAAGTAAATTGTTAAAAGTTTATGAGTAAATAAAAAATGTTTTTGTCAATTAAAAAAAGCGTTTAGAAAATATTCCAATTCCAATGCAATCCTCCATAGCAAGAAGTAACAGGGTCAATAAAAAAGTACAATAGACAACGGATCGAGTACAAAAGTAATATTAAGAATGATATTTGTTAAGTCTGTATTAAAACATTTTTTGTTATCTCTTTTTTGCTCAATTGAACAATAAAAAGAGAGAGAGCATGTAAGTGACTTCGTTTCGTCAACCAAAAATGTACCTGGGATGTCGCAAGACATTGTAGAAAACAATGTGAGACGGTTTACCCTTGGCGGAGCCAGGCATAAGCAGTGTAGTGCTTATGCCTGCTTGCCGTGCTTCTGCCTTCTACTACTCTACTCACTCGGCACTCAGCTGCTGGCTGGCTGGACTGAGATGAGAAGACTTCTCATCTGATTTCTTTCGTTAGTGCAAGCCATCCTTGCACCAACTTTTGATTCTTGCGGCAGATACAGAAATCTGCCAAAATCTACGTTTCATCGTGCTACGGCTGCATGGTGGTTGCTGTCGTCAGTGGCTGTTGTCATTTCTGTCCGTCTTTGGTCATCTTTGGTCATCTCTGTCCGTCTTTGGTCATCTTTGGTCATCTCTGTCCGTCTTTGGTCATCTCTGGCTGTTGTCTTTTCTGCCCGTCAAGTCATCTGTGCCCGTCAAGTCATCTGTGCCTGTCATTTGTCATCTGTGCCTGTCATTTGTCATCTGGACCAAACTACTGAAGTAAGTGGGTGGGGGGCAAAGATAAGCTAGGTTTTGAGTGTCACTTTCCCTTTCACTTCACGCGGAAAAATGAACATTCAGTTACTTTTTCTGCCTAAAATTACAAATCCCCTCACCTGGGGATTATTTAAGCTAGGTTTTCAGTTTCCCTTTCACTTCACGCGGAAAAAGGACCATGCAGTTACTTATTCTGCCTAAAATTCCAAATCCCCTCACCTGGGGCGTATTGAAGCTAGGTTTTGAGTTTCCCTTTCATTTCACACGGAAAAAGGACCATGCAGTTACTTATTCGCCTAAAATTCCAAATCCCCTAACCTGGGGTAACGGCAATGTTTTATTTGTCAATGTTACTTTGCGCGTGAAGTGAAAAGGAAGTGAAACTCAAAACCTAGCTTTATTAATATTCCTTTGCGCGTGAAGTGAAAAGGAAGTGAAACTCAAAACCTAGCTTTATTAATATTCCTTTGCGCGTGAAGTGAAAAGGAAGTGAAACTCAAAACCTAGCTTTATGAATGTTCCTTTGCATATTTATTATGAATATTTATTTCAACACTGAACTTTGAACTACAGACATGTGACATGATAGGAAAATACGGACTAACACTTTTAGCATCATCGCAAAATAATACACTGTACCAACTCTATGATGTAATTAAAATTATATTGGAAAATTGGCCAATGATTTTCATAAATCCTCCCCAGGGGAAATATTTATTTCAACATTGAACTTTGAACTACAGATATGTGATAGGAAAATACGGACTAACACTTTTAGCATCATCGCAAAATAATACACTGTACCAACTCTATGATGTAATTAAAATTATATTGGATTAACTTCAACTATGAACTGCATTCACCAATCATTGCATTTAAAATGCCTCATAACATTTTTTTTGTATTTTTAGGCCTAATAATGAGTAATAAACGTCGGGGAAGTAATCCTAATCAGGGCTCCACACCCACTTCAAGCCAACTTGTTATTCCTAAACGCAGTTTACAGCTAAGTGGGTCAGCTTCCAAAACTCCTGAGGATAAACATGAACTTGGCAAGCTTCCTTTATCACTTAATGATAGATTTTGCCCCTACTGTTCAAGAACAATTCGAGACTATTATGATAAAGGTAAGGGTAAATTTTAAAAAATGTTTAAATTAAATATTTTTTTATTAAAATATTAAATAAGTTTCAGAGAAGAATGCAAAAATTGTAATTTTGGATTTTGTTTATTGCAGATGAATGTGTCCATGCACAGTGCAAAAAATCATTGAAACACGATTTGCCAATTTCAGCCAATGGTTGGGAATGGTGTAAGGCATGCAAAATTGCACCTATTCGCCCCGGTCATTTTCGCTGTTTGGTGTGCAATTCTCCAAAGACGATTGGTACAGCCTACTATTAGGCTAACAAAGATCTTAATCGAAAACATTTTGCTGAAAAAGATGATCTATTTTTGAAGTATCAAAAATCGTCGGAGATGGACCACCCTGTAGAAAAAAGGACCAAAGATTCTAATGGTAACGTTGTTGAGGAAGACAATGCTTTACTTAGCTCCGCAAATAGCGACACTTCTATAACTGGTGCCACCATTTCGGAAGGAAAGAATTTATTGCTACCTGAATCTAATTTAGTTAGTGATGCGGAGATGGCATTAATTGAGGAAGATAAGCAAATGCTTTAAAGAAATATTGTGAATTTTATACTATGAGATTTTAAATAAAGTACTGATTGCTACCAAACACCGTAGCGTGGTGTGCAACCCTTTTTGTCTCCCTGCAGTATAATATTATGTGTCTACTGTAACTTTTTAATTTCTTCCTAGGACATCACAGACTTTTATCTTTTATGATATTAATTTCTAAAGTCCTGATCGCTAACCAACAGTTATTTCCCCGTCCGTAGGACAGGCTGCGTTTCTCGTGTCACCATAAAAAATAACATAATAATATTGTTAAACATAGTTCTAGCCGGCTTAATCGATAATATCTCTCTAAATTTTTTGACGTATGTTGGTGACCGTTGGTGAAGTCTAAAGAATCAATTAACACGTAAGTGTAACTACTAATCAGTTTCTTTGCTAATGTGCAGTTTTGAAAACCTTAGTCAAACTTTTAAATATAAAATCAAATAACTTGATCACAGTTTACTTGATGATATATAAATAGACATCAAGTATTATTTAGCGACACATATTGCAATATTTAACTTAGTTAGCAAATATTTAAAAGTTATTTAAATGTTTCGATTGATTCATAAATACGTTTTCTGACTTCCCTTTCTATATTTTGCAATGCTTCAACTGGAAGGAAATTGTTATGATATTGTAATATATTTATGGTATTAATCTCATTCACTCAATTGGCCTTAAAGTAAATTAATTATATAATAATATAATATGTAATTGCATATAGGTAGGATATTTGTGATTTTTGTGTTTGACTTTTTGCTGGAGGATTCACGACAGACGAAACTTATATTCATCAGTGTTTTTATCTATCTGTCTCAATTTCTAAATTTATATATGCGAAGTCATTTAATAGTCAATTATGATAGCCACGATTATGATTACTTTGTCAATTGAAATCATTAAAATTAAACCTTTGGGAAGTAGTAAGTTTTTAAAGATCCTACACGTTAACTTCAATTACGGCATTAAGATTTCGTTTGCTAGTATTGTGCAACAATATGTGCACATAATATTATTATTTTCCTACTAGTAGTAATCTGTGCAATAATGCCGTGAATGAACGAATCTTACATTGTTATAAGAAAAGCTTACATTATTATATATTATACTATTATAGAAAATGAAAAACCTATTTATGGAAAACCATTAATTTCGTTTTTCGACACTAACCTGCATACCATATTCTTTAGACCAATCATTAATATACTCCAAGGCTGTTTTTAGCATATTAGTCGCATCATTAACACATTCATTTGCATAAAATATTGCCAGATCATCTGCAAAAGTAGAAAGCTAGCAGTAGAAAGTATACTTTAATAGGCGTTAACGTCTATGTATCTAATCTATAAATGTCCACTATACTTCATTTTATCCTACATTTGAGATTCGTGGCGCCTGCACTTGATGACCAATGACTGTAAAAGTAAAAGTAAAACCAAGGTCTAATCATCAACAGTTCTCCAAATTTTGGCCGTAGTCCGCGTTGATGACGATAAAAGAATCAAATAACATATATACGGCGTAACTACTAATCAGTATGCAATTTGTTGCTGAAAAAGTTTCTTTAATCTTTTGAACATAAAATCATAGGAGATGAAATCAATTTTTTGAAGTATAAACGGAAAGCGAGTATTATTTAACGACACTAATCGCAATATAGTTATCTTTGCAAACATTTAAAAGTTGACAAATATGATTCGGCAAACTTTAGTTTAAGGTTTTCTAATTGCATTCTGCTATGCGGTTGCGGTTGAAAGTGAGTGGAGTATATACACTGGCGTGGATCAATTAGGAGATTCCGTCAAGAAGTGAGGTCAAAGCAACCAGATTTACTTGCTTTGGCACCTTCAATTATCTCCAACAGCACTTCATTTCGTGTTACGGGCATACGTAGTGCCCTCCCACGATTTAGTTACCTAGGCGTTTGGCATTATTCATGTTTATGCTACAAAGTTGATTTTTGAAATAGCACCTAGCAACCAAATGCTTACGGAAATTCACTAAATATTCTACGTAACCGTAGTGCTATGACAGAGCCTAACAATGATAATGATCTGAGAGACACTGGCTCATTACGGTATTTGGGAGCCGCATATGCCAATATTCCATTTACTCTTGCATCCCTTTTCTCCACTGAGTGTTCTAATTGGACGTTGTACGGTGGAGGTAATTTCTATGGATCAGCAATATTTATGCTATATATCAACTAGGAAATATTATGATCTACCTCGATTTAACTCAACATTTACAGCAAATATTAAATCGGTATTGAAAGGTTGCAACTAGAAGAATCGACATGTGTATCTTTACGCTGATACCCTTAATTGTATACCATCTTTCAAAAATTCGTTTCTAAACCTTTATTTCGTTACTTGTTTATAATGTTACCGACTCTATCATTTTACTGAAATTGTAATAAAAAATAAGGGTTGAACCGAGGCTCCACAAATACTTATCGATGTTATTTTTTTAATTAGATTAAAATTTAATTACATAGGATAAGTATGACATTGCAATATAGATTTGCTATAACCTTTAACCCCTGGCGGGCCATCATCAACCAGCAGTTAAGTGGTAGTACAATAGTGGTTGGAGGAACTTACAAAAATTATGCCATAATATAATATTGTGAATTTTGGGAATCCGTGATCATTTGAATATACAATGACAGGCATAGACAGGGCTAAATGGAATATAAATTTGTCAGGTTGGTCGCTTAAAGCAAATAAATTAGTTTAAATTATCATCAATAATTTTATTTTACAGTTTTACGTTATAAGCGCCTAATATTATTATGTGGGAATTGCCCCTGTTATAGATGCTGTTCACGTATTAAAAAACTCCAGTTTATGGAAATATTCGCTTGTATAATAGCGATCTTGGACAATAGAACGATTCATTGTATATCCTATAATCCAAAATGTTTGCAAAATGCAAAGTATTAACAACAATATCTACCCTTAAAGAACCAGTTAGCCTAAATCCATTTTTGGTTTTGTGTACGAAATAGCATAAACTCCATAGACTAAACGCCGCGCAATGTTAGTAGATGGAGATATTATTGGCTACTATTTAATATTATGACCAATTTGTTAGTGAACATGCAAACCAACTCGGTAAAATAAAGATATTAGTTTTCAGAGGTTTTCTGGGGCAAAATTAAATCGTTTTGAGCATTATTTTTTATTATTATATTTTATTATTATTATAATATCTCCCCATGGGTCATTTTATAACCAAACAATGGAGCCAGTGGTGGGGGGCATTAAAAAGCGTTTAAGTTACATTTTTACTCGAAGCAGAAGAAATCAGAAGCGATGTCACAATGTTGAGACTGGAGTCAAAGCAGTCCAAAGTGTGCTTGTGTTTTATCACATGTAAAACCCCATACCTGACACCGAAGGGAGTTGTACTCGCTAGCATTTGTTTACAATATTTCCTGTCACGAATTGTAGCCATTTGCAATTCCGTTCGTAAAACATTCAGAGTGTCCAACGAGCGTTTGTAACACAGAGAGCAAGAAAACATCAGGAGGACAAGCGCACTTGCAGATGCAACAAAAACAATGGCCAGCATAACTACTTTGTCCGCTTCATTTGTATTTTGCTTTATAAGAGCAAACAGAGTAACGGATACAGTGATGACAAACAAGTATAAATAAGTTGGGACCAATGAGTTGACAAGACAGTCGTTGAATAAGATATTTAAAATACGTAATCCATTGAAAGTCCTGATTTTATCCTTGAGAGTTGCTTTACTTTTACTGAAAAACCATAAGTTAATGTTACAATGTAAATTAAATTGAAAATTCCAAACATGGTCAATATTTGTCCAAATAGTTAATGAAAACTTTACATAAAAAATAAATAAAAATTCAATTTTTGCAACGATATGATTATTAATAAATGATGAACAAAATGCTTAAAATATTACAAATTACCTTATCATGTGCAAATATATGCTCATTCTAGTTGAATATATGAATACCAACGTTAAAAGGCTAGCCATCAAAAAGGTTCCTGGGACTGACAGCAACCAACATTGCGTAAACCTCAGCGGACTTTCCAATTTGTGCAGATAGAATATCTTTTTATCATTTTGCTGAACCGAAAGTATGATTGTTTAAAAATAGGAGTTAAAATAAGGCAGAGGCTGCACAAATACCTATCAATGTTGTGGTTTTAATTAAGTAGTAATTCATTAGCGGTTGGAAGTACCTACAGAAATTATTGCATAATATCGTGAAGTTAGTAATTCGCAATCGTTTAAATATACAATGACAGGCATAGACAGTGCTAAAAGGAATATAACGGTCCGGTTGGTTGCTTAAAGTAAATCAATTCGTTCAAATTATCACTAATCATTTTATTTTACAGTTTTACGTTATAAACGTTTAATATTGGGTGGGAATTGCCATTTTTATAGCCGCTGCGTTCACGTATTAAAAAACAAATTCAGTTTATGGAAATATTTACCGATGTAATAGCGATCCTGGACTGGACTATAGAAAGATTTATTGTATACCATTTAAACCAACATCCATGACTCTCGGGGTTAAACAATACTTTATTCCAACAGAATAAACCTGCCAACCTTTCGACAACCTACCGTTGTCTTCTTAATTACAAAATTAAACTTAGAAATACGAAGTTACTTATTTACAATAAAAATCACATTATACATAATTAATAATTTTATAAGGTAAGGACATATACATAAGGATAATTTTATAGTGTAGAACATTTTTGTTACTAGAAATTATGGAAATTTAATAACAGGTGAGATTGTATATCCTACAATCCAATATACTTGCAAAATGCAAAGTGTTTAACACCAATATCGCCCCTAAAAACCATTTAGCCTGAATCCACTTTTCGTTTTGTGTACGAAAAAGCCTAAACGCCATAGACTTAACGCCGCGCTTTGATTCTAGATGAAAATAATAATATTGGCTACTAGTTGACATTGTGACCAAATTGTCAGTGAATATGCAAACCAACTTGCTAAAATGGAGCTACTACTTTTTTCTCAGAAGAGGTTGTCTTGGGAAAAACTGAAAGGTTGGGAACATTATTTTTTATTATCAAATAATATTATCTTCTCTTAGGTTCTTATGTTATACACATACAATAGGGTCAGTGGTTTTGGGCATTAAAAAGTGTTCAAATTACATTTTTACTCGAAGCAGAAGAAATCAGAAGCGATGTCACAATGTTGAGACTGGAGTCAAAGCAGTCCAAAGTGTATTTGTGTTTTATCATCTGTAAAATCCCATACCTGACACCGAAGGGAGTTGTACTCGCTAGCATTTGTTTACAATATTTCCTGTCACGAATTGTAGCCATTTTCAATTCCGTTCGTAAGACATTCAGAGTATCCAACGAGCGTTTGTAACACAGAGAGCAAGAGAACATCAGGAGGGCAAGCGCACTTGCAGTTGCAACAAAGATAATGACTAGCATAACTACTTTGTCTGCTTCATTTGTATTTTGCTTTATAATAGCAAACAGAGTAACGGATACAATGATGACAAACAAATATATAAAAGTTGGGACCAATGAGTTGACAAGACAGTCGTTGAATAAGATATTTAAAATACGTAATCCATTGAAAGTCCTGATTTTTTCCTTGAGAGTTGCGTTACTTTTACTAGGAAACCGTTAGTAAAATGTAACAATTTGGATTAAATTAAAAAATTCCAAACATGGTCAACATTCGTACAATTAGTTTATGAAAACATTACTTAAAAATGAATAAAAATATTATCATTTCAACGATATCGTAATTGGTAAATGATTAACAAAATAATTAAAATATTATACATTACCTTATCATGTGCAAATATATGCACATTCTAGTTGAATATATGAATACCAACGTGAAAAGGCTTGCCATCAAAAAGGTTCCTGGCACTCCTAGCAACCAACATTGTGTAAACCTCAGCGGACTTTCCAATTTGTGCAGATAGAATATTTCCAACTCCTTGACACTTTCTGCTGCAATATGCTTTCCCAAAACGACATAATAGAATAAGTGACATATCACAAAAATGGAAATTGTGTAGATTCCTATAAGCCATTTCGATAGTAGTATTTCCAAATAGACGAAAGTTTTGATTCCTGGTTTCTGCCAACCTTAAAATTTACAAAATAGAAAATGAAATAACCAATACTTTCGCTGACTATAACTACCTATAAGTTTTTTAATCCACAAACAATCTTCACCTTTATTTAAAATTGGACATCCTTTCAGGTTGATTTGATTTAAAACATGTGCAATTTCAGTCGATTTTGTTAGAAAGTTGGATAAAGTAATTTTAATTATTATGCTCACTAGCAAAGTAACAAGAATGAGGACAACTTCAAGGTTAATATTCTGCCTAGAGCGGAGGAATAATGATAACTGTATCGCTTCGTAAACCATTTGAGCCCACGTTAAGTATTTTTGCACTCTCAGAATAGTCGAATGCGAAGAAGGATGTTAGTTTAAAGGGTATGCACACTATTTGCAAACCAGTCACTAAACTAATAATATAAAGTCAACGGATGCGGTGCAAGTCTGATTGCCGGTTCTCGGGGGATGAATTCTATTATGCCACAATACAGTAATGCCAGTTCAACGCAATAATAGTTTATCTCACAGTTCAATTATTATTTAGTCAGATATTTGCACTCAAATAGATTCAATAAGAAATGATAAGTAGTAGTAACTGAAAGAATAAGAATTAATAATCAATTGTAATTCAAATATGATTCGAAGGAATGGCGAAGCACGACAGGCAGACCACAACAAGATTGTCGTTGCAGGAGCTAGAGCCGAAGAGTAGTGGTCGGGGCCTAAGCCCGAAGAAGAGTGTTCTGAGTCAGTTGAGTTTCGTCGTCGTTGTTTGATTTGCTCCTCCTCTCCCTCTGCCGCTCATTTCTCTTATAGTGCATCAGCGCAGGCCATATTATACGGCCTAATACTCTCCCCCTCCGACTTCGTGAATCCGATTTTTGAGGATGAACGAACCGAAAAACTATAATGTAGAGGTGAAGAGTTTCATTGTTAACTTGCAGAGCTGGAGAAGAAAGATAGAATTTAGTATGATTTTAAATGCAAATTTTTAAATTGTCCGAATTCTTATGAATAATTAAAATAAATTGGTGCTTCTTGAACGTTATAGATTGATAATACGAATTTTAGGGTTATCAAAAGTTATCTGTTTAGTGAAAGTTTAATCTCAGATCTCGTTACTTGGTGGAAGTTAGGAAATGCCAAATAATTCGGCACACGTCACGATTAGACATCTTTGGATTTTGACACCAAAGCTGGTTGCAGTTTTTTGATTTCGCTTTTCATATATTTAGACATTCTTAAGTATAACTGTGAGACAAAATATTTTTTATTAGCCAATTGAAATTGAATTTAAATTTGTTAGTATTATTGACAGAATGTTAATGACAAAGAGTATAACAAATAAGGAAAGGAATTATGGGAACTTCCCAAAGAGTCATAGTAAAGACAGTTAGCATGAAGTTGCTATTATTTTTAGAAAGTAGAATAATGGAATCTAACTATTAGAATAACTACGATAAATGTTTTTCATTTTGGTTGGTAGGAGTGGACCAAATAAAATTTTAAATTAATTTTTTCTTTCGTGGACAGTGGTTGTGAGAAACCTAAACTCTTGGCATTCGTACAAAGGTGTACATAGGAAATCACAATTGTGTTCATTCCAAGCCAAAAAATATTACTATTATCTTGGGAGGTCAGAAGGTTATTCCTATCCCTATTTGTGCGAGAGGCCTGTCGCCAGCTGCACTACCTACGAGGAAATATTTTCGCTGTAGGATTTTTATACAATGTGCGAGTAACATTTCGTCACTGCACTACCTATGAAGGACTGAGCCGTTATAGGATTTTCTATACATTGTGCGAGAAGGATTGCTCTAGCTGCACTACCTGTGAGAATTGTTAATTGCTACAGGATTTTTAATATACATAATATACAAAATACCACTCTTAATCGCGTACATTTTATCGTGAGAGAAAATCAGACTAAAATATTCTATTATTTCTGATAGGCTAGGCTAGTAGATGCTAAACTTCAAGAAAATCTTTAATACGTTCAGGATTAGAACGACTGAAATAATCAGTAGAAATGTGATTAAGGTTTCATGTTGTAGGAAATTCAATCTACGGATTAACTTATTTCATTAATGTGAAAGATTTGTAGTAATTAACGTTATTAGAATTTTATAATAATTATAACTGAAAAATGTTTACATATTATATTAATAAATTAATGTAAATGAAATTATAAATATTTCTTTATGTCTCACGGAATTCCTCTCAAGTTCCAATGCTGTGCTTAATGAGGTCGTACCATTGCTTATTATCTTTTGCTAAAATGCTTGAGATTAAGTTAAACCAATGGTCACGGTCATAATGCTGTGCTCGAAAATAAGTTTCGATGTCAACCAGATAGTGGTTTGCAGTACTAGACTTAGAATCATAATAAGGAATTTTCATATTAGGATTAGGAGCATTAACAATTATTGGCATGTTATGTAAATCTTGTGGTAAATTATTTAGTTGCTGTTGTGCAGGGATGACTGCATTTGCTTGTGGGTTACCAGCAATACGGTTACCACGAGCAGCATTTGCATCCAGTGCAGCTTGTACTGTTTGTTGGATGTATCTCTGTAAAAGGTCACGTCTTTCCTCGAAAATATTATTTAGGATTTCTTGGGGAATATCAGGATTTAATTAGTGATAGGAGAATTAGTAAAATAGTTATCAGAATGTTGAGTATTATAAGGTTTTGAGTAAGGTTCGGTAAGTCTGTCGTCAACTATTTCTAAGGTAGCGTCTAGATCAGGATTAGAATGTACTGTAAGAGTAGATAAATTTTGTCGTGCCTGTGCTTGCCTTTGTTTTAACTCTAGCTCTTGTCTTTGCCTAATTTGATTACGAGATTGTGCTCTTCTGTTTCTGTCAGCCATACAAGAAACGCCTAAATAGTACTATTAAAATGTTTCTGTGTGGCTGTTGAAAAATGATAATGACTGGCGACTTAAAGTCGCAAAATTAATTTGAATGAATAAGTAAGTTGATTTGAATTATTAAAGTAATGTAGAAGATTCGTAGTAGTAGGATGTGTGAAATAGGTAAGTTTCAGGAAATAGGACAATATCATCCATAAAAATTAGTATAGGTAAAATAGTGATAAACGCAATATGCATACCAAGCTGGGTAGTTGTAGATATTGTAATTATGTAGAATAGGTTATCCGATGGGAATGAACTTCTTTCTTGTTCTAGAAAAGTCCTTGTAGAGTGAGGCATGGAAGTAAGAAAGATGGCCGCCGGTAGTAGAAGGAACAGCCAAATTCTTCGGCTGTAACGAAGTCCGGGGCGAATCAATACACAAAAATGAATTGTCAAACCAGTGAAGAATGCAGAATACGATGAAGGTAATTGTTGAAGGTAAGGGTAGCCAAAGTGTAGTAGTTGGAGCCGGTCAGGAGTTTCACGTCCGTCAGTTTCACCCGTCTTCCAATTTGCGTCGAAATTTTGGCAAAACTGTGAAAGCACGTTGGCGCCACTGTTAGTGAGAAGGGTAGGCTACTATTTGCAAACCAGTCACTAAACTAATAATATAAAGTCAACGGATGCGGTGCAAGTCTGATTGCCGGTTCTCGGGGGATGAATTCTATTATGCCACAATACAGTAATGCCAGTTCAACGCAATAATAGTTTATCTCACAGTTCAATTATTATTTAGCCAGATATTTGCACTCAAATAGATTCAATAAGAAATGATAAGTAGTAGTAACTGAAAGAATAAGAATTAATAATCAATTGTAATTCAAATATGATTCGAAGGAATGGCGAAGCACGACAGGCAGACCACAACAAGATTGTCGTTGCAGGAGCTAGAGCCGAAGAGTAGTGGTCGGGGCCTAAGCCCGAAGAAGAGTGTTCTGAGTCAGTTGAGTTTCGTCGTCGTTGTTTGATTTGCTCCTCCTCTCCCTCTGCCGCTCATTTCTCTTATAGTGCATCAGCGCAGGCCATATTATACGGCCTAATAAGGAGAAGCAGAAAATGTTTCTGCGGATCTATTATATTTTATTGGGATATATCCGAATGAAATTTTAAAATAAAAGCCAATCCAATTTAAAATTTCATTCCCACAGTAGTTTGCCAAATTAGGGGAAAAAAACCTTTTTACTTTCCTTTTGACATTTTTCAAGCTTGAAAAAGTAAGATCGGCTAGTTTTAGCTTCATCTTCCTTCTGACAATGAGTATACCGGATTTTCTAGAAACAAACAACAATTTACTCAATTCTCTATTATGCATTTGAAAATTTAACTTACGTTCATGTACACTTACATTAAAATTTGGAAAGATTACACAAAGCTTATTGAGATGATGTGGCTCAAACTGCGGCTCGGCGATATTTAAACGCATTTAACTTAAGGCAGATTAACATAACGAATTCCACCTCGTATATCCAAACATATAAACTGTACCATAATTCATGTAATCATAAATTATGTGTAAGTCTCTAGGTGTAGGCAGTCATTCTATTACTCAATTGACACAAGAGCGTATTGAACCTTTGCCTAAGTTGAAAACGGCTAGTCAATTATTATTAAGAATGCGTTAACTATCGGTGAAAACATCGGTCTCAAAATACGAAGGCTGGGCCTCCACCCATAGCTGTATATGTGCTTGGTAGTAAGCTACAATTACTTAGTATAGGTAAATTCCATTAAATATTTCCACTACATTTGGGTTTTCTCTTAATGACAATTAATAATTAATAATGCTTTTGGGACGACGGTTTTTTCAGAAGGTTTTTCAGATAACACATTATAACTTCACATAAGCACACAAAATCAGGTTAATTATTTATGTTGTTTGCTTTCTACTGCCAACTCTACCTGACAATGACATTATTTATGTGCGTCATTCGATCTTGATAACGGTTGTGGCTTGTATTTTTCCTGAAGATATTAAATTTTACAATCTACAAGTGAATGTTTATTATATTGTTTGTCAGGCTCAGGACATTTCGTGGTTATAGTTTAAATAGAAGAATGATTAATTATTTCAAGATCCACTCTACCACGCAAGTCGCAATAGACAATAACGTCTATGTATCTAGGCTAATAAATGTTCATTATACTTCATTTTACCCGACATTTGTGTCTGTTTTTGATGACTGTGTGAAGTAAAAATAAAATTGTTAAAAGTTCATGAGTAAATAAAAAAATGTATTTTGTCAATTGTGAGTGTGAAATAAAGAACAGACTAATCATAGTCGTAGCCTCGAAGAATTATAAACGACCAAGAGTCGTGAAGATTACCCAAAGTCTGAGTACTACTACATCCGACAACTTGTAATAACTATCCAATTCCACCAAATTGGACATACTGATTTCAAAAATGGACCTCATATTTATCACCGCACAACCGATATAGTGGAATGGGGTCCACCCACTATATCGGCAACATAAATTTGGTAAATTAAATTCTGTAAACGCCAATTCAGAGGTAATTAGGCATGCTGATTTCAAATATGGATCCCAAATTTATGTATCGACAACCGCTATAGTGGACTGGGGTCCACCCACTATATCGGCATCATTATACTTTGCAATTAAATTCTGAAAACGCCAATTTAGAGGTTATGAAGCACGCTGATTTCAAATATGGATCCCAAATTTATATATTGACAACCGCTATAGTAGACTGGGGTCCACCCACTATATCGGCATCATTACACTTTGCAATTAAATTCTGAAAACGGCAATTTAGAGGTTATTCAGCACGCTGATTTCAAATATGGATCCCAAATTTATGTATCGACAGCCGCTATAGTGGACTGGGGTCCATTTTTGAATATGAGGTCCATTTTTGAAATCAGTATGTCCAATTTGGTGGAATTGGATAGTTATTACAAGTTGTCGGATGTTGTAGTACTCAGACTTTGGGTAATCTTCACGACTCTTGGTCGTTTATAATTCTTCGAGGCTACGACTAAGATTAGTCTGTTCTTTATTTCACACTCACAATTAAGAAAAGGCTTTTAGAAAAGTGTCTAATGTAATCGTCAATAGCAAGAAGTAACAGGGTCAATTAAAAAGTACGAAACACATTAGATCGAGTACAATGGAGGGATTCTAAGAATAATTTTTATTTAGTCAGTATTAAAACATCTCTATTGGACTCAAAGTCACCATAAGAAATAAGAACAATATTGTTGAACTTAGTTCTAGCCCGCATACTCAATCGATAATAGCTTTCCAAGTTGTTTGTTATTCCGGGTTGGCGATGTCCAAAGAATCAATTAACACATAATATACGGTGTAAATGTAACTACTAATCAGTTCGTTGCTAATGCACTTTTTTAAATCAAAATTTGCTGTTTTGAAAAACCTTAGTCAAACTTTTGAATAAAAAATCAAATAACTTGATAGCAATTTTCTTGATATATTATGAAAAGGCAGCAACTATTATTTAGCAAGGAACAAAAAAGGACCTTTTTTTGCTTTTTCCTTTTTTTGCTTTTTTGTAAAAAAGGTAAGTGCAAAATTGTAAAAAAGGTTACCTTTTTGCTTTTTTACGTTCCTAAAAGTTGCAATAAAAAATAAATAAAATTTCTTATTTTGTAGTCTGATATTTCTAGATTAGTGTTCTATTGATTTAAAACACTATTTCACACTACAACTGTTTTATATTTGATTGGTTTGCGTAGTAGTTTTAAAATGACTACGTCTTTATGCATAGGTAAAAAAGCAAAAAAGGTAAAATAGGTACCTTTTTTTAAAATAGGTACCTTTTTTTTAAAAAGGTACCTTTTACCTTTTAAGTAAAAAAGGCATTGCTTTTTTGTTCCTTGTTATTTAGTGACACATATTGCAATATTTATCTTTGCAAATATTTAAAAATTATTTAAATATTTCGATGCTTTAGTAGCTTTAGTAGGACTTCCCTTTCTATTTTGCAATGCGTCAACTCCAAGGAAGTTTGACTTTTTGCTGGAGGTCTCACGACAGACGAAACTATATCTTCACCAATGTTTTTAATCTATCTTACAGAATGTCTAAATTTATATATGCCAAGTCATTTAATAGTCAATTATTGTGGTCACGATTATTTTTCCTTTGTCAATTGAAATCATGAAAATTAAACCTTTGGGAAGTAGTAGAGGTTTTTAAAGATCCTGCACGTTAACTTCAATAACAGCATTAAGATTTCGTTTGCTAGTATTGTGCAACAATATGTGCACATAATAATATTATTATTTTCCTACTAGTAGTAATCTGTGCAATAATGCCGTGAATGAACGAACCTTATATTATTAGAAGAAAGGCTTACATTATTATATATTATACTATTATAATATATTATATTTGAAGGGTCATTAAAGTTCATAAATATTTCATATTTTGCCCCAAATGAACTAGAAAAGCAAAAATTACAAATATGGTATTAGACTAAAAATCTTATCTCGTTGTCATTTATTCATTGAAAACTAAAACTAACAGCAGTTGCTCCGAGATATATTATTATTTATTTTTTGAATTGAAATACAATATTTTGTTACAATTGTATATAGTTCTAATTTTTGCTTGCCAGTTGCATATTTACTTTTTCACGGGTGTTTTGGACCTGCGTCTGGCTGTGCTTCTAGTAGTTCTTGTATTGTCGTCGCTCTTTATTAGTTTTTCTTTGCTTTCTCCGTCATCTCTTCTTCCTCGAGGCCGAGTATCTTGACCTTCAACATTAAGGTAAATGTAGATGACCATAAGTAGGAGTGGAATGCAAGTCAGCACAGTTCCACCAATGTTCAAGTTCTGAAATGCTCCATAGTTGCTCGGTGGTTCGATTGTGTAGTGTACAATATTGAAAGCAGCCACAGCGATGTACAAAATCATCAATAGTAAGGTCAAAGGTAATTCGCTTCGGTTTCGATACTCAATAAGCCTCATGAGTCTTCCGAGTCCAAGTACTCCAAATAGAAATGGTGGGAAATTAGCGTAGGTAGGTACTTCCATTTCTGCAAACAATACTTTGGCATAGGCCCATTTGGGTTCGTGATAGTAAACAGGCCTAAGAATGTGATCAGTCATGTGGCAATTCCTGAGGATATTATTGACACTGAAAGCGATGAAAGCTGCAGTGAGAAGCCCCGATGAACCTCTCTTCCGATGAATACTTGCTCGATGTTCCAAATATTGGGAAGTCTGTCTAGTTACCATTATAACAAACAGAGAGATATTTATCATGATCAAAATGTAGCGAATCCCCGGAAGTTCCGTAAATCCTTCGTCTACTATGACTTCCTTTCCGTAGGTCGATAATCCGTATTTTGGTGACATTTTTAATGTTTTCTCCCAACTGTAAGAAATTACAGGAAATAATTAAAATATAAAAAATAAGTGAATTCAAAATTAAACATTGCCAAAATAGCGGAGGAAAATTACTGTACCGTTTAAATAATGTGTAAATGGAAATTAATTATTATTGCTAATTTAAAAGATATCGCTTTCTTAAATAATGGTCGTTAGTTAATTTCAAAAAATGTTATAGGCAACAGACAAAAACTAATTTGCACAATGAATACTTATATTTCTTGATGGTCAAATTCTAATAGGTTTCAATTGTTTGCTTAAGTAGTCTTTTAATGTAAATTCAGTGTTTTAAGGTTTTTTATCATTAGATAATAATTTTGTTTGAGTGTTTTACCGTACAAAATGCTTCTGAAGATCCTATCAAAGCGGCAGCCGTCGATGCCACGTTGGTTTTCACGCGACTGAAAGGATCAGAATAATTTCCCTCTCTGACTGTGCCTATAAAAATCCTTCGTGAAACCGCTCCAGGTTATCTGACAGGCAACATTGTCATTCAAACACAAGTTCAAGTATAAAAACTCAAGCTTATGTAACTTAGATAAATCGTTGGCCAGGGTCGTTATAATTCAATTGCATATAGATACAAATAGTCATGTATTCAAGTTCAATGTCGGAGAATATCATACCTAGTTATCTATATGTGTACCAAAAAATAAGTACAACTATAATATGTGTATACATCTATACTGTGATATAATGAAAATGATGCATATTATAATAAACTATCTACTTACGAAACTTGTCAAGGCCATTTCTTATGCACTTCTATGTATGTGTATAGTGTATACACAAGTAGGCTTGAAAAATCATTATATTTTATACACCAAATATGCTTTGGGTTACATTGCACTATAATTACTTATTACTTCGCAATGCAAAGTTCACATCATATGAATAATTTTAATAATCATCTTTTACTGAAAAAAGATGTCATTTTACCCTTGATACTTTTTATAAGTATGGCTATACGAAATGTGACTATGTAAAAATATTCTTGGATTGTGTTTTGTGTCATTCAGTTATTTCCAATCCAACGTCAAATAATTCAAAGGATATTGATGCGAACGTATAAAGATGTAATAATATATTCTTGTGAATAAGCTTGGTCGTCGAATTTCAATACGCAGAAAAATATACTACTGTACCTATTCTACTAGTAACACTTTTTTATACCTAAGACACATAATATCCGGAATATTATATGTTTTCATCGGTGGCTTAGAGAAATCGTTGGATGTTTGTACCTCATGTAGTAAAAAATACATTAAAAATGATAAAGTGGATCGAAATGCCCCATACGGTATTTACCCAAGCCATTTCCTATCTCTAAACTCTAAACCCAAGTCACCTATACATAATTTTATTATTTACAACATGCGTTCTTCGAGGCTTACAAAGTTTTAAGTTGTATTCATTGGCTATTTATGTCTATACCATGAATATTATAGTGCAGTGCAGTGGCTGTTGTGCAGTGCTGTGGTGCTGCTTGCTGGAGCTTAGCTGGAGTAGTTGTTTCTTTTATCGATATGCCCCAAACAATACACAATGGTTTTAAGGATTTCTGTGGTGAAAGAGAAGTTACTCTTTTGCCTTGTCTCTATGTACGCACTGCACCAAAGAGGAAGTTAATTAATGTTTTCAATAATGTACCCCAACGCATACCTCCATGTACTAAATTTAGAACATGAAGGTATGCGTTGGGGTACATTATTTAAAACATTAATACAACAAACCTGTTTTGTACTATTTATTGCTTATTACAGAACTACTGTATAATATTTATATATGGTATAAACTATAAACTCCTCTGGTGCAAGGTTTCTGGATTCTGGAGGAGTTTAACAATGCTTAACAATATTTACCTCAATAGTGTACGTTAGCGAACTCCTTTATTTTATTTTGGTATAATCATCAGGTGTCAGGGGCACTGAAAGAATCCTTTGAGTTCTATGGAAATGTTGTTTGTAATTCGTAGCGGTTAAATACATACTCCTATGTATTTATTATCTTTTACACAAGTATGTTTACACACGTGCTGCAATAATAGTTGATAGTGTGAGCAATACTTTATCAAATAATCGTTTGATTTATTCATTCTCATTATTCATTTATTATAAAATCCAGCTGCCCCACTCCTGTCACATGTAAGTACGACTAAGATATGATCCTGTTTAAACAATTTATTTTAAGTTTGTAAATTTTAAACTATGGTTATAAATACGTACATAAACTTTATATTAAAATAGTACATAATGGAGATGAAAATAAAGCTGCACAGATTCTAGTAAATTACCTATCGATCATTATTTTACCTCTTACCTGCGTGTTTTATGATTAACTTTTATCTTATTTATAATTAATATTGTAAATATTCTGAAAATTAAGATTAATTACCAAGTACTGGGATATGGTACCCAAAGTTTTAAATTTCGGCCTTATTTTTGGCTTTTCAAAAAACATTTAATGTTTTGCGGGGCAACTTATATAACTATAATCTAATTGTGACTTCCTTGAATTTCAGATCCAAACGAATTAAAAACTAGCTATGGACTTAGTTATTTGCTTAACGAAATTGGAATCTGTTTTAAATGTAAACGACTTAAAAAATTGGTAAGATCAGTCGGTTATTTTGTTATATTATTCTATTAACAATCTAACTACTATACTTCTTACAAAGAATCTATATGATACAGATTATTTTATTCAGGAAATACTGCATCAAAGAAAACGATGAAGTCCACCTGGAAAGAAAGAGGGACTTCATTTGCCCCATGTGTGGAATACAACTTTTGACAAAAAATAGACTTGAGACTCATATCACAAGAATTCACGTTAAAAATAATAAGAAACTGCAATGTACATTTTGCGGTGAACGATTTCTGCAACTATCTCACTTGGAAGACCATATAAGAAAGCACACAGGAGAAAGACCTTACAATTGTGAGTTTTGTAACAAAAGTTTTAGAAATGCCGATGGAGTGAAAGGTCACACAAGAATTCATACAGCAGTGAAGCGTTACAAGTGCCAATTTTGCGGAAGACGTTTTTGGGATAAACGAGATTTTAAGCGACATTTAACCACACATGGGAAAAAATCTAGCAGCTGTCAATTCTGCGACAGGAAATTTTCTAACGAATTCACAGTTAAAGGACACTGTAAAGTTATGCATAGAGGAGACAAGCCTTATCTTTGTCTTATTTGCACAACTAAATTTGCGACACTGAATGAGTTTACGGAACATAAAAGATCTCAACATTCGGAAGAAATACTATACAGTCCTGAATTTTGTGGAGAAAGAATTGCACCAGAAGGGAAATCTGACTCAAAATTACATTCAGAAGTGAAGAGTAACAGGTGTACATATTGTAAAATCATTTTCTTTGATAAACGGGATTTAGATCGACATGCTCTCATACACACCAAGGAAAAGATTTGCGAATGCCAGTTTTGCGATAGGAAGTTTTCCAACGCAACTGAAGTTAAAAACCATTGTAAAAAAGATCATAATGGTGACAACCCTTACCATTGTCTTATTTGTAAAGATAAATTTGCGACTCTGAATGATTTTAAACAACATAAACTATCTCAACATTTTCAAGAAAAACCGTACAATTGCGAATATTGTGAGGAGACTTTCGTCAATTATTCGGAATGGAATATCCATTATCGAAAACACATAAAAGAAAAATCTTTCAAGTGTAAAATTTGTGGCAAATGTTGTTCTAATGCCGCAGTTTTAAGCAGTCATTCGGTTGTCCACAAAGAGGAAAAGCCATTCAAATGCACTATTTGTCCTAAAATGTTCAAAACGATATCAACAATGCAAATGCACAGAAAAATCCATAACAAGCTTCACAGTTGTAATTTATGTAGGAAAAAGTTTTCAAATTCATATTTTTTAAATGAACACATTACAACAACGCATACCAAGGAGAGGCCTTACTTATGTGGCATTTGTGACAAGTATTTTCCTTCCACCCAGAGTAAATTACAGCACCAGAGAAAATTCCATCAGAAAGCCCCAGCTCTTCGTCACCTCAAAATGTTCCTTTGCAATTTTTGTGGCAAAAAATGCAGAACTTATAAAGACTTAACATCACATATAAGAACTCATACTGGAGAGAAACCATACATCTGCAACGTCTGTAGAAAAGGATTTACACAGTTGCAATCATTGAACAGTCACCTAAGAATTCACAATAATGAGAAGCCGTTTAAATGTACAATTTGTGGCATCCGATTTCCAACCTCGGACAACTTACAACGTCATATGAGAATACACACCGGAGAAAAACCATACAGTTGCTCATTTTGTGGAAAAAAATTTCGTAGTTCAGGTGAAATTAACGTCCATCAAAGAATTCATACAGGAAAAAAACCTTACAAATGCACCGTTTGTCAGCAAAGTTTCACACAGAACTCTAATTTGAAAAGGCATTTAACAGTGCACTCAACAGAAAGAAAATTCTCCTGCCACTTTTGCCAAACTAAGTTTAAAAATAAATCTGTACTCGAATTACATTTAAGAATTCATACTGGAGAAAAACCTTATCATTGTTCACATTGCGAAATGAGTTTCAGACAGATCCACCACTTAAAATCTCATACTAAATCTCACCATGAGTTTCTTTAAATTTTTAAACCCAATAGCTTACAATTTTAATCTTCACGTTTGTCTACAAATAATAAAAGACGTGTCTAATGTAATAATAGAATCCATCAAGGAATTAACGTTGGCTAAAATTAATTCAGAATCACTGTAAATATATATCTCCTTAAAGTATAAAAAGGAGAAAGAAGGAATCAGGGATTATTAGTTTAAGTTTAAATTAATTCTATTACGAATTGTACTTAATTTGGATAATGAAAACAGGAATAAAGTACTTAGAGTTACATCTGTTATTGACAGGAACAACTTCAAACTCCGAGTTTGTAGTTTTCTGACTTCACAATGGCATTTATAATTATGGGATATTTAAAGATTTTATTATTAAAAGAAAGTTGCAGGTGTAGTGTAATGTGCAGGAAAGTTTTTATTTATATAAAAATACATTTTGGAACACGTGTTTTGATACAGATATTATTATAAGCAATTGCCATTGAGGCAACAATATCCCGCTGCCTAAATCCAGCCCAGTTTTCTTCGGTTCATCCAGGACGCTGACTCATTTGAATTATTACTATATAGCCAGCCACGTATCCAGAAGGCAGCTGGAGGGCTTAGCGACCACGCCCCCTAAATCCCAAGGAAAAGAAGATTTTTGTCAAAAAAGGTATAATTTGAAAAAACTTCACCTTTCCTGCGAATCACAATTGTTCACATCGCAAAATGAGTTTCAGACAGTGGCATCACTTGAAATCCCATAAACAATCACATTATAAGGTGTAATAATTTAAGTTTTAAGGGTTAAGTTTTTTAATTTTATTGTGATTATTGCTTGTGTTTTATAAAATAAACAGATAACAAAGTTATATGCTATCTGCTTTTGTATATCGACCAAGAAATGCAAACTAGTTTGTATTTTGCCAATTTCGGGTACTACATATTTTTTGTTAACTTTTAAAATTTTAACTTAACTCTAACACTGGCCGGGCAAGCCCGGCTCCCCTCTTCATGCGTGCTTGATAGTGCTACTCATTATATTAGTTTTTTCACATGACAATTTTTTTTCTGCTATGAAATTAATAGATTACCTGGCATAATGTCTGGGCGCTGCTTTAAGGGCGGGCAATAGCCTGCCATCGTGCCATCCCAGCACATAAAATGATCTAAACATTTTCAAGAAAAACCGTACAATTACGAATATTATGAGCAGACTTCCAAGTTTAAAAGTGAATATTTGTTATTGTTGTTTGTATTTTGCTATCTTCATTTTTCATAACATTTCTGTGAATAGCAAATTTATAGATTTTAGCATCAAAAGGGAGGTATAAGGATGAGCAATGTATTCAGTCCTTAGAGGTAGCTGTGTAAAAACCGTTTTATCTACGTAATAATAATACAGTGTTGAACGAATACTTTGATACAGGTATAATATAATACAAAATACAAACAAATGTTTGGTTTGATTGATGATAATTTGATTAAATAAAATCAAAAAATAATTATGTTTTGTGATTAGATTATTTCATAAAATACTGGTCCGGTTTGTTTCCAAAATTTCTAATGCATACATTCGGTCATAAGTTAAGCGATAAGGGGCATTGTAAGAGCAAGATACTGAAATATTATGATCTTTTTCTTGGTAGCGGTTAAACGATTTACAATTGTACACCTGTCTTAGACTATTATAACCCTATTTTACTATGCTTTTATATACCCTAAGACACCTCACCTATACAAGCAAATCAGGTACTTATAAAGGTGTACGTAACCTTCCCGCAAGTTTAAGTACTTTTAGTGGACTGCGGACTGTGCCTTGGACTACAACACATAAACACAATATTATAATATACAAACCATCAAACAACAAACATACAAAACTTGATATTTACTATTATTTCCATTTTTCCTGAACAAATCCTTGTTATCAGCAATTAAATTTCGTTGACTAAGGAATAAATTAATATTCTGGCTGAGCAGATAATTGTTAATTTTAATAGGTATAGAAAAATTAACACTATTAGCTATATTCGGTCTGGATTGAATTAAATATAAAATTAAATAATTATATTCATATTAATTTTATAACTGATTTGAATTGTCTGCATTTTGATTGTGTAGTTGCTAACTTCACATCATTATTTGGAGCCCTAAAGAAGAACTACAACAGAAAATGCAAATTTCTATTTGCATACCAAAATTGGAAGCTATTTTAAATGTGAACAACTTAAATGCTTGGTACGACGACCACCATTGATTTGCAATATTAGTGCATTATTATGCAAATTATGACCGTTTTAATAATTGAGTCTATATTTCATTCAGGAAATACTACATCAAAGAAAATAATGAAATTCATCGGGAAAGAAAGACAGAATTTATTTGCTCCATGTGTGGAAAACACTTTATAACTGAAAAAGGGCTCAAAAATCATGCATCACGGATTCACGTTAAGGACAAAAAATTTCGTTGTACATTTTGTGATGAAAAATTTCTGGAACTATCTCACTTAGAAGACCATATAAGAAGACACACAGGAGAAAGACCTTATAATTGTCAGGTTTGTGATAAAAGTTTTAGAAATGCAGTTGGAGTGAACTCTCACACCAAAATCCATACAGCAGTGAAGCATTACAAGTGCGAATTTTGTGAAAAACGTTATTGGGATAAACGAGATTTCGAGCGGCATGTTACTATACATACAGAAGAAAAGAATTATGGGTGCAAATTCTGTGATAGGAAATTTTCTTTTATAGCTGCAGTTAAGGAACACCATAGAAATATTCATAATGGCGATAAGCCTTACCTTTGTCTTATTTGTAAAGATAAATTTGGTACATTGACTGAGTTTACGGAACATAAAAAATCACAACATTACCATAAACGGCCGTACAGTTGTGAATTTTGTAAAGAAACTTTTATCGATCATTCAGAATGGCAATGTCACTTTCGAAAGCATAAAAAGGAACAATCCTTCGACTGTAAAACGTGCGGGAAACATTTTTATGAAGCGTCGTGTCTAAGATCTCATTGGATTGTTCACAAAGACGAAAAACTATTCAAATGCCCGATATGTTCTAATAAATTCAAAAATAAGGCAGCAGTGCAACAACACATGAAAACGCATAGTAAATCTCATATGTGCAATTTTTGCGGTAAAAAATTTGCAATAACTTCTATTTTAGTTAACCATATGAGGACCCACACCAACGAAAAGCCTACAGGAGAGAAGCCCTACATATGCAACGTCTGTGGAAAAGGGTGTACACAGTTGCAAGCGCTTAAAACTCATCTAAGGATCCACAGTCAAGAAAAACCTTTTAAATGCTCCATGTGTGGTAAGCAGTTCTCATACTCAACCAGCTTGCAACGTCATACCAGAATTCACACAGGGGAAAGACCGTATAGTTGTTCATCTTGTGGTAAACAATTTGCAAGTTCGTCTGATGTGACTTCTCATCGCAAAGTTCATACAGGAGAGAAAGCTTTCAAATGCACTGTTTGCCAAAAACGTTTCACCCAGAACTCTAATTTAACCACACATTTAATAGTTCACACGCTAGAAAGAAAATTCTCCTGTGCATTTTGTCCAGATAAGTTTAAAAGCAAAGCTGTACTTGAATCACATCTAATGATTCACACTGGAGAAAAACATTTCAATTGTACACATTGCAAAAGAAGTTTCAGACAGAGTCACCACTTAAAATTCCATAAACAATTACATCATGGAATTTAATCAATTTCAAGCATTACAGAAGATATCATTATTTATGTTATGCTGTTGTCAATACTACAATAATATTGAAAATTTTTGATATTTTCCAACTAAAATTAGGTTACAAATTTACACTGATTATGTACCTTAATTATATTTGTCTGCCCCCAAAGACAATAAACCCAAATCTATCTGTCTGCATTTTCCAAACGGTCGAAATAATTTTATAATTTTAATTTGTACATTTTCCCACTTTAAAAAATTACCTAATAAAAGAATGAAATTTTATGGCAGAAAAAGGCTCTTAAAATTTTTTCTGGAACATAAACCTTAATAATTGCACTGCCAATACTACCCAACTTATTAGTTATAATAATTAATACTGATAATAATATATAGTGGGTAACAGATTTTTAACAGAGAATTGGCATTTGTTTTATTTTATGACATTCGTTTTGTCACTATAGTAAAGTACTAGTGAACCCAGCCAAGGGGGCAAGCCTAGCACTCAAGAGAAATTCAGCAGGTCACCCAACACAGTAATAAAAACCATTTCGAAAAGATCCCTTACGTAATTCTGTTAAATTAATAAACTTTTGGTTGCAAAATTAGCTGCAGCCCCAACTTCCTGCTAAAAAAGAATTTCCTAAACCAAAATAATAACTGTAGATCGTAGCACCGAATACAGGGAACAATGAAAGGCTCCATTTTTGAAAAAAATCCCACAAAGTGACCAAAAAGCTCCCTTTTTAAATCAGAAAAATAAGATTCTCCCTGGGAATTTGAAAAACGTACAAATTCTATGAGTACAACTTACGAATAAATAGTTAGTTACCCAGTACTGTTATTTAATTCTACAAATAGGTGTGCCAACTGCCAAAGGAATTAAGAGGGTAGTAAAAAAGTAAACCCACCTCTGCTAAAAAATGTTAAATAAGTTTGTCGATATAACAGAACCAATTTGGAATCGAAGTTTTGAAATTCTATTTAATAAGGCCCATTACGATCATTATGAAATGTCCCCTTTCGCTAATCATTATGAAACGACTCATTTCGGTTGTTTTAATGTTTTCAATAATGTACCCCAACGCATACCGCCATGTACTTAGCACATGAAGGTATGCGTTGGAGTACATTATTGAAAACATTAGCTGGGCATGCGCATTTTGCTTTTAAAGGAACATGCATACATTACGTGTGCAGTCTATGGGAGGAGGAGGTACTCAAATGTGTTGCAGTCAACACTTGCGTTAAACATGGGGGAGAGGGTTATGCATTATGCAATATATGTACATTTCCTAAGTTCTCCTACCAGACAAACATAGATAGATTGGTAATTTTTTTCAAGTCTAGGATTATATTATAGATTGTATTAAAATAGGCCCATTTTAGAAATTACATGATGTACATTATTAATGTTATGTCATGTCGTTTGGGACAAAATGTTGCATACATTAATATCATGTAATCGGGCAAGTTTTACAAATAACATCTTTGTCATGTAATCGGTCAGTGAGTGAATTGTTATGATTACTTGATAATAATGTAATCGCCAGCCAATGAAAATCATTACTATGATTACATTAGGGTCATGTAATTGGTAGCAAAAAGGTAAGGCAAGAAACTATGTAAAAGTTTTGATGCAAAATTTCAGGTATGGTATGTGTCACATTAACCGTCCATTAATTGTTACTGTAGTACTGTAAAGTGTAAACTAATTATTAGTGAGTGTAATAGGGGCAAGTAGAGAAATAAGAAGCGTTTGGTTAACAATGTTGTTTGCAGTTCGTAGCGGTTTTATTATCTAATCTACACATGTATTCAAACAGGTGGTTGTGGTTTACCTTACCCAGCAAGTTAATGAACTGAGATAACATTCGAAGAGTGATACTGATTTTTCCAGAAATAGACAGAACCCAACTACATAAAACTAATTTTTTGCATTGTTTACCTTTTAACCCTTAACATTTTACACCTAATTGTATGTTTTAATTTGGGTTTGGGGGATTTTAATTGTAATTTTCCAATAACTCCTCAATTATTCGTAACATGTGTGCAAACTATGCATTACCAGTAATAAGTAGTAGTAATACTATGTTGTATAAAATAAATGTAGTGCAGTGATAATGTTATATTAATAGCACAAATAAGAAGTTTTTAGTCTGCCAAAAACAGAGAGAAACCTTTAGCGTGATAAAACCTTGTGGCATTATTATTATTTCATTTAACGAGATAAGTGATTTCCCGAAAGTGATATTTAAACAGTTGTGAGAAAACTTTTGGGAGACCAGGGCAGGGCGGTTAGATTTTATTTCAACAATTAACTGTCTTGTTGGCAACTAAATCTCCCACAAAATTTTCCAGCATTTTTTATAGCGTTGTGTTCAGAGATACAGAAAATTGATGTGTTCGAATCTACTCTGGGGATATTTTCATAACCGGGTATTTTCAAAGCTCTTTCGAAGCTTTCGAAGCTTTTTCATGAGAACATTTGGTATGGTAGCAAAAGCAGATTTAAGTCATTAATTTTATCAGCCCTACAAACAGCAATTTTGTCTGGAAAATAATACGATTTTCTTCAACCTTCGGATAACTTTCGTGGTGGATATTACAGAGGGAACTCATCCAAGGTAAAGGTCACTTTGGGAGACCTATATTTTTACATAATATAGATTTCTAGCTAACTCGTATGTAAATTTTTAAAATTTAAATTAGTTATTATTATCACAAATATTAAAACAATGTTATAAGAAATGAAAGGAACGTCAGGACTTCTGAAGTAAAATTGTGTAACTGTAAGATAATACCATTATACCAATTTTTCATTGAATTTCAGATACAAAATGAGACACAAAATGCCTTTGGAAATATCTATTTGTCTACTGAAATTGGAATCTGTTCTAAATGTGACAAACTTAAAAGTTTGGTATGACCAGCCAAATATTAACTAGCCACATAGGAATACTCGCAGCATAACAATTTATTTAACAAAATGTTAATGCATTATTTTGTTTCGCCTTTATTTTACACAGGAAATACTACATCAAAGGAAACGACAAAGTCCATTTGGAAAGAAAGACTGAATTTATTTGCTTCATGTGTGGAAAACACTTCATAACTGAAAAGGGTCTCAAAAAGCATGTTACACAGATTCACGTTAAGGGCAGAAAATTCCTTTGCACATTTTGCGATGAAAAATTTCTCAAACTATCTCACCTAGATGACCATATAAGAACGCATACAGGAGAAAGGCCCTATAATTGCGAGTTTTGTAACAAAAGTTTTAGAAATGCAATTGGAGTGAAAACTCACGCAAGAATCCATACAGCAGTGCAGCGTTACAAGTGCGAATTTTGCGGAAAACGTTACTGGGATAAACGAGACTTCGAGCGACATTTAACCATACATGGAGAAAAGTCATACGAATGTAAATTTTGCGATATGAAATTTTCCAATGCAATCACAGCTACGGGGCACAGTAAAACTATTCATAAAGGAGACAAGCCCTACAACTGTCTTATTTGTATGACGCAATTTACCACACTGAATGAGCTTACGGAGCATAAAAGATGTCAACATTCTCAAGAAAGACCATATATTTGTGAATTTTGTGAGGAGACGTTTGCCAATTATACAGAATGGCATAGCCACAACCGAAATCATAGAAAGGAACAATTTTTCAAATGTAAAATTTGTGATAAATGTTTCCCGACTGCTCCACAGTTAAGAAGTCATTGGACTGTTCACAGAGAAGAAAAACCATTCAAATGTACAATTTGTCCCAGCAAATTCAAAACAAAATCAGCAATGCAAGCGCACAGAAAAAACCATAACAAAACTTTCACTTGTAACATATGCGGAAAAAAATTTGCAATGGCTTCTCTCCTAGATAATCACACGAGGACACATACCCACGAGAAGCCCTACAAATGCGGAATTTGTTACAAGTATTTTCAATCTGCAGAAAGAAGATTAAACCATCAAAAAAGACGGCACCAGAAAGACCCACCTGTGAAAAGCAAATTTTATTCCTGCTCTTTTTGCAGAAAGATATTTGTTAGATGGGAACATTTAGTTTTGCATATCAGAACTCATACTGGAGAGAAGCCTTATATTTGCAAGGTCTGTGGAAAAGGTTGTACACAGTTACAAGCGCTTAAAACTCATCTTAGGATTCACAACGAAGAAAAGCCGTTTAAATGTTCCATTTGTAGTAAACAGTTCCCATACACAAGCAGCTTGCAACGTCACATGAGAATTCACACAGGAGAAAAACCATACAGTTGCTCATTTTGTGGAAAGAAATTCGCAAGTTCGGCTGAGATGAATTCTCATCACAAAAGTCATACAGGGGAGAAACCTTTTACTTGCACTTTCTGTCAGAAAAATTTCAGCACGGTCTCATCTTTAAAAATCCATTTATCAGTTCACACTCAAGAAAGAAATTTCGCCTGTCCTATTTGCCTAGATAAATTTAAAACCAAAGCTACACTCAAATTACATCTTATGCTTCATACTGGCGAAAAACCTTATCATTGTTCACATTGCGAAATGAGTTTCAGACAGTGGCATCACTTGAAATCCCATAAGGAATCACATCATAGGGTTTAATAATTTAAATTTTAAGGGTTAAGTTTTTAAATTTTATTATGATTATAGCTTATGTTTTATAAAATGGACAGACAAATTACTTGTATACTAGTATCTGTTTTTATATTTCGACCAAGAAATGTAAACTAGTCTGTATTTATGTCAAACGTCAGGCACAATGCAGGTGTACTACATTTTTTGTTAACTTTTAGCATTTTAACTTAACTTTAACATTGACTCGGAAATGTTTGCTCAGTATAAAAATATTGTGCACTCCTTTTAAATTATACGTTTATGGAACGATTTAAACAGTTTTTATAGTACATAATATTTAAGCGTGGTGATTGACACAAATGTAGGAGTACAAAAACGACAAAAATAAGTGTCCTCAGTGCAATTTATGTAATGTTCATTGAACTAGACAGTAGACAGCAATCACATAATGTGATAACTGTCTTCCAATATGCCATTTACATTATCATGTAGACTGTTTACGTAGCACTTTGCATTTTAGTAAAGAAAGATAAATAAAAATCTTTGTGAGGAATCAAAGGAGAAAAATTTTCCATTTTCTCAAAAGTCTCTGGCAGAAAAGGCATTTCATTTCTGAAAGAAGCTAGTATGTAGTTTACAATAATAAGTTTCTCAGTTCGTATGATTAAATATACTGATATAAATTGTAATAAAACTATGTTTATTAATTACTTAATGGTTACTTTGTGACAATGAATTGATAACTTGTAAATAAAATTACAATATATTGATATTTTCATTTCACGGATACATTCACTTGAATTATAATTATATATTTTAATCAAAAAATATTATTAGATCGTCTCATGATTCTAATATGTTCATGATAGTGCTACTCATTTTGTTTTTTGTCACATGAGCAAATTCTTTTTCTGCCATGGAATCTTACTTTGACTTCATTGTGTGACAAATATTATTTTACCTTCACTCTATGTTGATTTAATAAAAGAAATTACCTCCATACATTAACTTAATACTTCATTACTTTGGTAAAAGCTATATTCCATTTAGAAAATATGAGAAAGGATCAACCTAGAACTCAATTCTATTGTAAAAGTTATGAAAATTGGTACACGTCACATGTACAGGGATCAGTGACAATGAAATGTGGTAGGTAACGATAATGTATAGCCATTCAGGTCTGTCCAGATAATAAAACTAAATAATTTTTAATAATAATAATAAGTTATCAATATACTGTTATGGTAATTATTTTGGGCACTGGCTAAAATGATTTTAACTAGACGCGATACCATGATCTATTACAATAATTTCAACCACAATAGCCGATGCGATGGCCAGGTAGAAAGCTGATGATGACTAGGCCTGTAATTTCCATTTCGCTCTACAGCAAAAAAAAACAAAACTCGTGCAATTTACAGAAATCCATTTATTCCTATTAACTCGATGTTTATATGAGCCGTATAAGGAAATTGCTGGACATGGTCTCCGTCTCCACCTCCAGCACTAAATACAATATTTATATTAGTCCGTCCGGTTTGCTCCTATTGTTTGCGACCTCGAGTGAACCATTACATTATATTCATGTCAAAGTAAAATTGAGTTTAAGAGTTTTACCTTTTAATACAGATAAAGTTATGCCTAAAATGGAGCAGGCTGAGTCAGTAAATTTCTATACTCAGACATAGACCTAAATAATATTATTAAGCGATGGGCAGAATTGCATACACTCCTTTCCTCTACTACTACGCCATTTCTATTCCATTTACCTGGAATGCTCTCAGTACTCGACCTAAATGCAAAATGTCGACTAGTTACTAATAAAATTCTTCTGTGCCAAAGTTTTAAAGTTTAAAATTTCATTCTCAATGCCAAAATGTTTTGGAAAAAACGACATTTTCTGGGAAACATATTCATTGGCAGCACTTTTGGAGCCTTCTTTCTTTCTATACTCTTAGCTACTGTTGTGTTTGATAAGCCCAAATTAGATACGGATTCTTCTGTTCCAGAAATTGAAATGGTAAGTAAATCTAATTAATTTTTATAACTTTATTCAGGTATTTATGAATTTAGTAGATGCAGGTAATTAAACAATTTTTGCTTGGGTATACTACGATTATATTTGCAAGAATAAATTCTTACATTCAAAACTATCTTAATATCTTATCTTAATCTTAATTAATGCTTTGACAAAACATCTGCAAATGAATTATAGTTTTGTTTCTGTTTGTGGATAATCTTTTGTGTTTGTTGATCTGTTGAGTCATTGATAATTTGACATAAATTAACAATAAAGCTAATTATGCAGGTAATTACAAAAAATAAAACCACAATAAATTAAAAATTTAAAGGAATAATTAAAAATTATATGTTAAGGCAAAATAATTATTAAAAACTTCTACCAACTAAAAATAAAAACAAATTATTAAATATGGGTTAGCAATTAAAACATTTAAATAATTAAATGAATAAACATAAATGAAAAATTATTCCAGGCGATGGTATCAGATCCGCTGAGTCAACGATCAGAAGCATGGATCGATTATGTCTTCCCAATGTACGTAGTAGCAGATATAAGCAAGGTTCAGAAAGTTGACAAACACGGAGTTGCCAGATCCGGAAGTATGGTCGATCTTTTCCCTACGAATGGTCCGGCAACGGGAAGGGGGACGGTTAACTTTAAAATAAAAATGATTGATAAAAGTGAAATGCCTTCTTTTGCCAACATGACTCTGAAGATGATGCCCATGTTTTACATTCGTCAGGTATGCAAATTAACTCTTAACCTGTTTTTAAAATTTGCATTTTGAATGGATACAATAATTACAACTTAAAATGTACAAAAATTTATAATAATAAAATGTACTTACAAAAAGTTTTAAAATATTTTCAGACAAGCTTCCCCGAGTTTAAAAAATCGATGTTCAAGTTCACCGTAATATGCATTAACAATTTAGGATTTATCGGTTTTATGCTAATAGTGTGGAGTTTTGCCATGATTCTGGGAGGAAGTTATCTTCTCTACAAAGTTAGAATGAAAAACAAACCACCAGTTCGGAAAATTATTGAACCACCGGTTATTCTTTCAAAAGAAATTCCACCAAATTCCCTACTTGTTCCTTAATTGATTTTCCAGCTAAGAATTTGTATACCATTTGTACTCAACGTCAATCTTCTACGGCCTATCTAAATGCCATAATTAGTAACTAAGTTTAGAATTAAATATTATTATAAAATTAAGTAGAAAATTAAATACACATAATAATTATCTATTATAAAAAGACAATTAAAATTCGTATTATTCAACTACATAGTTGTGCAAATAATGTAAGGTTAGAACCAGTCATTATTGGTTTTAATCAGTATTTACTGAGTTGTTAATTGTAAGTGCAATGTATTATGTAATTACAAGTAATAATATTTAGCATCTTACTGAAATTGCAATAAGCGATAAAATTGAATTGACAAGGGAAGCAAACTTAAGGGGCAGTTGCAGTATATTCCCAGTATTGATTATATCCATGCATGTAACAAAGTATTCTGTGAATCATCCAGCTCCGACTTTCTGACTAAATATTTGAATACAGATACGGTGACAGATATAGATTGAGAGAACACCCAATTCTCGAAATTAAATTTGTACAATATTTAAGCATGTTACTACTATAAAGCTGTCCTGGGTGTATTATAAAAACATTATCGGCAAAAGATATCATGTTTGAGTTGGTGTTAAACGGTTATATTATGTGAAAATACGTAGGAAAGATAAATACCAACCGTCCCATCTGTATTATAAGTATGTATTTGTTGATTTTGCAAATACATGTTATTTACCACCAACGACGACATCATCTTCGTCAAATATTATTTTTCTTTTGTACCACTAGTAAATATTTGTATTGCTCAGTATTTGAAGGAGAGTAATCCCAATGCAAAAAAAACACGCTTATAAATAATTTTTCCATTCCAACTTGTACATTTGAGAAAAAATATCTGTGAATAAAATTCCTTGCATGCATTCTTAATATACAAAACGTTTCAGACCACCATTTGATTGAAACCATTATATACAGCCGGTAATACGTAAGATATCAGGTAATTTTTATTCACGTTGGAGTTGGAGCCGAATATGAACATGTATTATGTATACACCCAATATTTCTTAGAATTACTTGTGCAACATGAAATAAATATGTCAAATTCGAAAATGTAAATAAAATAGTGTATAAATAATCACTCTGAACTGTTTCGATAATGATAATGTGGGAAATGCACACTTGTTGGAATTTTTGTAGTCCGTTTACTTGAGCAGCGCTTTTGTAAGAGCAAACATTTTGAACAATTAAGTATTTGCAAATCTTAGTTTATTTGTGATTCGGTTCTGCGTACAAATCATTTAGAAGTAGCTCTAGAAAGATTTGATAAGAGTAAAATAGGTTAGTGTGCGTACTTATAATATTTAACTTACTAATCCCACGTAGGATAAGGTGTAGCATTGTATAATAAAAGGATTAAAAATTTATTTTAGTAATTCAATGCTCACTTCTGGATTTACTCTCTGAAAGTTATTTTGTATGGAAAAGGCAGCTTTAATAATGGAAGGAATCAAACTTTCGGACGATGATTTGGTATCTGCTGTAAAGAAACTGTTACGGAATCGGATAACTGCCACAAATGCATTTAAGGCATTGATAATAATTGTTGGTGTTCTCATCAGTCGCAGAAATTTATACGAGATTTAATATCCCGGGCAGTAAGTTTTCCTTTCATCTTGCTTAAAAATTCGTTAAAAATTTTCAAACTCCGATAAATATTCTTTTGTTTCTAGATTCAAATTGATTGGGATGCACAGCCTCCTATTATTCGGCGAATATTTAGAAAGTTTGGTACTGAAGATATAACATCAATGAATGACAATTACTGCAGCAAAAACGGAGTCGATAGTGGAAAACTATGAAGAACTATTGAAAACCCTTCGTGAGCAAGAAAAGAAACTTTTGGGTAAATATTGTTAATTTTAATTTATAATTATTTATAATAAGGAAAATGTCATTATAAACAATTTTATTTCTAGAGAAATACCCTGATTTGGAACGAAATGCATCCGATGATGAGGCCTCAGACTGCGTGTCTTCCCATACCCGAGGTTCAAAGAAGAAAAGAAATGGTAGAAACACTTGCCACTGTGACGACATTCAATACAAAAAATTGAAATACATTCGTGAGACAATCTCTGAACTAGAAGATAAGAAATGGGAAGAGGAACAAGCTATATACGAAACAAAAATGGATAAATTGAATATAGAATCCACCTCGGCGGGGAACGAGAAACAAACCTATGTTCAATCATTAGAGGATTACCATAATTCCAGAGTTGGAAATGATATTACCAGACATAACTAATGCAACTACTGTAGTTTTCACAACCAGGTATTAGTTTCACAGGTACATAATATAATGTGCAGGCATACAACATAAATAATTTTTAGGAATTAATGTTACATAATATGATTTTATCTAGTAAACGCTTTAAATATAAATGCCTAGCGTTAAACTCATAACAAAGTCCTAAATAAAAACAATGTAGTGAGGAAATTATATTTAGGTTTACAAGTATTATTTAGAACTTGGTACTATTGTCAATCGTGGTATCATATTGATATTGATATCATTGGATATATTATAGACATAAGCAATAATGTTGTATAATATACTTATTATGTGTCTATGTAAAATGTACCTAGGTATGTGACTACCGTAAATATCGATATAATTCCGCGCGGAATTATTGTTTCAAAGGCTCAAAAAAAGGGTGAATAGTCGAAATAATTCCGCAGCTGCGGAATTATTTCGATACGCGGAATTATTTTTCATAGTCAATTTTTATTTAATTTTCAATGCAAAAGTTAAAAATGAAAAAAAGTTTAATAATAAATGGATTTATATTTCATCCATTCATGTAAAGTTTCTTCCATTGCAGGAATTTTTAATTTTCGTCCTCCTCCTTTTAGTATTTTTCTCTCACTTGCTTCTGTGCATACAAATATCCTCCACAAAATGATATAGAAATGACATTTTCAAATATAAATTTATTATAAATTTATTATTATAGACTGTTACCACCTTCAGCTAAAGTTTCAAACTCCAGCCTTTTCCGTTTCCATTCACTTAGAGTTTTTCGATGAACATTTAACTGTTTGCTGACCTTAGTCATCGAGCTTTCGTCACATAATTAAGTAGCCCTGAGCTTATTTAAGCCAAATTTCTTGACACATAGGAAGATGGTCTTTATGGAGTCAAAAATACTCGTTCTTCCTCCGCTTCTGCCATTTCAGAGTGAATGCAGACTGCAACTAAACTACCATCATGCTGTTCTCTGAGAACCTTTCACTCAAGTCAATGTTCTTAATTCCTTAGTACATATGCACTTATTTATTTTATCTTATAATTAAATTTGCCTTTTATCCTACACTAACCTGAATACGCAGGTAAAGGTACGCGGAATTATTTCGATACGCGGAATTATTTGCTAGACCGGCCTAAACAGCTAAGTAAAATCGAAATAATTCCGCGTACGCGGAATTATTTCAGTAGGCGGAACTATATCGGAACTAGCGGTATGTGTAATGTACATATAGATAGATAAACGAGAAAACTTATATTAAAAAACATTCTTATGCTATACCAGAATCCATGACTTTATGAGTTATGTCTACTCTATTGATTTGAGTATCTATTTGACAAATTAAGAACCTATAACTTTAACGGTATTGTTTTCAGCAGAATAGTGTCGTCCTAGTATAGGTAAGATATAAATTAAAACCATAATACATCATCAATATCATCGCTAAATAAAAAATGAAGCAATATTTAATCAATAAAAATGCGATACAAAATAATCGACATTGCATGAATGTTTATACACACACTTATATTTATTTGTACAACAAAATAGCTACAATATGAATTATAATAGGTACTAGTCACGGAATAATGCAATAAACAGCACAAAATACTAAATGTTAAGATAGTATTTATTCCTGAGTTAAACTGAAACCATAATATTACAATAAAGTTTCATTGCATAGAAAGAATCTTTTACTCACGACTCACACATTCTTAACAACCTTATTACATAATCCGTTGCTAGTTGCCCCTTTTTGTATAGTCTACTACATAATTTTATCTATTATCCAATTTTATTAATGATGATTTCTGTAGCAACAATAAGAATATTATAATTAAGTTTAAAGCAGAACTCTAACCCACGGTATCATCAACTTATTATTATTTTTACATTTAATTGCCAAAAAAGCCAGTTACCTGGTATAAGATGTAAAAAAACATCTTTATGCTATATTTGAATCCATGCCTTATGAATTATGACATATCTTTATCTTTTAAATAGATTTGGGTAGTTGATATATTGGTATTTGGATATATTATTTTAGTCATAGGACACCAAAAGGTTGATTGTGTTTTCGATCATAATGCCGATGAATGTAACTGTGGTGCTTGTTTTCAATGTGAAGAATGGACACTTTATTGAACATGGTTGGCACCCTAATGCAAACTTCCTCGCGTATATGTTTTCAAGATTTCTCCATTGGGTTACCAATTTGGTTGAATTCTTCCCAAGTAAAGCTGCTTGTGGAATGAGAATGGCTTCGAGGATAGTGAGCATTAGCGCAAGACTCGGCAGAATCAGATACATTGGCATCTCGATGACATGATACAGCTTGATGGTTCCGAAGAAACTCGTAATACTGATCACCTGTGCCACAAAGAGAAGACAGCCTATAATTGGTTGACCTAGTATATTTACTTGACCGATGATCAGGCTCAGGGATTTATATGCAATTTCTTCCCTTGCTCCAAATTTCTTCACTTTGGTCATCAGGTCGGTCCAGAATATTGGTATTTGCAGAAACACCGCGCCACACATGAGAAGAAGTGTAATGGTTGACAGCAAAGACATAGCAACGCCGAAAACGTAGGTGCCTACAGCAATTCTGACAAGTGGATGCCGAGAATAGTGAGCTGGGAAGTTTAGTGCTCGAATTACATCAATGCGGATTCGGGCACTTTTGCTGAATGCCGTGTAGAGGGAGAACATGATCCCGATAAATGTCATCAGGTATGGTAGAAACAATAATGCCATGGAGATCACCTTCAACTTTTTCCCAGGCTTGATTGTCTTTCTTTCGTCTTTAAAATTTTCTGTAACAAATAGCAATAACAAAATATGAATAAGTCGTGGGAATTGAAAAAGTTTTACTATAAGGGGTCAAATGACAAATTAAGTGGAAAATATAACTAATTTCTCCGGAAGGTACCATAGTATTTTATTTTATAGGCCCCATTTATCATTATTTCTCAGGTATCAAGCAAATTGAGTTGTGCATTGGAAACTTCCTATATAATCTATATTATGTCATAAGTTTTGTCTCTAAAAGTAATGACTAACTGGCCGTAAACCATATGTACATACAAAGTCAGCATAATGGAAAACTTTTAATAAATTAAGAATGATGTTACCTTCCAGCCAGATGTCCATGTAGAAGATGCAGGTTGCAAATTTGGGTAATTCATAGAAGTGTCGAGACATGTATACATTGGATACTGTCGCAATGAGGAGAATGGCCATAACGCACATATTGACAATGACTATGTGTGGTTTAGATATTGGGTCTGGTATGAAGAATAATTTGGCGTGCCGATACCCGATCCAAACCATTAGAGCAGCCACATTAGCTGCACCAATGACAGTCACAAGACGTTTCCATTTCTTTGTAGTTATCCATACCGATACTCTATTCTGTGTTAGTTTAAATTCAAAAGGACAGACACCGAGTCTTATAAAGATAGACTGGTAGTGTAAAAACGACTGAAGAATATAATAGTCAAGCATCTTGACCTGACGCCTTTCTAAATAAGAATGAACTGAATAATATGAACTTCACTTATAATACAATTTAATTTCTTTTGAATTATCTGGATTTATCATTATTGTCCAACTACGCCAGCTTTCTAGCTTATAGCTTTACTCCTACGTCCCCAGAGGTTCAAAATGTAGTTGCTTATGGATTTGCCTTTGTGTCTAAAACTGAACATGAGAGATGAGAACACCGGAATGCATTAACAGATTTTGATAAAACTTTAGCTATTCTTTTTATGAACGTACGTTACCAACACTCACTTCAGGCGGATTACAATTTTTGCAAAATTTAATCAGGTTATTATGAAAATTAGTGCAACGTAGTGTAATGATACATGCAGATCGATACAATAGTCTACATCTATAACAATAACTAAACCTTGGTCTTTCTAATGTTAAAATGTAATTCTTTTGAATCGGGCGAGCTTTCTGTTAGAGTTTACTTTTCAATACATATAGTCAACACTGAATATTGTATGACGCAATTTACTAAATCGTGTTATATAGACTTTACCATAAATTAGGTTTATTATCTTTCCAGGAAAGGCAACATAGTTCACAATGGAGCAAATATAATATCCCAACTAACAAATAGGATATCGAAGGATCAAATTGCTTTCTCGACATTCATTGGAAAAACAACTATATTGTTTCTTAAAGAAATGTTTTAGTAACTTATTATTTTGGTCATGACCTCTTTATTCTATTTTGTATAACATTTAAATTACTTTTTGCAAGCAGCCTCCAGCAGCCCAAGTCTTGTGGCTTACAAGTTGTCCGGGAATAGAACATAGACCTGGTATAAGATGGTATTGTGAACATTGGGATAGATTCGGTTTTTACATTTTTGTAATGGACTATTGCAGTCAATGGCTGTTATTACAACATAAGCTTGGCTTTTATATAATTACTAAGATTTCTTTGGCTCAACACCAACCAGGTTCCAAAATTTTTTGATGCCTGACATACATAATATTGACATTGACATTAATACATACAGAAATTAATGTGTCACTTTATGGTTATACTATAGTCATGATAACTCGGAATACAAAAGTACCTGACACCGTCATTGTAAAGGAATGTAGCACGATGGATGTTAATATTATAATGATTTATCGACTAAAAATGATCGAAACCTTATGATAAATGGAATAGGTAATAATGCCACGGCTAAGCCATAATAGCACTCATTGGCATTTTTAACTAGGTATTTGGAATGAAGTCGATACTTTTCCTTTTGCATAGATACCCAAACCCAAAGTATGAAATAGGTGAAAGTTACAAATAATTAATTTAGTAGTGTAAAAGTCCGTTGTTTAAGACAACTAATTAGTAGGTAGTCTTTATTACTGTCTCAAGATTGACTTATGAGAACCGATTAAATGAGTTATAAACGAGGATATCAGTTAAATATATAGTGAAACGTTTACAAACTAAATGTTTATTAATCCTTGGATAATTCCTGAATTTTGGCCTTGGTAGACTTTTGTTCAACTTTCTCACTTATTACTCAAAATCAAGCAGCTTTTCGGCCCGGTCGTGTTATATCCCACGGATATTCACTTTCAAGACGGCCGAATGCACTGCATGTTGATGAAAATTCGACTCCTTCTCTTAAATAACCAACTGCAAATCCATAAATATCTGATTCTGGAGTCTGCAAGGCACCCAAATCTGGAGTTGCAGGGTCTGGTGTTCTGTAATAATGATTTCATAAAGCTTAAATATTCTATAATATAAAACTGTAGCAGGTGTACCATTAGCAATTTTAATTCATTGACACGACATAATCACTTTGAAGGATCAGGGTACCATTTTATCATCATCTACAACATTCATATTATTCTCATCATGTATTGTTTTCAAAAATTAGATATTTAGCTAAAATAGGGTTCATTGTCTCTTAAAATAATTTTTCCAACTATTTAAAAACCTATTTCTCCAAGCAATTTGATAGCATTTGGTAAGAGAGAATTTGGGTTTAGACTAAGAAGATTTTAATGGCTGTACTTATTCAATGAATGAGGGAATAAAAAAGGACCTTTTTTACCTTTTAACTTTTTTTCCTTTTTTATAAAAATAGTAGGAGTAAGTTTTTAAAAAAGCAGTCCATTTTACCATTTTTGATGTATCAGCGTGACCCATTTACTTACACATTACATGTAATTAAGGTAAAAAAGATAAAAAGAACTGCTTTTTATAAAAAAGTAGTACTTTTTGTAAAAAAGTAGTGCCTTTTTTGTCCCCTGGTGCTGATCTTTTCTATATCTCTCAAGTTCTCATTAAATTGGAAGGACAATTAATCTCGCTTTTGGTGTAGCCGACTTTAAAACACATAAGGTGCCACAAAAATAGCATTAAAATTCGGCATGCCCATAAAATTCCCCAATTTAAAGCTCTGCTAATTACCGAATGGTGCTTGGACGATGTTTGTATTGATTTTATAAAGACAAATTATTAGCTTTACCTGTACCAAAGGTCGTTCACCTCATTTGTAAAAAGTGGCATCATAATACTCATAAAGGTATGGTGATCATTGTAATAGGAAAAATATCCATAGCAAGCAGAATGGGCATGAATAAAACTTTGCCACGCTGTATCAATAATTGGCTCCCAATTGAGTCCGGTGTGATTCAGCCTCATATCCAGTTCCCCAACTGCGCCATATTTTTCATAGGTTCCCAGATCGGCAGTTTGCTAATAATATTATACATTCTTAATTTAATTTTTGTAACAGAGGCGAAAGTGTAATAAATATTTTATAAACTTACATTGCAATCCCCTTTCTTTTCAATAAAAGGGTACGGTCCACCGTCCGTAAAGTTTTGGAGACATTTACTTAAGGCAAGAGTAATTCTCCTCTCCGTTGCAAAATCCCCAAATGTATCTTGGAACTTGAATACTTTACTCTGTAGGCTGATGAATGTACCAATGGTCACTTCAAAAAAATTATTTCCTGAATAAAATGATGGACAAGATGCTTGAGAAATTTGCTTGCACAACTCGAGGAGACGAAAGGCTGTTGATTTATATTTGGGCATGGCTGAGGTTGATGAACTTTTCCCAAAACCAGATAATTTATCTACAGCTTGAGTCACAAAATTCCACAACTCTGCCTTAATCAAATCTGATGTCTTTGTATGCACATGCTTGAGCATGTCAAAATCTTCCGGCTTCAAGTCGTCAATTTTCTTTGCAGTTGAATAGTTTTTCATTAAAACAGACCCATTTATAAAAACTCTTCCAAGTCTCATCTGGTCTATTGAGCGTTTTACATCATTTTTCCCAGGGTACCGCACAGATTGCTCTTCTAATTCTGGACAGACTCCTGCCCCTGCTAAAATTGAACAAATAAAATATCATAAAGTGTTTATATTGGTAAATAACCCCTTTAAGTTCATTTTATCGAATAATTGCATCCCCGTTCGAATAAGATTGATCTGTGATAATGCCGCATGACGTAAGCATTATCATTACAAATATAAATCGTAACTAACCTTTGAAATATGGTACACAATTTCCTGGTCTTAAAACTTTTGTATTTACATCACAATAAGGTGTAATATGGGCAATATTTTTGCTTTTTGATAATTCTTCATTTTCGAAGATGCAATAGTAAAATGCTGTATCTCCTGTTGGGTTTGGCATTAGGCAGTAGTCTATGGTTCGAGTGAAGGTGAACGGTAAATCTCCAACAGTTATAATGGTCACTGTTTGCACATCTGCAGGAGTCTCCCACATAGATTCAGAATCGAATTTTTTATAAACTAGCTTTGCATTTAAATGAGACATCGTTTTGTCGAAAACAGAAATTGCATTGGCATTGCTTTCTCCTGATGGGGCTGATAACAAGGTGATTTTAACAATCTGAAAAATATACAGTTTGAGATTAGTTAACAAAGATCAATTTTCCATGTATTTTAAATCACAAATAAACATTTATCACCTTTTCGTATATCTGTGTACAATACTCGTCCTCTCCTCCGATAATAAAAGGTTTTCTGCCATCTTTTTCATAAAACGCCCACCTATTAGTAATTATCTATTTACTTTTATATGACATCATATTATTATTGTCTTGTATTGAAAAATACCAAAGACTTTTTAAAATTCATGTTAATGCATGATTATTTTTCAATTGTTAAGATGTTGTCAGATGAAAGCCATTTCTGACATAATTTAATACACTGAATCAAATAAAATTATATTTGAAAAAATAATTTAAAAATCCAATTTAATGGATTGAAAATAAGGATCTCAGTACAACGAATCTATTGTGCATAGAATTTTGCTCTGCGCAATGAATTATACTTGAAAATTATTCTCATTGCTAAGTAGATACATTAAAATATCGATAATTTTGACAGCATCCAATCCAAAAATAAAATTGCTATATATCTGTGTTCAAAATTAAAATATGCAGGTACAATTAAAAAATATCAATGTAATATAACTTACAGTCCAGTGATGCAAATACAGGAAATATCTACATCTTCAGTTGTAAATGATTCTACGTCTTCACCGGAGATCACAATTGGATCTTCCCATGCACCACGAAAAATTGCTAATCGAGCTGGCAAGGCAGACAGCTCAATAGGATAGGAAATAATACAAAGAATTGCAAATAATTGTATCATAGTTATCAAGTAACTAAACGGAAAATATAACATAAAAACCAACTAATAACGTTTTTAGTAAATTACACCCAAAGAAGGCAAGCTAATCTAGAAGAAATCGACGTTTTCACTGCACTACTATTAGTAGAAACATTTGTTGGAATTTAACATATTGATCAATGTATCTATAATGGAAGTTGTGGTCATTTATTTAGATTTTTGTATCACAAAAGTTGCAATCAATTATTTCAATATTTCGTATACGATCAATTTTGAATTTTTACTCCTCTCTAAAAACAACATTACCATGAAAACGTCAATAATGAATATTTTTGTCTCGTCTATACATTTACAGTAGCAAAATAGAAAAAACTTAGAAAGTGTCTGACATATTTGACCTTTCGAGAGAAATTTATTTGTTCTGCTAATTTAATGCTTGTAATAAACCACTTGAATATAATAGTAAACTTTCCAATAATGTGAATGTTGAAATTTGCCTATCATATAACATCTTGTTGCGTAACAGATATGATACAATGAATGATGACTTATACAATGAAGAAAAAAGAACGATTTTTTGACATCGTTTGCTTAAAAAGGTATGCCAGCCAATAGTACAAGAGTGGGAAAAAACCTCAGTACATTAAATAGGAAATATATTAAATTTCAACTTAAAACCATTTTTTTCTAATTTTATTCGTTTTTTAATAAAAGGTTAAATAGTTCTGTTGTCCTAGATATCGGTCACTTCATTTTCTGTAGGACGGTAAATTGATGTATAATAAGTTATCAGTGCAGTCCTCCGCCGTGTAATCGACTCTGCTCCATAATCCAATCAATGTAATATGCAACTTCAGGGTTATGATCCATAGGGCCAGGGTCTCCACAACCTATTTAAATGAGTTACACAATATAAATAAATGTAAATATTTTAACCTGCATTAATATCTTGTTTTAGATGGAACTCCACGTTATTAATTTAAAAGCATTTCAAGTTTTATTAGAAAGTACTGAAACTGTAGTTGATGGGTATAAAAGAACTTACAGTCACCGGCACAAGGGAAATGAGAAAGAACACCAGCAAGATAAATGTCGCCCGTTGTAGTTGTGACGGGTGCTCCAGCATCTCCTAAACAGGCGCTAAGGCCGCCCTCATTTGTCCCAGCACATAATAAACTTGGAGGAACCGTCTGCCCCATAAATGTTTCGCATTCCTCATCACTATAGGTGTCAACCGTCACTCTGTACAAGACGTCTGCCAGAGGAAGGCCGTACTGCTCTGCACCCCATCCGTTTATCACGACAGGATCTGAAAATTATGTTGACAAATCCAATACATTGTTTAATTCTAGTAAATTGTAGTGATTTGATAAAGACAATGAAAGGTATAGCTTCTAAATTGGCAAAATTTGAAGTACAATTTGACAGGATTACGTACTTGGATAAGTAGAACGATTAGCTTGAGGCAGTGCGATAGCGGAAATGTTTTCGTTGAATTCAAAAGGAGCCTTCAGGAAAATGAGGGAGATGTCATCATAAGGAGGCCACTCGTAACCTGGATGGGGGACAATTCTATCCGGCTGGCGTACTTGTGCCCCAGGATATGGTTCTGCTCTATTTAAGGTCCCGGCCCATATTTCGTCAATTCTTGGACTTGCTGGATCTGTACACGCACCAGCAGTAACTACAAGATTGGGACTTACAAGGGCACCTCCACAGAAATGACCCAGTCCGTCATAATCGTAAGTTCGGAGGCTAACTGTATAAGGAAACTCACGAGCCCTCGCCTTTGTTCCTCCAGTTATTTTAGCTGGAAAGTAAATTTCATAATTTTATTTTCAAGTTACACCTTTTTGCATAAAATGTAATATCAAAAAAATACCTCCCGGTTTTCCGCTTGCGACAAATATTCCTACTATTAAGCAAAAAAGAATGGCCCCGGGGTTCTTCATTATTCTTTAAAAGCTTCGATGATCAGTCTTAATTCAACACAATCATCAATGAAGTAGAGTTACCTGTAAAATAAAATGAGACAATTAAAACAACTGTCTATGTTAATAACATAGCTTTCTTAAAGCCCAAACTTTCCAATGATTTAATAAAAAGAAATTATTCTTATATGCTATGCGTACTATAGTACTGAATACTGACTGACTTCGAAGAATAGAAGCTTATATTTTGTGATGTGAGATTTGTGAGATATTGTCTTGCAACTGCAGGTTTATAAGTCCCATTAAGATAAAGAAATATAATGCTCTCGTTTAAAATTTTACTATTATGCCTAACTTTATTATAATGCTCATAATAGGAATATAAACTCCTGTAAAACAAAGCCCAAATCCATTTACAGTTCATGGAAACAATAATAATTTATGAATAAAATTATTTTCCTAGTCGGTTTAGGGGAGCATAATTCGTGAGTTAGAAATACTTAAAACATGCCGTAATAAAAGTACTTAAGAATAGAAAAATATTGTAACTTACCTTTTCTATTACTCCTTAATCCGAAGCGCTTTATTATTTTGAGGTTGACTGTTTACAAATTAAACTTTTTACGAGCAGTGGATTGAGTTATATACGTTCCTAATCAATTGTATAACCAGTTGGGAATTTCCTATTCTGATGAGATAGTTTCTATCAGTAAGGATTAATTTCATGGTGCACTCCTACGACAATGATGTAAATAATTAAATTGGAGAAGATAAGGTTAGTATGTACTGTGTACATGTGTAGACTGTCCTTAGTAATAATTTTTATAATTATAACGAGGATTAAGTTGATTGATTAAGTATTAATCAGAGTATCAACCAATCAACCACTAAAAACAGTAAAATCCAGTGTTACATAAATGACATAAATTTTGTTATGAAACAAACATTATCTGTTATTTCTATTTTGGTTTTTTAGATAAGAAAAAACGATTGGTATTAATAACTCATGAAAGGAATTAAACACCAGTGTAACATAAAAGTACGGAAAACCTTTTTTAACCTGCTTGTAAAATTATAAGTACCAACAGATCAGCCAGTAAGCTAAGTTGAAGGCAATGAAAACAGACGGAAAAATGATTCTGGATGCATGATCAATTTTTCGAGCGGGTGTCATAGGTTTTCTTTCTTTCTTCGTACGAGAAAATAACGAGCAAAACCATTTTCCTTTGTTGGATTTCTCTTGTGCTTTTTTGGCATAATTTGTAAATTCTTGGTTAAACAATTCTACATCTGTTTCTTGCTCTGAATTATTCTTGAGCATTTTGGACTGACGGTAGACGAATGTAAATTCCAAAAGAGCAGCGACGACGAAGAATTGGCAAACGACGGTGAAAACATCGAGTGCTTTGAGATAAGGAACACGGGGAGTACTCTGGTTGATGCTATTGGTTTGGGTAACCATGGTGAGAATTGTTGTTCCACCCAAACCGATGCGGGAATCAACAGCTGCCTCATCAAACCAGAATGCAATCCATGAAATAACAACGAGCATTATGCAAGGCACGTACATCTGCAGTATATAGAAAGATACTTGACGTTGGAAATGAAATTCCACGAGGAGGCAGGAAAACGTGCGAAGTGCCTTAACAGTGCAGTAAGATGTGGAGTAATTTGTCACAACAAATTGGGTCAATTGCAATTCGCCTTCGATCCGAACGGAAGTGTTGTTGCTCCATCGTAGTCGAAGTCCAGTTTCGGGGACGGAAAAGGATTTTATCTCAAAAGGACAAACAGGTTTGTCGAATGGAAATAATTTCAAATCCATCATACAATTGAGGGAGAGGGAAATCCGTTGAACCATCTGAACTCTACCGTCGGCGAAGATTTGTGCACCGTAATCCGGAGATAAGATAGAATGGACTTTGCCGTCGATGGAATTGGGGAAATATATGTTGGGCTCCCAGATATGGCCAGGTTCTCCTATTGTGAGGTACTTCATATGTTCATCTACATGTATACCATCTTGAGGAAAATCGAAATTCAGACGAGGATCCAACCATTCTTGGAATAGCTCGAATTTCAAGGTGTAATCCATTTCAAAGTCGTTCGGGGATCCAATATTTATAATGACGACCTTAACATCGACCAAGGTGTAGTCTAGGCCGTCTTCGGTTTTTTCAGACCCTGCTGGACGGATTAGGCGATTGTAACTGGTATTTTTTATCAACTGAAACAACAATTCAGTAGCCTTTTCTCGAATTAGGTAAGGCCTCGACTCAACAATACTATTCAGATATACAAAAACAATCAACCGAATCAGGATTTTGAAATACATGTTCCCAATTAATTAATCTACCAAATCGATTTCTAATTTTGTTGTGGTTTTTGGTTAGTTTTATGACTTGTAAATCCTACACACACAATCTTTGAAAAAAAAGTAAGTGTTCAATACCCACAGTAGTATTTAATTACAACTTTAGGTTAGGTATGCTCATTATGATAATATCTGATGTTTTTCATAAGCAGCCGAGGCCATCATGCTTTGTTCTCATTGATTATTTAAATCCTAGCAATATCAACATAATATCATGTCATGTAGTTTTAGTACGTATTATTCTACTACGTCGTATTGTCGGATGGAGGCTTCAAATGTGGGTACGCATATAGTTCAATCTTCATAAAAGGAACGTAAGATTTCCATATATCCGTATTGCAATTATGTATTGAATGGCTTTACAGGTGCTTGCTACATATATGTACAGATATCTGTATCAACTTCCCCTAAAATGTCATGGAAGAAGGTAAATGTAAATATCTACGGATTTTTTGAATTTAGGTCATGATTGTCATACGACATTCAAGAAGCATACTTAATTAAAAATTAATATTGTAAACAGTAAATATTATGTTGTATTCAAAAATAGTAAACCATACTTCAAAATATGTCTCACATTTTGAATGTAAAGCAAATGATAAAATTCCTTTTCCTTTTATAACTATCGATTTCTTTCGGCTATATACGTTAACGTTAAATAGAAGTACCCTACTAATACAAACGACAGTTAGAATAATATACCCGTCAGTTCCTTTGACTCATGTCTCTTGAATTCGGTTATACATAATATATTTGCAGCTATATTAATATTTTATATGGGTTGGTTTCTTCCGTGCGTTGTTTGCTGATTTGTTCCTTGTACTTGCATTCAATATTTATACCTGAGACTGAACTTAACCTACTACCTATATTACACTATCTGACATTTCTCACATTCTGCATGCAGGAGTCTCGAATGTATTTAGGTCGTATTTTCCTATATAATGGACGCTTCACACTATTTCTTCTCAGCTCATCCATCAAAGACCTTGCAAAAATAAATCAATAGCTCAGAAATATATTGATAATAGAAATCTCTATATTATAATCGCAGAATCGATAAAATTTACGTGTCTATCTATCTATGTATGTACGGTTGGTAGGGTGTTCCGAAAATCAAAATGCGCATGCTCAGTTTCTCTAAACCACCGAACAATGCATAGGGGCATGTACCAACCTATCTATGTCTCTATGTATGTGTGGTAGGAGATCCTAGGGAACCTGCATATATTACGTAACGCAAAACCCCCTCCCCAATGTTTAACGCAAATCGCAAGTGCTGACTGTAACACTTTTGGGTACCTACTCCCCCAACAACTACACACGTAATATATGCAGGTTCCTTAAAAGCAAAATGTGCATACTCATGCATTTCCTCTAAACCAATGTAATGAGTTGTTTCATAAATCATTATAACATGAAAATAACAATAGAAAGTAGAAATTTACTTAAGTTGATTATTGGTGATTGAGTGGAATTGATTAGCAAAGGGGACATTTTGTAAACATGGGTTTTTCAAAATACAGGGAATTCCATAAATAAAGCTCAAGTACAGGTGATTGGGAAGTATCTATGACTACTATTTACTAATTTCGAGGTATTGTGAATTTGAAATTAAAACCTTAATATCTCGAAATTGGAGATGATTATGAATAAACGCAGAATACCACACCTCAACCAGGTTTTTCTGCGATTTGGGAGTCCAATCTTGTCATCCTAAGACCAGTATTCTCGGAGAAGTTTTAGTTTGCCAAAAAAAGTTAAGGGCTAATTTGATAGTCGAACTCACCAGATGACTCGACTGCTACAATATATCGACAAACTTATTTAGCATTTTTTAATAGACCTGGTGTTACTTTTACTGTCCCCAACATTTCTTTCTACCAGTTTGAACACCTTTTATGTAGAATTGAATAACAGTTTTGATTAACATAATAACTTAAGGGAAATACCGATTATTTTTTTGGAATTGTTTTTATTGTTGTGATGGGTGGCCTACTGAAATTCTCTTGAGAGCTAGGTTTGCCCCGCTTAGCTGGGTTCACTAGTAAACAAATAAAGTTTTTGTAAAATTAGTTTCCAGATAGGCAAAGATGGATATTTTATATAGAAAAGGGTATATACAATAATAATCATACAAAAATAATATACTAAACTAAAACTATAATGAAGTTTATTTATTGAATAAATGGCCGTTCTTTTTGATTTACTCTTTAGGTAAACGTTAAACTATAACATCATTCAATCTTCATCAAAACTTTTCTCATTTATGTGTATAACGTAAAACAAACGTTTCAATAGCATTGATAATGCTCTTTGGCCACCTTAATTACATTTGGCTGCACGAATTACTTAACTATTTATACTTACAAAACTGTTGACTTCAATAATGACAATAATGAATGTAATGTTTTAATGTGCATGATTTTATTATATCTGTTAGATATTCTGTATATTATCTTATACATTAATTATTTGAGTTGTTACAATAATCATTGGAAATTTTTCTTTTATGATTGAAGGTTTTAAAATTAAATAGAATAATTTGTAAAAATTAAAAATGCTACAAATGGTGAGATTATGATTTACTAATACATACCACAATGGATATTTATGGCTTTACTAATAATCATGAATGTGTGAAAAAATGATTACTATTTAAATGAAGTGTGAACATAGTCATCAACTATTCAGCTTTGTTTATGTTTTCCTTGAGTTGCTTTTTAATTTCGATTGCTAATTTGACGCCCAATTCAGGTCTCCTGTCTTTGCCAGAAACGATATCTTGGACTTGATGAGATTGAACTACGAGGGCGTTCTGTTCCTCCAGTCGGGTTTTGGTGGATTGGATCTCTTCCAAAGAGATTCCTCTTGCCGCATCATCAACCATGATAGTACGGTAGCCGAGTTCAAGGGCATGAAAAGCTGTCAACCCGACGCATATCTCATAGGAAAGTCCACAAGTGTAAACATCTGTGACTCCGAACTTTTTCAACTCTTCATCCAAATTGGTCTTGGCAAGTTTTCCGTTATCAAAGAATGCGGAGTAAGAATCAACATCGGGATTCGTTCCTTTGAAGATATAAGAGCTGTCGTTTGCAATCTGAAGATTTTCATGAAGTTCAGATCCCCAAGTATTCTGGACACAATGCTTGGGCCACAATTTCTGTTCAATCTTTGGTGGCCCTTCAAAGACGACAGTGTCAAACAAAGCTGCACTTTTTGCATCTTGAATTCTGCTTGATTTATCCAGTTTCCTCAGAGCGACGTTGTCTACGAACGACACGTGATTGTCTGGATGCCAGTCCCGAACATAAAATATTCTGTCAAAACTAACGTTGTTCACGAGATTGTTTATCGGTTCGATTACATCTTCGCCTTTGTGTCCAGCAGATGAATATTTTGTGATTGACAAGGATCCGCTGATGAAATCATTCTGGACATCCACCACGACAAGAGCGCTGACTGGTCGAATAATCTTCTTTATCCATTTCTCCCAGCACAGCTCGAATTCTTTTTCATGCCGGATAAATCCATCGCCGTCCGTGTCAAATGTGTCGAAAAATTGCTTCAAAGTTTTTTCTTCCACTAGTTCGTAAGATTTATTTTGCTCGTTTCGAAAAAGAGCTTCGCACAAATTAGAAAATTCGAATGGATCCAAAGCTTGATTCAAGTCTTTGTCAAATTCAGTAAAACAGGCTTCCATGGACTGGAAAGCCGGGGGCAACTGGACATTTTCCAAATAGGATAACTCAAATGTCTGGTTTTGTGACATTACGAAATCTGATGTTGATAACACCAAAAGTGTTAGGGAATACAAAGAATGTTTGTGGTTCATCACAAACAAAATACTAATAACTTGGCAAGAGATATTTTCCAAAGCACCGAGTTCTCCCCAAAATAAAAATAGAATATTCACGCAGATGAAATTTACTCATGTGCGGAATGACTCGTTGGATTACATTTGTATACCTAATGTTCATAAATACAAACGAGCTTATAGCAAAAACACTTTGGCCTTCAGTTCCCAATGTCAGACTAGATCGGACTTTTACTACACCTACATGGAACACTACACTGGAGTACCACTCACTCACACAACGAGATACAAAATGTACTTCACGCTGTAATTTCCTAGCAAAAAATATCTATTTTTATAGCAGTGACAACGCATCCTGTTACAAGCCATGAAAAGGGAAAACTCGTAAATCTTAAGCATAGGTACTTATCACGATGCTACTGTATAGATTATAATATAGTTTCCTTCTTCATCCTCCAGCTACTAATTGCATAATAATATAGTGGAGGTATAGTAGTAGTACTAATACACATTCTACATGGGTGTCGGCACAGCCAAGTACTGATAAATCTAAAGTAATGGTAACACAATTTAATTAATTGTTTGATCAATTAATTGTCATGTCGAAACGGAAGCAGACCCCATCACGAGAGGAAACCATTCAATCGATTTAAGTGTTGATTTAATATGTGTGGTGGAGTTGTTGCTTTGTAGCTATGCAAAATCTGTTCGCTTCCATTTGGCAAGGCGAACAATCAATAATTGCATATTGCCGTGCCTCTATGTTATGTGATTATGTCTTAATCATCTAATGTTACAATCATGAAATTAATTTTTATAGCCAATCAATGACATTTAAATGATTTATTGCTAACGTATGGGATACACATTGCTACTACGGTACAGGATACACGTTATCACAATTATCAGACTGTAGCTGCAAAATCATGCCGTAGTTAAGCATAATTAATTACAAATTCGATATGTAAATGTCTGTTAGACCGCCAAGTAGTCACATATTTCCACTTGACTACATACTGATCGACAGGTTGAATAAGGTTGTAGTAATTCTAATACCATCTAGACCACCAGGACGTTTTCTCATGCCGTAGAGACTAGATTTAATCAAAAATACTACATACCTAAATTTTATTAGGTAGCTTAGGTAGTATGAGGTGATTGTTCTAAGATAAAAATACCCTACTTTTTGAAGTGCGAAGAAAGAATTCAAGACATGCGTTGATGATGAACAAGGCTTAGGTATCAATCAAGCGTTGAGCATTATTGGGAAAAATACATTTGTTGACATTACGAAATTAATGAACAATACCACTAAATAAGGACATTATATTTCAGGGTTTCCTTGAATAAGTTTGTTCAACAAAGTTATTTAATTTAAGCATAGTTCAGCTTTATTCAACTAAAATCAGGCTTAGTTATATAAATATTTACTAGTTATGCAAATGGCAGTCACAAAACAAAGAAAACAGCCACCGCTCTTTCTCCATTGTCAAAGTTTTCATATTCCGTGAAATGGATGAAGCAAGCGTTTGCATGTAGTTGTTACCTGTACAGCAAAAGAAATTAGCAGTTGGTACCATTATGTATGTCCCTTGATATTAAGTTCTGCTTACTTATGTGCCATGTAGCTTATATCTTTCATGTAAAATTCATGTATTTACATAGGTAATTATTTAGCCTATAAAAACTGGATTGGACGAGCGTCGGTTGCAAGTGTTTATTCAGAACCCGAATCATTATCGTATTGCCCATGACTGTCGTCCTGAAATTTAAATATAAATTGTTGAAAGTTGAATACTATAATGTATAATTTATTATACATTATAGTATTTTTATTTATGATTATTTATATCAGTTTTTACAACGAGGAGCAGCCTGATAAATCGTCCATGGAGTCCCAAGCTGTGAATGTGATTTTTCATTTTCCAGGAGCTACGCAACATTTCTAGCCTAGGACATCTCAAAACAGCATCAGCAATTGCATTTTGATTAAGCTGTTTTATTTGAACAGAAAATATTAATGTTGATAAATGCAAATAAGTAAAAGACATGTCAGAATCGCGCACTCTCAGATTTACTGTTAAACTATAGTCTATACTTATATACAATTATTATAACCTTTTTGTTTGAAGAAATGTCCAGGAATTTTAGATTGGGTAACGCCAGTCTGTTTAGAAAGGCATCAGTGATATTGGGACACTTTTTGATAGTTAGCCTTTTCAGATCTAGAAAAAATAAAATATTAAGTGATTTATGATGGATAGTATTAATCAATGAAAATTACTTAATTAAGATTTACTTTTCATATTGTTAACAGAGTAATTTCCAGTAAGACCATAATTGGTAACCCCATCACAATGAGAAAGTTCGAAAGTGAAAACTCTGCCACAAAATCCTGGGTTTCCAAAAATATTCTGCAAAACACTATCATCCAAAATGTTGCTGCATCTGAAAAGACGAATTTCTTGCAAATTTGGAAATCTAAGCAGAATTGAATTGTCTAAACGAGTTCCATTGGAAGATAATCCGCGAATATGGAGTCTTCGAATGCTATTTGGAGTTAGGATTTGCAGAATGGTTTGGTAATTTCCAAACTCTCCATGTTTTGGCATTGTTGAATACTTTTGCTGGCTTTTGATTTCAAAATCGTCCAAAAATGTAAGATCTCGAAGGAAATCCCAATTACCTACATCTTCCGATGGTCCAAAAGACCTCGCCTTGACATGAAGGAGTCGAAGCTTAGAAGATTTGCGGCTCATGACGTCATACACGGATTTCGGGAAATAATCCTTCCAAGCAAGTTTCAACTGTTCCAGTAGGGGTTGGTTGTCCAAGAATTTTGCAATATTATTCCTCGATTCATACATTGCTTGAATTTTTACTGTAGTTAGTGACGGAAAAGTAACGTCAGCGATTCCCGACGAAACTTTCCAAAATTCTGGCAGCATTATTTCCAGAAAACATAATTTGGCAATGTTATTTTGCAAAATTGAAGAAATAGCAGTCATAAGCGGAGCTGATCCCACCACGCCGATTGAATTGTCGACAAAGCCAAAATTCTGTAGCTTGTTGACATTTCTGGACAAAAGGGTCATATTTCTGATTAATCTGTCAAGTTCCTGATGTGAAACTGAAGTGGACGAAGTTCCTGGACGAAAAATAACGACCTTTTTCAATTTACTGAAATCTTGAGCAAATTCGTCCAAGTTCAATTTGCACATCAGAATAATATTGGAAGACAATGTTTCCAAGCTCCTCATTTCTCTCAGAATGGTTTCCATTGCCCCTTGAAAAGCAAAGGAAGGTGCAATGGCCAACTGGCTAAATCTATAGCCTGTTCGTGGCGTCTGGATAAACTGAGAAATCTTCAATCCCTTCATCGACCGGAGAATTGCAGATGAAGATACACGGCGACGATTCTGTGCTTCAGCAGGAAGAGAATTTACAAAGACAACCTTAACATTTCGGCAAACCATAGTTGAATCATCTTGGGGAATCAGCTGTTGTGGTGATGACGGTAGCATAAAGAAATTTCTCCAGCATTTCTCTTTGAAGAATTCCGAACCGTCAACTGAATTCTTAATAAGACGGTTTACCAGTCTCAAGTCGGCAAACTCACGATAGGATAAAAAGCTCCCGAGCGTATCCCAAATCTAAAATTAAGAAAGGTATTTAAAATTGTAAAATTGATAAATTGAATATTATTATAAAATAAAAATCGTAATGATGGAGAAATTCTATAACAAGTGGACACTAACAATCAATAACCTTCATTTTATTAGAATAAATAGGTTTTAATGAAAAAGATATTAACATATTTACACTTCTAATAGTAATAAAGTTTTTTATGAGTGATTGGAAATACCAGTTCATTTCGAAAGACTATATCCATTATAGAAATTTCAGTCATTTTTGAAGTCGTAATAAATATTTTCCAGAGCCTTCTATTATTATCTGTTTCACACTTGCACTGTTTGACTGGCTGCTTTCGTATTATAAACGTTGTATGCGACCTGGCTTCATTGTTATCTCAAAGTAAACATCTCAAGTTTTTAGTTACATAACGTTATCACCGGATACAGATTAGTAATTCGCAATAACATGTAGCTCATGAAAAGTCGTTTGCTTGCTTATATACAGAGCAAATAAAAGAATTTACTTGCCACACTAAAATTCGTTTACGAGTTGCAGTCAAAAGCAATAATATTTACATAAGTCGCAATATAATTACAATACGATGCAATCAATACCTCTTTGCACAAATAACAAAAAGGAGTTATAGATTAAACTACATTATGATTCGTTGCATAACGAGTGTTAAGTATTTTATATCTTCAGCAAAACAAGTTAAGTACTAATAGTCTGATGGCTAGGTATTAGGTACACATTATATCCTGCAATATAACCACAGTTTTTCCACTTCAGTTTACGTGCATTTATATATGCACTTATTGAAAAGGAATGACCTGTACTCAAAAGTGAAATTATTTCAGTGCATATGCACTGGTTATGTAATATATAAACCATGTGTGGTTATAATATTGATTTTGAACATTATGTATTAAAACTCAAAATTTTGGAACATCTTATTCCACATATTCACAAACATGACACATCTTCTTATCTTATTATAATACATTCCATTATATTTGGAATTATACTACTTGTTTTTAACAAAACTTTTAACGCTGAAATCAATCTATAACTCCGTCTTTGTATATAGAGAGAAGGTTCTTATCAATCAATGTACATGTTTTATTTACGTTATAGGGAGTGGGCTGCATCTGCAGTAGTAGTGTAGCTAAATCCGGAAAGTCACATTTTTAATAATGTACCTTGCACCCTATTCATTAAACTAATACACGTACCTGATATAGGTATAAAATTAGAAATGGACCTTCAAGACAAATAAAAGATTTTTATTTCATGATAAAATGGTTTGTTACATTTTAGCCATAGGGTTGCGTTTTGCTTGAATTAAAGTTTAACAGATGACATTAGTTTTGTCCATTTTATCCAAGAAATTATTTTTTTTCTGATGTTACCCTGGAATAAATCAATTCCCCTTGCATTTCACTCACCGCAACTCTGATTTTGGAGATAATGTGACTTCGTGGCTGGTCACATTATTATGTTAGGCAGTAAGCCGACGATAGGTAGGCCACTTAAACATTTCAGGATAAAATGGACGGTTTCGTATTACCGTAAGTCGTAAACATCGATGTAGTTCCGCTTACCCATACTGTGTATTCGTGACAGGGTTGTGGGTCGGGTTTTTTATGGGTTGGGGTTTTTTGGGTTTTTTGGCAAAAAACCCACCCCGCTTTACTTAAAAAACCCCGGGTTTATTGGGTTTTTTGGGTTTTTTACAAAACATACAAAAATGTGCATTACAGCTCCATCTAGATACGCAATACATACTAATTTCTATTCCAAAATGTAAGCAAATGCATAATCAGGTGGAAACAAATATAGCTTCTACACTTCTACGCGTAATTAATGTATCGTAATGTGAGGACTATGGACTATAATAATATTAGTTTTATGTATACTTTAGTCATTGCATTGTAAAGATTATGTTTATAATATTGTTGTACACATAATTTCTATTTATCACTTACATATTCATTACTGTAATGCTTTGCAATTAAAGCTTCAAATTAACAAAGGAATAATTTCATAAAGTCGATAAGCCGGTAATCAGTAAAATATTATAGTGCTTAATATTTCACTAGTTGTTATCAAACAGTAATAATAATATAGGTGTTCACAAAAATATTGCATTTGCTACGTTACAACATAATAAAATTAAACTTTTATGCTTTATTTTTTCTTTTCATTGACGTAAGTAATAGTAGTTGACACGGTTGTTGTTGTTGTCAGCTGTAGTTTTCATATATGGTATGTATATGCTTGTATTTATACCTATAGTTATATAAAAAAACCTTAAACCCAAAAAACCCAAAAAACCCGGGGTCGAGGGTTTTTTCCTAAAAAACCCGGGTTTTTCGATACCTTGATTCATGATAAAGTTGGTAAAAGGCATGCAGATTTAAAGATAAGATAAAATAGATAGTACATGTGTAGGTACTAAAGAAGTAAGAACTGAGACTTGAGAGATAGGTTCTGGGTATCTAGCATTGCGGTCTGCATTCACTCTGAAATAACAGAAGCAGAGGAAGAACGAGTATTTTTGACTCCAAAAAGACCTACCTTACCTACGGGTCAATTTGAATTACATTTTAGGCATTATACCAATATTAAGTCAAGGCTTTTAAAAGGTTAATAAATTAAGTGAAGAAACTTCGATGAAAAAGGTCACTAAGTAGTTAAATGTTCATTGTACAGTACCACTCAATAGTTATGCAGAAGTGTAGGATTTTTTGCACAAATAAGACAATCTATGCAGACATAATGTAAACCTGGATATCAACATTATTATTTGTGATTGATGTTCCTATTCCTTTGGTCACGTTGCCACGTACAGCTCACTGTTGACATTAAACTGACTTTTACTGTTCAGTTCAATACTTAAAAGTGTAAAAAGTCCTAAACTTCGGACGCCAGTGGGAATTTGATTACCTACTTCTAGAGAAGAACATAGTAGCATAAATAATTTCGAAATACAAAGATTCTGCTGAGAAACAATATGTACATTTAAGTGTACAATGCACACGTATTGAGGTTTTGGTACGTATTTGTTGATTCAGTTTACTTTCATAGGATTGAAATTCAAGTGACACATTCTTTGCTTTTGTGTTATTAAATTTTTTCACCATAACCGTAAATTCTGTTATCACGTTGCATGACATGTAAAAAGCAATAACGGCCTGTAGTTTCTAGTTTTACAGAAAACAGTTTCCAGAATGTAGAAGAATAATATTTTCTGTATAGTAAGGCACAACCCTATTTAAAATTTTCCCAATTTCAACATTGTACTAAAGGTGAGGTTTAAAAATCGTGGTGGTGTAATGAAAATCTTAACTAACGATAGATTAAGATGCTTGTTGCAATTATAATTTGAAAATGTTCTAATAGATCTCATGGAAAAATGAAAATGCGTCAACATGCTCTCAAATAAAACCGTAAATTAAATGTAGGTATTTTGATTTCTATATGTATTGATTTATTATATAGGTAACTCGATTATCATAATATAATGTAAGTAACAACGAAAATCCGATATCTACACTAAATGGCACAAGGTATTATGCCCTTACATAATAATACCTCATATAAAATTTCAACTCATTAGAATGTTATGGCAAGTCATAAAAATAGATACAAAATTCATTTTGCTATATAAAGTTATACAGTCCAATGCCACTTGCCACCAAAACTAGGATACAAAGTTAGCAGAAGACTCAGTGGTTCAGTAGTTATAAATCAAGTAAATGCTAACAATCTTATAGTATAATTATATAAATAAATATAAATAATATAGTATTCAGTAAATAGTATAATTATATCTATTATCTAGTAATCCAAAATTCATTAAATACCAGTACATTGCATTGCGGTAATACAGATACTTTTACTTTTCTTTCCAAATGCAAATCATAAGTTAGATGAATAAAGAGAAAGCTAAGAGAACTAAAAAAATTATATCTGTATATACCGGTTACATTAAGAATACAAACTAGAAAATTGACTTAAGCCATGGCTCGGAAAAACGATTTCATTTATAAATATTAAGTTAATTAAAATGTTCTTACACAAATCATCGTAACTAGGAAGTTCTTGTTTTCTGAGAGTATATTTCAATAATACATACATAAGTGTGATACTATTATAGCTATTAATACAACACAAACAGTTAGTCCATTAAATCTACCACTACATTTTATTTCTACACCTCTATTTACTCTACAATATTTTCAATAGTTCCACAAGCACATAAAACTAGATATTTTTACTTAAAAAACTAAATAAACAATAAACCTGTCAATAAATTTGTAAGAAAAATCTATGAAATGACTTGAAATAAGAAAGGTTATACAATTTCAAGTAGAAAATTCGTACATTCATCATCTAAATAACGAATAATATATTAAACATGATATATTAAGTTAGAAAACAATAAAGAATAAAATGATGAGATTCAGCTTAGAGATACTAATTAACATAACCCTTTGTTGGACATAAACTCTTCAGTGACGTTCGCTCTCTGGAATAGAGACACCACAACTAATCCAAAAGTTATTTGAAGGTGGGGGATTTGGAGGGCCTTCTGGTTCTGAATCACCTACGACGTATTCTGGGGCTGGTTGGATTTGATTTCCGTTTAGTGGTTCCCCTAAAATTGTAATTACTTTTTATTATTGATTTATAAACGACGATAATAACTGTACATGATATTGTATTACATCATACATAGTAATAGTAGGTTCTACAGTGTTATAATTTTTCAGATCATTGTTCTGTTGGAAATTACCTTGTAACATGACCTCCTCCTCGTACCGACTGAAAATTGGCAGTGTTGATGCTGGGGATGCACTACCCGCCGCAGGCAAATTCATTTCACCACCTTCAATTTGGGGTTGATGAAGCCAATTGGGTGACGAAGCGATGAGTCCTTCTCTTAGACGTCGTATGCCCTGAGAGATCCGTGCATGTCTAGATGAAAGTCTTCTTTCCACATTTAGTTGATTCTCTCGGTCATTTGCCAAGATGACCGAGGATAAGTTGGGACGTGCAGAAGAAGTAGTTGGAGTAGGAAGCACGTGGTTTTGTAGGCGATGAGGCGACATTGAATTCCGAGCTGCCATCCATCTCGTCCGTCTGGGATTCATCGCTGGCTCTGAGAGTGCGCTTGCACGATGTTCTTGACGGACCTGAAAGACATGAAAGTGTTGATTCGTTATGATAATTCAATCTTTAAAAAATCGATGATTGTCTTTGATTGTATAATGAATATTTAACATTTAGGTCTGTAGTTGCATCGAGACTTTATCACATAATAACAAGCTTACATCTGTTATCCAAGAATGTCTTTGTATCCACCGGTTGACATCGGAGAGTTGTATCCTTGGATCAAATCGAACCAGATAACGAAGAATTGCTGCAGCTTCCCGTTGTCCTCTTGGGTGTTGTTGAATGTACAATTCTATTATCAACCGTCGCATGCTGGTAAGACGCAGAGGTTGGAACATGGATCTGTATCTGGAGAAGACATTTCAATAAAAGTTAGAAAATTAAATCCCGGCCTATTTGTAGCACCCATTTTTACCTTTCTTCTATAGTTAATAGTCAAAATACAAGACCAACAAAAACAAAGTCAAATATTCGATGGCTGCATAGTAATTAATTAAATACTTTACCTTCTCTGGACGAAATTATTCCTTCTTATCTCCGACATTATTATGGATATAAGATCAGAGCTGTCCACTGGATTAGCTGAAAATAAAACCAAAAAATTAATTAAAAACAATTTTCAGGATGATTGAATGCACATTTTCTTTAACCATGGTTGCAAAATATTAATATTAATACATAGAACTATCGAAAAGTTTCAAAAAAACATTGAAAAAGCTGTTGTTGCTTTTTCAAACTTAGGGGCGTTAACTAATATAAACAATTATGAGTTACTTACTGATATGCATTTCCTTAGACAGGGGGATGAGTAGCCGTTAAGGTAGTTTAGTTCGGTCCAGTGGGTAACCTCCAAAGAAAAGTCTCTAATTGCTGAAGAGCTTTTTTGTTAGCGTCTTTTCACCAGCGAAGTTGATGAGAGAATGACTTCTAATCGTCAGAGAACTTTCATTTACAAGATGTCTGGTCTTGATTTGAAAGCAGTTCCCCTTAAAATATTATAATGAGATATTAGCATACATTTACATTTCATACGCACTTGCGCATTGTGAATTTTGACGACAAAGTCCATACATATATTACTAAAATCATCCTTCTTTGGAACAATGAAGACCGAGAACAAAGGATTGGATAAGGAATATAATAGCACCTTGTTGGTCGACTGAGCACGTCGACTTGAGTCCAAAGTTCAAAGTTCAACGTTAGTTTTATTAAAGTGACAAAAAAGACATAGTATTCAAATGCAAATCAATTCACAATGCAAATCAAATTCAAATGCAAATCAAAACTCAGCTAACATATTACTGCGGCTCCTCCCCCTCTATGGTCTATGGTCCACTGATATACCTATACGGCGTATAGGTATATCATTCCCTGTGATATAGTTAGAAACTAAGAATATATTGGAATTATTTCGAATTTGTTGGAATTTTTTCGAATTTTTAAAGAAAATGCTTGCTTCTCTAATAATAAAAAATCTATTGAGATTTTCAAATGATAATCCCGATTAATTTAGATAAATATAGATAAAAATAGAAAAACCTTATAAATAGAAAAGCTCATTTCAGTGATGGCCAATTTTTAAGCACGTTTCTGTAACCTTAAGGATAATCTCAAATTCTAAGATTCAATAAAAGGAAAAGACAAAGGATTTGGCAATATGGCAATGCTAGAACAGATTCGAAAATTCTCGAAATTAAGATAAATACAATTGATGCCACATGAAAATAAAAATTTGTTTCGCTCAATTTGAAATTAAATATTTTTGTCTAGTAAAAGCACGATAATATCTGCGTGTTTTCAAAATATTTACAGGGTATGCTTAAGCTTCCTAGCACCCCCTCTAAATACATCATTGCTCATGCATATCAATTTTCCATTAATTGACTTCATTATTTTTCTAAAAAACAATTTCCACTAGCAACTTCAGTTAAAAAACCTTTGAGTCACATTCAAATATGATTGCCATATCTTCAAACTATATTTAATAATTAAAATGTAGTATTTTATAGCATTATGAAAATTTCTTAAGGGCATCTAGATTGATTTATTAATGATGGTGAATATTAAATTACTTTCATTACAGTTTCAAGCAATGGAAACAAGAATTAATTAATGTTGCTAATTGAAGTTCCGTTGATTATTTGTCCATTGACAGTAACATTGAAAAGGGCAAGATTGTCCACGAATTCAATTACATTCGGTAGAATAACTTCGTCGAAGTGACAATCGTAGAGTCGAATGTCTTCAATATGGTCTTCAGGAAACCCGCGTAGGTACAAAGCGTAGTTAGCAGTAGAAGACGTTACATTGCGGATATCAATATTTCTAACGATAGGTGTGTAATTTCCAGCCGGGCCTTCTTCGTAGTAGAAATCAATCGAGAGCGCCATTCCTCTGGTTAGACTAGGTCCCGTGTACAACTCTCTGATGTGAATATTCCTGATAAAAATGTCTTCAATAAGAGCTCCCCTTACAGCGTTATTTTTAAATCTTAACGCCTGTTCCAAATTGGGGCTGTTCATTGAGCAGTTCTGGCAAAATATGTTTTTGGCTCCCCCGGATATTTCGCTGCCGATAGTAAAAGCGCCGTGTCCGTCTTCCATTTCGCAATTCTGGACGACAATATTTTCCGAAGTGACATTCAGTCTTCGTCCGTCAGCATTTCTTCCAGATTTAACTGCAACGCAATCGTCCCCCGTTCTGAAATGGACGTTTTCAATCAGAACATCTTTACAAGATTCGGGATCACATCCGTCTGAGTTTGGTCCGGTGCTGTTGATAGTCACGCCTCGGACAATAACATTTTCACAGAGGACAGGATTCAGAATCCACATTGGAGAACGAATCAAAGTAATATCTTCGATCAGAACATTTTTACTACGGTGGGGCTGCACGAATTGAGGACGTAAATAATGCCCCTCCCCGAATACTCTTTCTTCAACTGGTACATTTCTCTCGACCATATCAAGAAGAATATTTCGATCTTCCTCCTGAGTCGGGAATCCTTCGATAATTCCGCATAATTTCTCCAGATTAGAATTTCTTCCCTTCCAAGGCCACCAATGCTCACAGTCGCTATTTCCGTCAAGTACACCTGTTCCAGTGATTGCAATATTTTCAGCTTCAAAAGCATAAATAAATGGAGAGTAGTTCATAAGTTCCATTCCTTCCCAACGACTTAAAACATTTGGATACTTGCTAGTGTCTTGAGTAAATAGAACCGTGGCTCCAGATGTCAAGTGAAGATTTACGTTACTCAAAAGCTTAATCGCGCTTGTTAAGAAGACACCCTAATTCCAACACAAAGTATCATAGATAAGCGTTAAGAAACTTTAAGCTTATTAATAAAATATTGTTGAAAAGTCATTACTGTTGGAACGACGACTCGCCCACCACCAGCAATATTACAGGTCAGTATAGCAATTTTAAAAGCATCAGTATTGTCCGTTTCCCCATCGGCTACAGCCCCGTAGTCTGTTATCACAAAATCTTGATCTGGAAAAGTTGGAGCTTTGATTCTACTGATGATTTCAGGAACCATGTGCCAAGTACTGACATCTAATGATGAAGAGCTACAGATTTCAATTCTCGATGACGACCGGTCTATTATTTCGAATTTCGTTTGAAATTTCATCTGAAATTAAAGTTATTTATTTTATAACTTGTTATTATGTAAAATCGAAACCTAAATTAGAATTCAGTACCCCTTCAGCTTGACTGCCAAATGTAAGCGAATAATCAATCGTATAAGCAACGCCAGGTAGAACAGAACCTTCTATCGTTTCTTCCACCAGCGTTACTTCCCTGTCATCAATTACAGCGCTTATTTTCCAAAGTAAATCAGAACTAGCAGCACCTGGGTTAATATTGGAAAATATTAAAATATATAAATACATAACCGTAAATATATTATTGCTCTTAATATGCTATAAATTTCAATACTCACTGGGAATAAAATCAAGTTGGATAGCAAACTCTCTTTTAGTGATGATGTTACACTCCGATACATCAGTGCAGTTTCCAATTGACATTCCTAGAAGTGTCCCTTCAGAGCCTACAAGAAACGTAACAATTAAATGTGGTAATCTATTGAAGGTTTAGTCCCAAGGAATTGAACAGAATATAGTTAATAATTATTATGTAAAATGTAATTATTGATACATTTTAAAAGGTCTTAATACAAAACAGAAATATTTTGTATGATTTATCAACAACGTAATGGCATTATTTACTAGATTTGCAACAATTAGATTAATGTACCGCAATCAGCAACCAACGATGCATCTTTCAGGTGAGAAAGATTTTCTTGACGAGCTGAGGCTAACAATAGAGCTTTTGATCGTGGATAAGCAACTATGTCCGCCGAAAATGTCGACGGAATAAGAATACTTAGAAAAATAAATATTTTCATTGTGAATGATTGGAAATATTCAAACAGTATTAATTTAGTAACGTTTTGCAATAAAAGTTAGAAATGGTGTGGAAAGCAATGGAATAAATAACTCATTAAAAATTCTGGTGTTTGGCTTATCTTTGTTTTTATTGCAATTATGTTTCTGATGATAACAGGATTAATGTCAACAGGACTGTCAGATTCAATCTTGACACATATTTTTATGCAGTACTGTACTAGTTTAAAATCGAAGGCATTATCATAATCCTTTCTTTGACATTTGTTAAACCAATGAATATGAATCAAGTATGTTGATCAACATTTTATAACATTAAATGTAATAATAATAGATAATAGACCACAATCAACTGAGTATATTATAGAATACCTACACCGATTCCAATAGTGTAATCCAAGTTATCAATAATTAATCGAGGATGGTTTAGTAGTTGATACACACCGTAAATAAAATCCTTATTCAAATAATACACTTTATATCACTAAATTCTTTTTGTAATGCTCCCATTACGTTCAACACAATAATACTTAGTGAGTATTTTACCGTATTCAAAGGATTGGCCCCAGATAGACTTTTTATTGCCCACTCCAGCACTTTTGTGTTATCCACGGTTACATTCTGATACCAGGGCAATTCATGAAATTGAAAGTTTGTTACTACCACCAGTACAAATGCTAAGAACAATAAAATTAAAATAACTCTACTTGGGGACTACGATTTGGAATACAATACAAAACAAAGATCTCTTTTAATGTATTTGATATTTTACTAAAAACTAAAAAGCAATATTTCCACTTTAAACGCTGGAAATACAATATTTATGGCAAAAGTGCAAACACACTTGTATGTGCGAATAATACACAAATAAATTTATTCCACATTACAGCCTCCAACATAAAAAATAAAACCCTTCAAAAAAGAATACGTTCTTTTACCTTATAGTAGCAGTATATAACTGTAATGTTTCAAGTTTCAAGATGTCTATTTTGTTAATGTAGATTATATATTTTTTATTGAGTATCTACTGGACACTCTATAAAATACGCGTCTGGCTTCTTTCTTACCAATTTGGACAAATTTGGACTAAATAATGTTCACGGACCTTATAAAAAGTAGCATCAACTTGTTCGTACATTTCATTTCCGAATTATACCTACATCTAGATATGTATTCGTAATTGAACACTACAAGTCTTCCAATCTTTACTAATTCAAAGACGTGGTTACGTTACGAACAAATTATTTTATCGTTCAGAGGACAAAACACTACGGTTTGTTATATCATGTTTAGTATGACTAACCATGATATTATAATATAATATTTTGCCATCAAATAGTTGTGTATTAATAAAAATAATATTGTTACATAAATAGGCAGACACTAATAACTCTGTCGTTTGGAACATAAAGGCAAAATCAGGCAGAGCTGAAAAGTTTAGATGTGTTAAGTCACCTAATTATTCATAATCAGCTAAGCACTTATCTAATCACTTTACTCCGCTCTTAAAAGTGTTTCATTACTTCATGTTAACAGCAGCTGGCTATAAGCCGAAACAAATGTAAATATATTATAATATAGCCCAACCAAAATATAGTAAGAGGTCATTGTGTCAAAGTATAAGCAATGCGATTTAATTTTAGCAAACTAATTATCCCTCTTATAGCAACCATTACGTTGAATTGTTGAAAATAACAATAATCGATCTACCCAAGTTTAGTACCTATCAATTAAATATTTCTAATGGTCCAAATTGCATTCCATGTTTCTTCTTTAGTCGTATAACTTCTAAAATCTTCTAAAATCTGTCGAAAACATTTGTAACATTGAATTGAAAATAGGGCTTGTAAACCCGGACAGAAATTCAAAACCCGGGTTTCGGGTAAAACCGGGTTTTGAAGGCTCAGAACCGGGTTCGGAACCGGGTTTTGAACACGTTTATTTTTTACGTGTAATTATGATGTACACCGCCAATTTAGAATGATATTTTTTAACTAAACACAATATTTCTTTAATGAAATACATCAGACGTCACATTAGTCATCAATTTCAGTATTTTCAGTCAGTTTATATAAAGACAGGGTGTAATGGAACATAATATATGTTTTCCTAGTGACTCATCATGGATAAATCAGTAGATTTTTAATCAATCTGGACAATGTAAGTGTAGGCGTGCCTTCGAACGCCCAAATTTCTATATCAAGGAACGCTTTTATTAATTACCAAAATAATTCCGAAAAATTGTAAGTGTAAAATTAAGTGAGTTGATTATTATACAATTTTTGCTATCTAACAAAATTCAAGTAGTCGTTGAGGCCTGATATAAAACGTTTCTGTTGCACACAATGAGAAATTGAATTTGACGATGCGCTACTTACAAAGAGAATAGATTTTTTGATATTATTTCCAGTTTTAATATTTGAAACACGCATAAAACCTAGTATCTAAATTTAGTGTTTAATTAGTGAAAACCCGGGTTGGTCAATGACAAAACCCGGTTACCGGGTACCCGAAACCCGGGTTTTTACCCGGTTTTCAGAACCGTCCAGAACCGGGTTTACAAGCCCTAATTGAAAATGAAAAATTTCTTAGAACATTTTGTCATGCATGCAATTTTTTGCAAAATATTTATTTCTGAGGCGAAGACCAACCTACAACGGTGGATAGACATACCAAATCTACAAACAATTATTTCTGGTTTTCCGGAAAGTTCGGTTTATATTATTTACGACGAATTTATGATATCCTTAAGCCCCGATAATTGGGTAAGTCCTCTTATGTTAATATCTTTGGAGACCGCAGTGAACAAAACAGATCAGTACAGTTTCAGGAAAAGACAATTTCAAACACAATTCATATTCATCTTCTTCTCGTCCAATAGTTCCGAATTGGTTTACAAAAATTGTGAAAAGGCATTTAAGAAACCAATTTGCACTAATAATGTGCTTTCAATAGTCATTTCGCCTTCTGATGTACTGGAAAATATTAATGCAACCGGATTGTTGCTAATGATATCTGCGGATTTTACAAACGTTGGTTCTAACCATTTCAAAACGATAGCAACGAAATCAATGGTTCTAAAATGCTTCTCTTGTGTATCCACATGCCGTCGTAATCAAATTGAGTTATGGAGAAAAGACATTTTTTCAGGAATAAATAGTTCAGAATTGAAAAATCTGGCATTATATGTTCAGAATATCTCCATAGATACTCTTTTGGTTCCAAATCATTGCAAGAACCAAAATTTCTCAATTGAATCCGAAACTGAAGACTTAATCGAGAAAACCAAAAACGCTTTCAAATCCAACGATACTTATTCGAGTTCTGAATCCCCATTTAAATCGGCTGATTTTCTGATTATAACCAAAGTAATAAGGTCATTACTTTTTGAAGGATCCGCAAAAGTCCCGAATTTTCAAAGCGAAGAAAATATGTATGGAGTTCCATTTGTTAATGAAACTACAACTGTGAATATTGTAGCCAACAAGGACGGATATGTTATTGGACATGACAGCTGGAGATTTGTAACATGTTCGTTAAACAACGTTAAAATTACCTGGAAATTTCTATTGAGGCCATTTGACACAGACTTTTGGATTTTACTCATTTTTTTCATAATCATTTTGGTCACAGCGTCCGTTGCATTTCAACATTATCTCCAAATACTTTTTGTGGATTTTGCGAAATTTTTGAATTACCTAGTTAAGCAGTCACTGGTTTATATTTCTGTTTTAGTAGAGCAAAGTGTAAATGTAACACCTGCTAAAAAGAAAAAATATTATTTTTCAATGGTTTTGGTCCTTGGAGTTTGGAGTTTAATTGGCGTCGTTATCAGTAGTAGTTATAAGGGTGTACTAGTTTGTCAAGCGTCATTGCCTGTACAATTTGAGCCCAAATATAACACATTTAAGGAAATTAATGACGGTATAGTAATTGATGGCAGTGAAACTTTAAAAGCCGAAATTCTGGAATTAAACACATCTAAAGTTGTTTTAATTTCCATTTGCCCAATGAGGAGTGACGATCAGAATAACAATTCACAGTTTCCAATATTTGAAGAAGAAATGCAACAATGGAGGCAGCTTTGTGTTACAAAATTGCGGAAAAAAGGTAAAAATGGTCAAAGTATCAATTTACCTCCTAAATTTTCACTGTTACAATGCAAAAAGAATTGCACCAAATTTGGACAACTGACGTTTTACCAAAAAGCTTTAAAACTTTTAGAGCGATGTGACAACCGAGTTTACGTCGATTTCAAAAGCAAATTAAATGCGTACGAAGAATTAATATTTGACCCACATAAATATATTAGAATGAAAGATAAGTTGTTTGGTAATAGAAAAATAATATCTTTAGAGGGAATGAGATGGTTGGTAGGCAGGTGTTACTTTAATTTAAAAATGCATCGCATTTTGAGCTCCGGTATTCATCTACTTCTTGAAAAATGGAGAAAAATAATTTGGCTTGCTAATTTGAAGAAAGCAATATCAGACAATGATATCACATTTTATTCAAAAAACCATAATAATACCCAAGATATGAAATTTTACTACTTTTTATTTTACGTAAATTTTTTGTTGGTATTAAATGCCACTGCTGTATTCATACTTGAAATAATTTTTGACAGATTAATCATTTTACACACAGCCTTAAAAGCGTTTTTTGGTTATTAACTAGTGGAACAGGTCAAAAATATTTTGCCACCTCGTGCTGTACCTCATATTCTTTGTTTATTACCTAACCTAAAAACCCACGGCTAACCTTGTCATATCTGTAATACACTCATTTAAAGCTCTTAGTAAATATTATATGTCTATCTTCTGAGACATTTCGAAATTACTGCTACCTATATATTGTACCATGTTGATTTGGAAAATTAAGTGTGTTTATATTTTGGTATACATTTTGGTGTATGCGTTGTGTTAATTTGTTTATTGAAATTATTGAACCATTTATCAAGGCTAACAAATCGTGTAGAACATTAATTTACCACATTACAATATAAAGTCAAAATAGAAATTATGACACCTATAGTATATTATACTGAATAATAATAATAATAAATATTTACGAAAACTCTGAGTCGGGCTATTATTAAATATCTCCGCTGTCAAAAAGTACTCCAGTAAACTGAAAAGCTCATATTCTGTGATAAATTTGCTATTTGGTAGTTAACCTTTCAAAAACATTTTGTAGCAGCCATTTCATTTCAAGTTAGCCATTTGACGTAATTGTATTTGAAAGTTTGAAAGGAAGCAAAGATGAAAAAAACTCCATAGCTATTGGCCCGAGCAAAGCCAAAGAATTGTTTGGTTGCATCTTCAGCATTGGTTACAAAACAAAAAGTCAAGGGAATCGGAATGGTATAATGACTAGTTACAAAAGAATGACAGACTACTTTATTGGCAAACAGTGAGCGAATTTAGAAAGTATGTCTATCTATGTATTACATAATATTATGCTCTATATACATCGAATAAAATATCTGTCAATACACTAATATTAAACACACAATGGTCAATTGCTTTGACAACACCGTTGAAATATTATACACAATTCCATTACAATATAATGATAATAATAATATTCTGTTAGACAAACTTACTTATACTAATAGAAAACAACAGATGTCCTAAATATTCTTTATTCCATGACTAAACGACAGCCAAGACACACAACATACACATAATATGGAACACAAGACACAACACAATGGAAATGACAGCAGTAACAAACCTTTCACCTGCGTAAATATCAGGGTTTTTTTCAGCAGGATTTTGAAAACTTTAAGCAGCCACAGGGCAGAGGCTACAGGCTAATACTATTAGAACTTATAATGTCCACAATGATAAAAAATTTCCTGTCACTAAAACCAATTGATAAAATTTTAAAATTATTGAAATAAGTCCAGAAAAAATTCAAACCCTTTTTATTTAATGTTTGGATTACTCAATCCTCAATAAATGTAAATATGTAGCCTGTCTCTGTGTTATTCATTTTTTGGCAGTGTTATGTTTTAGTCATTTCATACATCAACTATATGACATACTAGTTGAATCCTAGCACACAAAGTGTGCTAGAAAATGTTGCAATCAGTAAATTTCTAGCGACTGCGCATTGGCCCGAATTTCATAGACCGTTGATTGGACTCAGTAGTCTAGGCTTTGCTCATTAATTACAAAATATTACCCTTGCTCATTAGTTACAAAATATTACGGACATAGATACAAACATTTATTCAAGAATAGTGAAAGAATCCCATGCGCATGCCCCAGTTTATCTTTATGTAGAGTAAAGATACCACAATGCAGCTAAGAAGTGTACCTGATAAGCCCAATAATATTTACTAAACTTGAAGCAGTTACAGTAAAGGATTTCCTGTCATTTCATTCTGTAAACTAAAAAATAGTGAATGGAACTTAAAGCATTCGCTTATTCAGAAATTCAGAAATAAACTGTCGCTGTTGATAAATGAAGTCCAAATTTAATTAGCATGATCAAATTATCATATTAGTGTGAATAATGTGGTTCAAGAAATGTTACGCTCTAGTTCTATGCAATAGCATAATTTAATGTCAGAACTGAAAGCTAAGCACAGAAAATGAAATCATCACTTTCAATCACGCTAGTCATATTTCTCGTCATTAAGAAAACAGTTGAAAATAGTTTACCTGTGAAAAAAGAGTATCCTAATAAAGATTGGATAATTATTGAAGCTTTGCAAACAATTATATCCGCGTTTCCAGACTGTTCCCTTACAATTATTTGTGACAACTATACAGTGACTTTAAGTGGTGAAAATATCGTGAGTCCTCTTACACTATTGACATTAGAAACGAACACGCTAAAGAAATCCAACCATTCTTTTAAAAAATGGCAATTTCGAAACCAAATGTTGCACATTTTTTTCTCCCTAAGTAGTTACGAATATAAATATGAATCATGTTATCATAGTATAACCAGTGAAATTTGTAGCGACAATGTTTTCTCAATATATTTCTCACCAAAACGAATTTTACCTCCAGACAGAGTGGGCGCTTACGGATTTCATTTGACAATTTCGTTAGACGTTACAAGAGCTAAAATAAAAGATTTTAAACCGTCAGAAGTACATGCTTTGTATTTGTACTGCTACTCATGTGTCTCATCATGCAGAAAAACAACTCTGTGGAAAAGTCAAACCATCCCCAAAGACTTTCGGGAGACGTTAGCAAAGTTTTCTCAAACTATTCGCAATCAGATAAAAAGGAGACTTTATGTTTTGATTGATTGCATTCAACTGGGAGAAGATAGGAAGGAAGAGTCTTTGGATTTAGTGGATAGTTTTAATAACGCATTTACATCCAATGAAAGTTTTTCGAGTAGTTGGATATCGCCATTCAAGCCACTGGATAATCAAGTTGCAAATACTATTCCAGATTCCACAGTAGTAGCACTACTTTTAGATGGATCAGCAAAACCTTATCACGAGAAAAATAGCCTGAACTCATTAGACTACATTCAAAATGTACCCTATATTGATACAACGACCACGATAGACATAGAGAGCAATAGACATGGATTTATTATTGGAAAAGACAGTTGGGATTTTGTAACTTGTTCGTTGAAAAGTAACAGAATGTCTTTCAAGTTTTTACTGGGACCATTTGACACTATCTTTTGGGTTTTGCTAATTCTCAGTCATTTTATTCTTATCACAATTACACTAATGGCTTTTAACTTTAATGATTTTAAACTAATAAGCCTTACAAATTTAGTGAATTTTGCAAAATTTTACGCTGAAAAAGGGCTACTGTATAGTGCAATATTATTAGAACAATATGTAAATGCTACGAAGGATAAAATGCAAAGATGGTTATTTATGTTTACAACATTTGGGGTCTGGATTCTGGTTGGAGTTGTAATTAGTAACGGATATAAAGGAGCTATTGTTAGTCAAGCTTTATTGCCAACTAAACTTGAAACTGTATACAATTCTTTCAAAGAGTTAAATGGGTGCGTAATAATTGACGCTAGTTTCAGGTTAAGATCAGAATTTCTCGAAATTATTGGAAATTCAAAGGAAATGTACACAGAGGAGGAAATTTCATTTCCTTTATGCATCATAAGCAATTTTGAATATTGCAACAATCCTCAATGGCAGTCAAATGCGAAATCCAAATTTAAATGTCTCGAGTCATTGAATTGTTCCGATACTTCTATTAGACATTCAGAAATGTCTGACAGTCAGAGTGTAAAATTTATAACTCCCTTTCGAATAATTGGCAATGAAATTAGAGAATGGACTTTTGTTTGTGCAACAACATCATCAGAAATTAACATCGATAGCCGAGCCAAATATCTCCCTTCAAAGTTTTTAATGTTAGAGTACTCAGTTCCTTGCAATGATTTTGGAAAATTGACTTTCTACCAACGGGCTTTGGAATTTTTAAGTCGCTGTGATAATCGGATTTATGTTGATTACAAAAGTAAGTTGGATTTGTATCAGAAAGAGATATTTGATCCAAAGAAATACGTTCGAGGAAAAGACGAACTGTTTCCTAATAGAAAAATTGTTACATTACATGGAATTAATCTGTTTGTTGGGAAATCATATTTTGAAGCAAAAATTAATCGAATAATGAGCTCTGGGATTTACTGGCTTTTTGAAAAATGGATAGATATCTTCTGGCTATCAAAATTAAAAGATGAAAGGAAACGAAGTAATTATACGTTTTATTCGCATGATGATAAAAGTGCAGTGGGTATGACATTTTATTCGTCTTTATTTTATGTAGAAGTTTTATTCACTTTGGGCACTGTTTCGGTATTTTTGTTTGAGATATTCATCGGAAAATTATTCATCAATAAAGTTTTGAACAAAACCAGGTGGGTGTCTACTGCCTATTGACTATTCCGAATATCCGAGATAATTAATGATAAATTCTAAGCATTGATGCTTATTGCAATTTATTTTCTGGACATGCCAATTTCTTTGTACACTGTCTCACCCTCACCTCACTACTCTCTTGCCGAAATCAGTGACGTAGTGCATTTAAATACAATTGCCTCACTATTATGCTAATTAATAAAGGCAATTTTGTCTAAACACGTATAAGCAATTAAAGCAATACAAAATATTTTATTCTGAAGGTGAGGTAAAATTTCCAATTGTTATGCAGAACTTGACTGTTGTGGAAAAAATAATCGCAGGAGAAAGCCGTTGATCCTAAAAGAATGAGCTAAATTGTGTGCAAAATAATGCGTCATGAAAATTAGTTTGACTAAAGGGTAGGAAATATCTCGGTATGTAGTATAGAAACTATTACGACCACTGCACGTGGAAGTAAATATTAATTGCTTAATTAATATTAATATTGAATAGCACCGCACCGTTTGCGTTATAATACGACCGTTTGGTATTTAACATAATATCATGTCTGTAAGCAAACCATTTGTCTTATTCCTTGATGAAATAAATATACGTATTTCCCTGAATATTCGTCATGTATATGGCCATTACTATATACTTATCTAATAGACATAATATACGGAAATTGCATAGCTGAAATAGGAAATATAAAAATAAGCTTTCGTTCCGTACGACTCATCTGGACTTTCCCGGACGACGTTTATAGCCGTCAGTACATAGTACATACCTACATACAATACAATACAACCGAATTGTCTGCTAAACTCAATCTCATTCCAATTTCCATTAATAAATGTCTACGTTCTTCTGATGGTATACATTTGAAATTCCACGGAATGATTGTTCACATTAACTTTTTATGTAAAGCCGTCTACAGCTGTCTATTAAAATTTAAAAGGTTGTGTCCTTGGTATCAAGTAGAGGTTTCTGCAGAATAGTAAATAAAATAGTCCTGATGCAAGGAGGAAATTAAAATTAACATTTTATGCTAAGTGCATATCTAGAAGTAAAATTTAAACTGCTGTGGATTTATTTTTCAAGTAGAGATTTCTGCAGTAGAGTAAATAAAATAGTCTTGATGTAAGGAGGAATGCTAATGATGTAGACTTTGTAAAAACAGTAAATAAACAAAATCTGTCGAGCCATAAAAGAGAAGTCAGTGAAAGAGTTTGTATTCAGTCTTTCAGTCCAAGAAAAACGTAATCCTGACACAACAATGATTTACCCCTGCGAAATCCAAGAAAAAGTATTTCAATTCCTTGCCTACGTTGGCACAACTAAAGCTGTCCTTCAACGAAATGGAAAAAACAAGTACACTTTGAAACAAGCCAAGGGCAAGAGACTGGGTTGCTACTATTTACTGCAGATTAACTCAGCAATAAAACTCATTTATTTATTCTTGCTACTCTTTGAAATTTTCCCTTCAATGCAATTAGAGTATTCCAACAAAATTGAAATTCTCATTTGGATTATGTTTTCATTGCTTGTCGTTTACACTGTCGTTGTTTTTGGGGATTGCTTTCCATTTTTTGAAATCATACGTGAAACTTGGACGTTGGAAACAGAATTGCACAATCTGATTTGCTTGGACCCCAAAGTTTGTTACAGGAAGGCATTTGTTTCGTCTGTTATATTATTCTGCACGGTTGGGTAAGTTTGAGAAAATATCTTGAAATAAATACTTTTACAGCATTAGAATACAATCCCATGGGTTTTAGCATTGTCATGGTTCCTGGTACTCCGAACCTAAGTTATAATATTGCTTACCGACACTGCCTCTTAAGTCCCAGTTATATTTGCCGGAACCTGTGTTTTATTATGTTATTCATTATTTATTTGTCTCATGTGTCAAATCACCAAATAACGTTTTTTTTAAAAATTAATGTTTAGTCAAGCACGAATGTACAGGACTGAGCATCATAACTGAGAACAGAGAAACATTTCATATAAATATAATATTAATTATCTAATAAATTAAATTTTTGCATTTTTTTGACGAAAATTAATCAAAATTGGCAAATAATCGCGCGGAACGCGAATTTTTTTTTGCTATTTTGAGAAAACTTTTTTTATTGAATTTACTTCCTCAATACGTCCTTGGCTAAGATAATTACACTTTTGTTAGTACAAAGGATGAGGATACATATTTCTGACAAAGCACAGGAAATAGTTCTCTAAGGAGACACTTACAAAAATCATTATTCATATCTATTAGATTAAGTTATATTGTCACTATTATGACAATGAGCACGCTAGTGAATGTAATCAAATGAATATTTTGTAGAGTTGCAGGAATGACTTTCATTTTGTTGGTAGCTCACCGATGTATCGCATCTCCAAAATATTATTTGTTTTTATATTCAATGTTTGTTTTGGATGACGTCGTCAGCGAAACAATTTTTGCTTTGCATGAGATACTTTATGTATGTCACGTACTAGCAGCCAGTTTTGGCATCGTCTACATTACATTTTCATTCGGACATAACACAACTAGATGTCTGGATGACATCACAAAGCATTTGAACTTGCGAATGATGGAGGAAAAGAGAATGCAAATTTATGTATCCGAAGACCCAGAAATTGGAAATGACAAAACAGGAAACATAAAAGGCAGATCGGATCCTATTAAGAAACACGAGGAAACAGAAATCGAAACTTCGGTTGATTCTTGGGATGATGTCGACCGAATTCGTTCTCTTATTCGCTATTGTAAGCAGTTGACTCTGCTAATTGACCGATTTAATAATTCCGCTGCATTTATCATTAAATATCTGACGCTTGTTTATTTTTGCTCCGTTTGCTGCAACTCATATTATTTATTCCAAACCTTGAGAGCGGGTCAAATGGATATGGTAACCTTGTTTCTCCTTGTCGAAGATATGGCAGCTTTGATGATTTATTTGTTTAGGATACTTAAAAGTGTCAGTACTACCAAACCAGCCATGGAGAATTGTCTCATTCAGCTCAGATGTAGTGGAGGCTTACTAACAACAAGTAAATCTACCAAGAAATGGATTATGCAGGAAATAAGGTCGATTCGAACCGTGGGGATATTTATGGCGACAAGCCCTGCTAGTAGAGATCAAGTTGGCAATACCATGCAAGTTTTGGTAGAAGACATTATTTTCGTTGCATTGTGGTAAGATAATAAATTATGAAACAAAGAAAAAACTGTATCCCCATCTAAAATCACAAACAAGGAAAAATAGAATATATAACTTGGTGGTAAACGATGCAGCATCGAGAAAGTTAACATCCCTTTTGAATTCTTCATTTAAGTTGGTTAGACTATTTTTTTAACCGACTGTAAAAATTATCTCCCTCACTGTTATACTTCTGTAATGATCATAATGTTATTATATAAATAGATATCCCTTTTCCCTTAACTTCCCGCAAGCTGAAGGATAGTGGGAAAATGCAATTATGTTCACCATTAAAACTTAAGCCTCTTTGTCAGCTTTTCTAACAATAAAATCGCCTTTTAAGCAAAATTAAACCAAGCTAATGTACATTCTCGTAATCACACTTATGAGCCCCAATATAATTATGTATACCACATAAATTATTACCGCACTGTATAGTTTAATCCCCTTGACACAATTTTTTTAATTAGAATGAATTTTTGTAACTTCACAATTATAGTATTCAATTATAGAATAACAATCCTACAATATTGCCTTCTTGAAAGACTCAAGTTGTGAAAGGTACTTGTAAAATAAATTATTTCTCGATAAAGCCTAATAAAATATGTGTCAAGGGTTGCGTTGTAATTTCAAACGGGAATAAATATTATAAAATTTTGATTGTGAAGACTAGTTTGGGTCCAAATATCGCAGCACAAAACCGCCATTATAATTTCCTTAAAATCGTATTTCGTAAACTGACCATAGTTTTTATTTTAAGTTAAACATGAAATTATTTTTCGCTATTACAGTTCTGAGTGTAATAATTTTATTTTGCAAAACAGTCGCCACCGATTTGTCAAAATGTAATTCAAAAAAGTTTGTGCATATAAAGAACATGGACGAAATTATTTCAGCATTCTCTGACAGTTCAGTTGCAATTATTTATGACGACTGCATAGTACCCATGTACGTGGGTTACGAAAACATTAGCAGCCCTATAACGCTTCTAACGCTTGAAACTTCATCGGCAATAAGAGCCAACTATAGATTTACAAAATGGCAATTTCGAAAACAGTTATTTTACTTATTTTTCTCGTCAAAGAGTTATCTATTAAAATTTGAATTCTGTAATGAAAACATGAATAGGGACCTTTGTGATAGTAATATCTTCTCGATATATTTCTCTCCCATGGAAATCCAAAAATTGCCAGTTAGAGAATTTCAATTGGTAATTTCGTTAAAGCATAAGAAGACTGACTTGATTGAAACAGTGGAAATACATTCAATGTCTTTACAGTGTTACACTTGTATCTCAATGTGCGAGAGATCTACAATTTGGAAAACTATGGGCATTCCTCAAAATTTCTTCTCAGCATTAACAACGTTTACTGACAGCCTCTACTATCAGATTAAGAGGAGACTTCACGTTTTAATTAATTGCATTGACGATAATGACGAAAAGAATGTTAACCTTCAGGATTTAATTCAAAGCTTTGAAAATGCATTTGCACCAAATGTTACATATTCAAGCAATAGGATATCCCCATTCAAATCACTAAGTAAGCAGCAAACAAAAATTAACTCTGTAATAATTTCTTTACTTTTGGATGAAGGATCGCATTACAAAATAGACATCAAAGATTTTGTCAATGAACCCATTATTTACATTACGACAACAATAGATATAGAATTCAACAGAAATGGATTTGTTGTCGGAGAGGACAGTTGGAATTTTGTCACTTGCTCTTTGAATAGCGGTAGATTATCTTTCAATTTTCTACTCCGGCCATTTGATTCTAATTTTTGGATTTTATTAGTCATAAGCCAGAGTGTTTCAGTCACAGTCTCTGTAACATTCACTTTTCATTTCAAACCAAATTTATTGAAAATAGCAAACAAATATATTGACAATGGATTAAAATACATTGCAATATTGTTGGAGCAGGGTGTGAGCGTGAACAACACAAGACAGAGACGTCTTTTTATGTGCACAATATTTGGTGTCTGGATTTTAATTGGAGTCGTAATTAGCAATGGATACAAAGGAGTTATTGTCAGCCAAGCACTAGTACCTACTGAATTACAACCAAAATACAATTCTTTACAAGAAATGAATGGATCTATATTAATAGATGGTACTTTTGCACTAAACCATGTATTTGATGAAATTAATCAGAATGCAATGAAAACATCTAGAAACAGCAAAACGGAAATTTTTTATCCTTTATGCTCCATTAGCTCTTATAATTATTGTAAACACCCACAATGGCGGTCAAACGCAGAATCAAATTGTCTTAAACGACTAAATTGTTCTGACACTTCTAATTATTATTCAGAAATGTCTAGTAATCTCACCGTGGACTTTTTAACTCCTTTTAGGCTTTTCAATGGAGAAATTAAGAAATGGAATTTCCATTGCGTAAAAAAGTCTTCCGAAATAAATAACCCCAATAGTCGAGTCAAATACCTGCCTTCAAAATTTTTAATGGTACAATATAACCCTCGTTGCGCAGATTTTGAAAAGATGACTTACTATCAACGGGCTTTAGAATTCATGGATCGTTGTGACAATCGTGTTTAGGTATATTGATTACAAAAGCAAGCTGGACTTGTTCCAAAAAGTAATTTTTGATCCTAAAAAATATGTCCGAGGAAACGCCGAACTATTTTCTAACAGAAAAATAATAACATTATTTAATGTGGACGAATTTGTTGGGGAATTTTACTACAAAATCAAAATGAATCGAATTCTAAGTTCAGGAATTTACTGGCTGTTTGAAAAATGGATAAATGTATTTCGACTGTCAACACTGAAAAGAGAAATGGAAAGTAGTAGTTATACATTTTACCCTCATGGTTATGAATTTGTGGCAGATAAGCGTTTTTACTTGTATTTATGTTGGATGCAAACTTTATTTTTGTTATTAGTCACAGCCACATTTGTTATAGAAATTGTTGTCAAAAAATTAACCCCTAAAAGATCAAAATATTAGTTATAATTTATACTCTTTATTCAGCCAATCATTAAGAATAAACCTATTATTTACATTCGACAACAATAGATATAAAATTCAACAGAAATGGATTTTTGATTCTAACTTTTGGATTTTGATCCTAGAAATAAAAGATATCGTGCTAATCGTTGGAAATTTTATTGATAATAAGATAGTGTTAAAAGTTAATCTTGTCAGTGTGTCACATTTGGCATAGCAGCAGAAAATTGTCATTATTTCGCTTTACCTATAAGAATGAGAAAATTTGTTTTAGTTTACCATTTCATGAATAATAATAATATTGCACAAACTATTATGACTATAACCTTTCTAAAGTTCTGCAGAGGGTTTGCCAGGCTGTAATTTCTTTTTCATATTCATCAATGAGATTTTGTATGTGTGGGGTAAGTGGATGGTTGGGAGTCCACTGGTTGACCAGATCAAATATTTCGTAAGCGGCAAAAACGACCGAAATTCCAGCAGACACTCTTTTGACAACCTCCCTGGCAGAGACAGTAAGAACAGTTCCCGCAGAATCTACCACCGCATCTGCGATTATCATGGCTCCAGTTGTAGAGTTGGCGGTTGTAGCGGTTGTACTTAGTGTGGTGTTCAGAACGAAATTCCCCAGGACAGGTTCTCCACTCCCATTTGTAGCATCATCTAAAAATAAAATTACATAAATTATTTACTATAATTAAATAATATAATAAAAATAAAATAAATCATTAATTATTAAAAATATGGAATAATAATGATTCTAAATCCTAAAATGATTGCACATCAATATCAATAACCAGCCACTTGATAATTACTTTCATTAATAGGTGTTTTATTATTTATTTGAATTATTTACCTGGGAGCGATCCCGAAAATTCGGAATTTTCTTTGAATATTTTGAAAAATAAGTTTTCATCAAGTCGTTTGAGAATGACTTGCAAAAGCTGCATTCTCTGATTCTGGTTTTCAACCAGTTCAGAGTATAGATTTTGTGACTTGACTTTATTTGTAATGCTGGTGGTGATTTTCGTTGCTCCACCGGCCAAGCCTGTAGTTAGTGCTGCAACACCCAGGCCAAGAGTTAATCCTCCAGTGACAGGAGCAAGTGCGAAACAAATAGCTGATCCAACTCCAAGTAAGGCCCCGCCTACACTAGCAACAGTGCCCGTCGTCTTTCCAATTTTGCATCCTGTATCCAGAGTTTCAGCTCTTTGGAGAAGCTCTTTCAGAAACTTAATTCCTTCCTTGTAACTTGTGATAATTCGCAAGACTTCAACAATTAAATTTAATTCTTCCTCAAATCTCTTCAAGTAATCATCATTGCTCAAGTAGGTTTCAGCCTGGAATTTCTTTAGGGTTTTTTTGCGACAATTTTCGATTTCCTCTTCTGTAGGAATAGTTTCTGAAGAAATGCACTGGAATAGATGATCAATAGCTGCGGCTTTTTCTAATTTGTAATTCATTTTCTCGACGTTGTCAAAAACTGTTTCGATAGTTGGTAATTTTTCTCCGTCGAAAATTTCTCCGAGAAAAGAAACTCTTTCCAGCAATTCAAGTGCAGTCACCTCCTGGTCATGGATCCTTTTAATTTTGAGGTTGTCATCTGAAATCATGCATTTGATAAACTTAAAAAGATGTTCTTCGAAATCTGGGTCCATTTGATGAATTTTGGAATTTCGTCGTAGTTCTTTTCCAGGGTCGGGCATTAAATACACAGCGATTTCTTTGAACCACTTAGACAAGTTCTCTCTCGTTTTCAAAACCTCAATAGACTGACAATCGGGTTGCGGATCCAGTAGGCTCTTTTTAAAGTTGATCATTTGTTTGTTCGGTTTTGCTTTGTCGTCATAATAACCCCATTTGTACTCCGAAAAATCAAAGTCCCTGACGAGAAAAATTACCTTTTGAAAATCAGATGATTCTTTGGGATTTCCATCTTCAGAGTTCGCCCGGTTGGCGAAGGAGCAGAAAACACTCAAGAATTGCAAAGTGGCTTCGTCAATCGTCCTCATTACGTTGAATATCAAAACTGAAGACAAAATCGCAGACACTGAGAAAATTATTGCATTTTCATTCATCGTACCCGAACTGTGGAAGGATCCTTCTGTGTCCATTAAAATTAGGGCGATTTCCTTCCCGTTCCTCGTCGTAATTAATGGCTCTGTGGAAATTCGAATTCCTTTTGTTTCTCTGCTTTGTCCATTTCTCCACGGAAAAGCGTCGAGTGCTATGTTTTCTATCCAATAAGGATCCAAACCACCACTTAGACATGCAAATAAATTGCTCAGCAAAAATGATTTACCCGTTCGAGCAGCCCCGTTCACAGAAAAAATTACGATGGGCCTATCTCCGATTCTTGTCAAGACTGATTTCAACGCTTCAAAATCGAATTTCAATTTATTAGTCTCCTCGTCTCGATGTAAAATACAAACAGACTTAGGCCTGGCTTCTACAGCTTCTGATACCATTTTAAAAATATTTTGCGTTTCCAAAATTTATGTCTCTGATGAACAATTAGTTAAGTTTGTATTTTCCTATTTTAGTTCAAATCTCCCAGTACACTAAAAGTGTATATTGTATAATAAAAGCATATACGAGTATTTATAATATTGCTATAAAAGTTAAAGATAGAACAAATAAGTTGCTTGGTTAATATTAATATAAGTACAGTTAAAGTTAGATGTTATACTACTATTACAAAAGATAAGATTAATATTCTCCGTCCAATGTCCACTGTTATATTATATTACAGCTTTTATCTTTTATTATACTAGTCTCACTCTTCTGTGTATTCACCCTACACACTATCCAATTGACTACACTTTGTCGTATCAGGGTACTAATATTCGGCAAAATTAACGAATCTTTAATATAATTTAAAAATAGAGAAAATTTAATCCTAAAACTTTAATCACGTAGAAACTTTTATTTCAATAATATATTGGGTATAGATCGGGTTTCGGCAGACGATAACAAAACATCATATTATGCGCCATTTTAGCAAAAATATTGTTTTTAAATGTAAAATGTTTGCTGCCATTGTAAGCGTCTGAATCATTAAAAAATGTAACCGTTTAAACCGTATAGATATTAAAAAGATATTTTATCCCTTTTTTAAATTTGGGTGTATATAGTATGATTTTGAACCGTTTTTTGACGCATACCTATATCGCCCAAATACTGAAAGAAGATTTTAGAAGTGGTTTTCTGTGAATAAATTAGTAAATCACGATTGTCTGTGTGACATGTGGGTGAATGCAATCTCTGAAAATCCAGAGTAAGACATTTCATTGAATATTTTATTATAGTATTTCATATATACATCTCAAACCAAGTACAATTTTATACATATTATCCGCTCGTAAAATACAGATACTCCTAGTTTCTTTATTTTTGAAAATGGACTATCAAAATGCATCTTAAATTGTCGTATCCATAGAAAAAAGCAACGAAGTGTTTATCATTTTCGCGTAGATAATACATTTTGCATGTAATGTAAATATGTTTTTTGAATTATTAAACTTTTCGTTTCCTGTAAGAATTGGATTAATTATAATTGATCACAAGGATGGAAAATTCCTTTGGGTGGCTAAATACATAAGCACAAAATATCATTAATTAAACTAATACCTTTTATCCAGTTGCATAATTTATAGGTAAGTAAATTTCTCCATACACCATATTTATTTTTAGATGTTTGGGAACCTTGCCTTATGAAGATGAATCACCAGGATCACCCAATCACCCATTACCAAGGGTGTATCCAGAACACAAATTAAGGGGAAGCTTGAACATGTAACAAGAATTTTCTCATGTATAAAAATACTGGAATATATTTAACGGGTAAATAAAATAATTTAAATAGTCAATGAATAATGATTTAATCGGTAAATGCTGAAGATTTAAATGGAGATAATTTGAAAAAGTCAATACATAATTATTTAAAAAGTCAATTCAAATGATTAAGGGTAAATGGAAGTTACTTTTACATAGAAACCTTAAAAATTATCCAGAAAACAGTAAGAGACAACCGGCTGAGAGTTTGATATACCAAAATTATGTTAATTTGTTGACCGATAAGAGAAAGGGTGAGGTTAAGTATTAAAGTAAAGAGAAGTAAACGACACAATTCTCCACTCCCTGGGGCAGTAAGTACACTCTCTTCCAATGGCTTCATAATTAATTTATAGTTTTCGAAACCGAGAACAGTCACCCGAAGAAAATTCAAACACCAGCCACTGAAAAGCCAGTTTGGTTTTACTAAAGAATTGCTCAGACGAAGAGATAGCTAAGGCTGAAGTCCTTACTGCATGGACTTAATAAATTATCCGTGAATTTTACTAGTGGAGGAAAAGTTGTGTACTTTTATTGCAAGGAAAATAAAATTTAAAATAAAAACTGGTCGAATAATAGAAATCCATTGTCACCCAACTGTCTCACATTTTCTAATGGGCCATGCTTACCATTTAATCTCCTCACTTCAGCCTACCAATGGGCTAAAAGCAATCCCACCATAGTAACCCACCTCTACTTCTTTGGTGCTCCAGGCTCTTCGGTTACAACATATATGATTAAAAAATATTTGCTACCTAACCGTATCGCCAATTGCACGAAATTTGATCACTTTCTGAGTTCTGAATTTACTATGTGGCACACCATGTTTATAGTAAACGATTTGAAAAATTCCAACTGCACATGTCCCTATTATCAAAAGAATTACATGCGCAAACACATAGTTGCAATTGCGTCGATGCACAAACAATTTCGGTTTTCTCCAGCTGTTAAACGCATACCCCTAAACGTAAAGAGGCAGAGAGGAAGACCAAGGATGGCTACAAAAGCATGGATTCGAGAATGATTATACTACTGGCTGCCTGCTGATTTTTATGCCTTTTTGCTATTTAATGACTATGATTATAAACTAATTACTAAGACTACTATTTAATGAGTACTATTTAATGGCAATTTATGTATATGACTGCTAATTTAATAACTATCATTTAATAATTAACACAATTTACCAATTCAGCTTTTGCATTGACTTTTTAAATAATAACGTATTGACTTTTTCAAATTATCTCCATTTAAATCTTCAGCATTTACCGATTAAATCATTATTCATTGACTATTTCAATTATTTCATTTACCCGTTAAATAGCATCCAAAAATACTTTTTAATAAAATTTTGAGAAAACATCTAATGTCTTTGTGAAATTAAGGGGATGCTTCAGCACCCCCCTAAATTCGTCCTTGCCAACTACATTCATTTATGTCAGTTCATTTCTATTCGCATCGCAACGTCACCATCAGTTTCATTTCATGTTGACTATGAATGGGTGTTTTTGTTTACAGTATAATATGTATTACCTACTATTACTGCATGCTACTCCGCCCGATGCACCGCGATGCATAATCAATCATGTTAAATGATTATTGCTCGTTCGTATGTTGTAGCATAATACTTAAGTAATTCTCATGGAGTAATATGCGTTACAATTACAACTTCCAAGTGGCGGTTATTAGCGTAGAGTGTGTTGTGTTAACTGTGGTTGTGACTTGGGACTCGTCGTTGCCCTTTGGTAAAATATGACACTAACAGTAATCTCGCAGGCGTTGATATAAGCAAGCCGGATGTTGTGGATGTAATTAAACCTTCAATTGCCGAGACATTGAAAGACGTGCTCAAACCGAATATCAATCCTGGCAATAAAACCTCCAAAAAAAAACATCCATAATTCGAAAGTATTCCAAAAACAGAGTATCTCATTCTCGGCGACAAAAAGGAGTAATCAGTCCAAATCGTAAAGTAGAACCCAATAAATTGAATTCAGAGAAGTAGCTGCAAAATCTGATGGACTTATATCTAAAGGAATCGTAGTGTGCGTTTGCCAGCTTGACTCTGCAAAAAATAATCTCTATGTAATAAAATTGCATAACTTAAATAAAATAATAACATAAATAACTCACCAATCTATCTTCCTATCGTACCTTAAGGTATCCAAAGCGCAATATGCATTTTTAGATTGGTAGTGAAAATGCGCAATATGCATTTTCAGGTTGGTAGTGAAAATGCGCAATATGTATTTTCATGTTGGTAGTGAAAATGCGGGTTGAAGTAAGACAGTGGTTGCAAATTTAAAATATCGCGCCATGAAACACACAGGGCATGCCAGGGTCAGAACCCGCTTTCGAGGGACCTAACCTAACCTAATTAAAATAATAGCATTGATAGCTATTTGTGCAACCACTGCCTTACTCCAACCAAAATGCGCAATATGCATTTTTAGGTTGGTATAGTCAAAATGCGCAATACGAATTTCTAGCGACCGATGATTATCAACAGCATAAAAGTTACATACCTACACCTTCGTATTTCCCTTCTCCTGCGTATTAACACGATTACAATATTATAGCTTTTCGAAACAAGACGTATAATATTTTATGCATTAGTCCGATCCCGGAATTTCAATAACGGCTTTTATTAGAAAACAAGTAATTGTACACGTTGTTATAGGATAAATGGGCGAAATTTACACCATTCGCAGATGCTTTTGTCTAAAAAGAATTTCAAATCATTAAATAATTGCATTTAAATAGAGTAAAGTAATTAAGTATTACAGATAATTACTGAAATGAGACCAACCTTTTCTGCGTGACTGATTGACTTCTATGCCTTCTTCAAGTGAAAATTTTTCATGATTTTCAAGAAGAATCAAATTTCCTTGCTTGGCATTGATACAAACATCCTCTACTTCTGCTCCGACACAAACATTCAAGAAAATTATATCACTGTTCATAGCAATTTCTTCAGTTCTTCAGCAACTATGGTTTTAATGTGTCCTTATCGTTAACTCTTCCATCCGGTCGTCCTAAGTGGGACATTAAAATCGTGGCCTTTCCCTTTTGTGTCAAAAAAGGTGCTTTGGTAAAATGACAATAATTTGAGTTATAGACATCGTAGAAAGTTGTACTTTACAAATATGCAAACCTGATAAAATTTCTCATCTTTAACTTGCTAACATATGCCACTTTACTCTTTTACATCAAAAGTTGCAGGCAATTTTCTAAAAAATCCGTACTCTTTCAATGTAAATTACAATTACAAGTAAAGTAAATCTTACAATTTTCCGCCCAAACGAGTTTCTCTGAAAGGGTCGATTGTTTTTAGTACTTTTTCAGGAAATTCAGAGAAATACTTTACAACCAGACAGTAAAAATTTAGGAAAGAGGGAATCAGTGAATCACGTGCTGACTCTGACCTTGCACATTGCACGGAGAACACCCCCTTTCTGTCTCCTGTAGTGAAAATTATGTTTGGTTTTATGCTTGAGGTAGGTATGCTATATCCAAGTATAATATTCATGTTAATATGTATTTATGATAGACAGACAGAAAAGTTAAAGACATTTCTGAAGAGATTTCATCTGAATAATACTAATCTAGCAAAAATTCAATAATCACAGATCTGCTTATTGGATAGTTATATATAGCCCCTGATTATGACTTATGACTAACAGATTACACAGAATGAATTGAAAGCAAATTTCTCATGAAATTGGGGTTAAAATAGTTGCTTCATCAGATTCTTAAAATCATTATTCATTTTAATTAAATTCAAATTTGTGTCATACATAATAAGTATTACAATTTGGATTTGTTGTTTTTTCATCCCCTCCTTGCTGCAGCTGAATCATGATGATCGAATAAGTTAGTAACACACTTAAAGCCTGCGGCACAATATATTTAAACCTTTTAGGAATGTAGTATATAATTAAAACTAGGACTTTTTGTTAATAACTTAGTTTATACCGTCCCCAAAAATCCATATGAAATGGTGAAAAAGCGTGTGCCTTTGATTCCAATAGGGTCGTTAATGGCATCCAAATATTCCATCAGTATATCTGGGGTAGAGCTCAATTTTTTTCTTATTTCTGGATGTAGAAGCCATGACCTGAAATAGCTTGCCTGCAAAATATCACAGATTTATATCATATCGTCTCGTAAAACCTATCGCCTGTTCAAATTCAGGCCAATGTTTTGGAAAATAGACTTTTATCATTTTTGTTCAATCCAATGAAATTTTCCCTAATTGAGATTCTAATTGAAATTATATTTTGCCCATTGAAAATTGTTTAAAGCTCTTCACTTAATTGCCTAGCTTAAAAACGTTGAAATATTTAAACCCTCAGATAATAAAAAGTGGTTACTGTACTTGATAGTTGGCTTCAGCAGCAAATATTAATGAAGATATATAAATAGATAAGTAAATTATCATTTGCATAGGAAAATTCCAATTTTCGGCATCCAATATACTGATTACCCTTTCAGCAGTAAAAGCCATGTAAGCAGTAAACAAAAGAAGGACGGTTGATCCCACCACGTCATTGATTTTACTGGTGAAAGATTTTATACTCGAGTAATTATAGAAAATCTACAAACACATCAAAAATTAAATTCCATTGATTTTAATGGGAGTATTGAAATTAAATGACAAAGATAATGACAAAGACATTCTTTTTTACTTTTTTGTGCTGGCGTTTCAATTTTTTTCTTCAAAATTATTTTCATTATAATATTAATATTAGTTACATATTTTTGTTTTGCATACCAGCATAATAATATTTTATTTTTTACCTTATGCTGCAATAAAAAATGTTGTGTATGTAATCTGCAATTTTCGACGAACTGGTAATTTTCTTATTATATCTTTGCGAATAATAATATTATGATAATAACCATAGTGTATCATCCAAATATTTAGAAGGAGATTTGGGACCCCAACATTAACATTCTAGCATTCATAATTTTGTGCCTTTTGGGGACCAGTATAACTTTTAAATGTACCATGATGCATTTTGCATTCTGCACATTCGAGATGCATAATAAGGAAAGGTTATTGCTTAGAATAGATTTTTTGTTTCACTAAGGTGCACGGGTTAGCTTGAAAGACAACGAATAAATTATTTATATTTACTTGTTCAAAATGTAAGCAATTCATTTGTGACTGATCCTCAATATTCTGTCCGAATAATTTTATGTTTTGGTGAAGCTCTTTGCAGCATCGGAAGGTACCGAAGCAAAAAGGTAAGAGGAGCCAGCACACAAAATCATCAGCAATCCATTGAGCGCCGCGTAGAAAAATGTTAACGGTGACAACAATTTTCATTCCAATGGTCAAATCTTCTTTTGTCACGGTGCTATTGAATGGACGAAGATGGAGTTCGTAGAATAATCTGCTGATGTGTTGTTTTAGCAAATTGGTATAATCATTTTTGAACAGTAGAGTGTTATCATACCACAGGTATGTGTAAACACTGAACAACAGAAGAATTGCACCAAGTACAGTTAATCCATATTGAATCTGAAACAATTATAACAATTCCTAATAGAATCAATAATAAAAGTTGATTACTGTATTTGGATTTTGGAATTAAGTATTGAATTTAATATAACTTCAAAACTACTAATGGCAATTAAATACGTACCTTGCGGCTCTTACTGGTGGCATCCTGAGGTTTTGAATGATTCAGAACAAGTAAGAGTTTTTGACTATTAAACCACACCATATAAAAATAAATGCAACAGTTTGCACAGCTTAGTATTCTGGATCCAACAGAGAACAAAATATCCGGTCTGATTCGAATCTTTTGTTTGAATTCACTTCGTATCCCAAGGACGCTCATTACAACTATCCCCATATGAAGAATAGCACAACTTGCCTACAATTCATTTGAGAATTAAAAACACTAATAATCCAAACTGTGTTGATTCTCATTCAGCTGGATAATAAAAAGCATTTACAGTAGTAGCTATTTGTTAATTTAGTCATAATAATTCACCAATATAATATTTGAATACAAAAAATAGAAAAATCTTAATTTTGTTAAGTATCAAAATACCACAATTCATTACCATGCAGTTAATATTGGATAAAGTTGTACATAATATATTATTTATTTTTTAATAAACTGGTTTATTAATGATATCCGTGTTGGGGTTGTAAGCTAAAGATCTCGTCGTGGCGAATGCATAGGGCATTTAGTTTCCCTTTTATCTTAGTGAAAATCTTAAATTTTAGGTACCATATGACTTCACATGCCAAAGCTAGGGACGATAGAGCTATTAAGTATCCGTATAGAATGAAAATGGTATGAATCTTCATATCCAGACTTACGGCGACGGCTTCAGAACTCTCAAATATCTGCCGTGAGTTCAAAACATGATATTTAAAATTAACCATAAATTGTTGATACTGAGACCACATTTCTAAAAGCCCCATTTCCATCATTAATTGAAAAAACTTTGGATACTTTTGTCGGAAAGTGTCAATGAAGATCCAAAATTCAGGCATTATCACTCCTGTGCTTTCTATTGTTGGTTTACACTTAATGTCAGGATTGATTTGTGTAGCCCTGACTTGAGTTTCAACAATGGAATGCAGGTCTGATAGCATAAACAATTTGTTCTTTGGGGCTACAATTCTATTTAAACTTGCATGATAATCATTGATCTTCAATGAAGAGTCTCGAGGATTTGTTACTAGGGAAACGCTTTTATTCATCTTCCAAAGTAGGTGGTATTTTAAGAATACGGTAGTTGCGTCAGATACTAAATCATTTCTTTCGTCCTTAAACTGTGCCAGTTTAAAATCCCTTTCAATCAACTCGGAAAAGTTTTGAAATTGGTATGTATCAAAGGGGACTATCACTTCCCCTGTTATATACGTTTCATATAAGGTAGAAATTATAAAACACGCTAAAACTGCTACTACGCTAAAAATGCTTTTGCTATTTAAGTTTGTAGATTGGCGAAAAATAAATGTAATTGTAGTCAAAATTACAAGTTCAAGTTTTCTAAGTAGTTTAAGACGGCTATAGGATTGAAATACTACAAGTAAAAATGATGAAGGAAGAAGACAAAAAATTAAGAGCCAGCATAAATTGTCAAAAGTATTTTGGACTAAAGCTGAAAGTGGTACGTCTAAAAACGAATCCTTATCTTCACAGTAAAAAGGAATCTCTTCGTGATCCCGAGGCATAAATGTTGCTGTATGGAATCTATACGTGTAAAGATTTCGAAATCGCGAAGATAAAAATAATTTTCCACAAACTAGTAAATCTCGTTTCAATCCACTCTTTATTATAGACTCCCTTACGGCATAAAAAACAGTAAAATTATACTTTTCCGCCATCATTTCAACCGCATTGTGCAATTCTGTACATTTTGCTCCTAATTTTGCAACTTTATAGTTCGATTCTCTGCATCGCACAAACTTTTCGATTTCATCAGAGAGCATAAATGTATCAATTGCCGCAACTGGGCAGCTGTGGAGATGACCATTGAGATCATGCCAAATGTGCTCCCAACTTTCAATTAGCTCATTATTTATCAACACTTGTCTTCGTTTTTGTTGGTATAAAGATTCTATGATAATCAGATGTTGAAATTTATTTTTAACTAACATAATAAATATGGGAGCCACAAGATCGTACGTAAGAAAAAATTTAAATGCTGGATGCAATTTGGATTCTTTTATTCCCATTATTAAAATGAACTTGGACGTTGGTCGATTTACTTCTTGGCCAAAGTATTGGACCAAACTCTGCATAGATATATCAGGAGACACAACTATGTTGATATTACACATGTTATTGGTCAGGTCCATCGGTCTGTTTTCATCTCGACCAAAGTGAGATTTATTGTGGTTTGACTTAGCAAGAGTCCAAGGCTGTGAATTTTGATTTGCCAAAAGAAATAATTGTCCCCACTCTGAATTCGTAAAGCTGACAACATTGAAATCACAGTTTTTGAAGTACGACAAATTCCTAATGCAAATTACACTAGTTATGCTACCTATGACGTGTAAGGTTAAAAGAATAGTTTTCAACATTTTCATTTTATATTCCAATTTTAACGCTGATTGACTAAAAAATATTACAACTATACTACGTGTAGGATCTCAGGCTTGTGATTACTACCAAGTTTTACATTTAATTGTATTGTAGTTTTGTTTCCTACAGCTAAACTGTATCTTACCAAAGTATAACTCAAATAGAAAATTAATACATTGAGATTTTCTACACTTTTTAAATAACCTTGAATGAATTGTGGCAATGAAGCCTAGAATAGCATAGCAATATTGAATGTGTGGATTGTGTGACGCCATTTGACTAAATAATTCAAATGCGTAGGTGTCTTCCTGGTTTGGTTACTGGGCTAACCCGTCCGCCGTCTACCAAACAATTCCGGTGAGACTAATGAAACGGGGCCTGGAGTCATACAGATATTATATCAATACATCATATATATCCCAATAACATAACATTTTCTAACTAATACCGCAATTGACACAGTAATACAATTCAATGTGCTAAGTCTAATTTTCCAGTATTAGATCAGGCAAAAAATGCCGGAATGCAGAATGGTAATAATATTATTAAGGCCTACAGTTTTAGGGATTTTATTTATGAATTATAATATTTTAAAACACATTATTTTCTACTACATATTTGATTATATTATTATGTTACCTGTTGAAGACGATTAGTTCTTTTGACATAGCAGTCACCCTTCACACAGACTTTGAAAGGAACAAGAAGAATGTAATATCCGTAATTTATGACAATTTTAATGTAAAATGCACTAAGCTTTAATTGTTTTGTTTGTTTCACATCAACCTTGCATTCAGCCTCTGTTGTAACTCCGACGCTTTTGTTTCGTGATGAATATGGATTAATTGGCTGTATCATTTTATAGCTGGGAGAAAACTGTCACTCGATACATGTGTACTTCATCACAGAGGATGATGTATTGGCACAACTAAAGTAGGCAAGCACGCACGTAACTTCTGATTCCAGTTACCCATTTTACTGTATTCCACTTAGGATGATATTATTATCATTTTAGCCCAATAAACACAACCTTATAGTATCATTGTAGAAGCTGTCACATTTTTTACCCCACCTCACTGCTCACTTAAAAAACCCTGGATCTATTGGGTTTTTTTTACAATACATTATACAATGATGTGCACGAGATAAGCTCCATCTAGATAAGCAAAACATTCTAATTTTGTCATCCTTCTACTCAAAAATGCAAACAAATGTATAATCAGGTGGAAACAAAAGACAATAGATACAGCTTTTATACACTTCTGCTTGCAATTAATGTGATGTGGTTACTATCTATTAGATTTATGTATACTTTAGTCGTTGTGAAGGTTATTACATATTGTTGTACACATAATTATGTTCAATTTTAATTAATCACTTATATATTCATTACTGTACTCTTTCACAATTAAAGCTCCAAATTACGAAGGAATAATTTCATAAAGTCAATTTATTATAAAGTCAATTTACGTGCTTTGTCAATTTAAGTTGCTGTGTTACATGTTAAAATTTTTACGCCTTAATTTTTGTTTTTATAGACGTAAATATTAGTAGTTGCAGGATTACATGGTTGTTGTTATTGTTAGCTGTAGTTTTCATATATGGTATAGTATAGCTTGCATTTAGGCCTATAGTTATATTAAAAAACCTTAACCCCAAAAAACCCAATAAACCAAAAGATCCGGGTTTTTCGATACCTTGACTGGGAACAGGGAATTAAAAATAACCTTCTTGCGTTCTTTATAGTAATGGTAGGAGTAAGGTTTTTAGAAAGCAGTGTTTTTTGCCGTTTTACCTTTTTTGATATAGCAATTTGCCCTATTTACTTTCACTTTACATGTAATAAAAATAAAATCATAAAAATGTAAATTAAAAAAGGTAAAAAAGCCAAAAGTACTGTTTTTTTAAAATTGTTCTTTGTGATTTTTTTGTAAAAAAGGAGTACTTTTTTGTTCCCTGATTAGGAAAGAAGGATCCATAGGTTAAAATACCATTACATTTGTACTCCAACAAAGACTTTATTTGCTATTAGTTTTTTGTTATTTTAGTATACAATAGTAGTCTTAATAGGTATTGAAACTTTATTTGCGCAATTGTTTTGAGTACAAATACACTCACTGAAATTGAAATTCATTTACTAAATACATATTAATGTTTTCTTAAATTAATTAATTTCAATCTATATAATAATGTTTGACTAGCTGTTCGGAACAGACAAGATCAATATAAACATAAATGCTCTAAGGAAGTTGTCTGTGATTAGAAGTTTTAGCATGATTCGTCATAATCATCCTTTAAGTTCCTATTCTATCTAACTGAAGTAGAGGAGGCAATAAAATCCAATTTGTTAAAAAGGCGTTAAAAATAGACGATATTAAGAACATGATGAATAATGAAGTAGTCATTTTATACAGAAAATGAAGGATAGACGAAGGCATACATACGAACTAGCAGTTAGATTTGTTTCCCACAGATATGTCAGGAAAATCTTGTTGAAAATTTAGTTTTAGCTAAGTATGAGTGGACACTCATACTTAGCTCACTCGTAAGTATTCAGAGTGGCCACTCCCATTCTCCTCACACTCACAAAAAAATTAATAATTTTTATAAATTTCATGCAATCTTAGTCTCCACATTATGTAACGAGCCATTCTACCAGCTCCTATCCTACTCTAACACATGTACTCTATCCTCCTTTCCATCCCAACAACTCCCACTTAAGTAACTTTACCTGGAACTGGGAATCAACTCCTCAGTTCTCGTCGGGAAGTCCAGCTATCAACAACTACTAGTCTCTTACCTTTCCTATCTTATTCGGCAATATCTATTCTTCCAACAGTTAACTTACTTGCTAGTAAACATTCAGTCTAATTCTATTTCAACATACACTTGAGTGCATTCTACATTTATTACAAACACACATACACACATTCACATCAGTTATTACATCATTCCATGATTTATACAACTTCCTATCTAAGTAGATTCATCTAGCATTGGTGCAGGAACCAGAAGTGGCGTTTAGTATTGCATATTACTTGCATAGCTTCGTCAAGAGTAAGGGCAGGCCTAACAAAGCGGCTCTTGGCCATTACATTTGGTCCCGAAACACCGGGATAGTTCTAATTTTTTTTACCAGAAAACACCAGGATAGTTCTAAATTGTTACCAGAAAGCAACGGGATAGTTTCAATTTTTTTACCAAGAAAATCCGAGAAAAATTAAAGTTTTGTTACGAGAATCAAGAAAACAGGTACAAGAATCAATAATATTTTTATCAAACTAAGGGAAAATTCTGAAAATTTGTGTTCGAGAAAATCTATTGGAAGACAGACCAAAAATTAAAAAGAAATTGAGATATCGACAACAAATTCGAAGTACGATTGGAAACCAGAAATCAGCGACGTAATCGGTTAGTAATACTAAAACTATAAAAATTCTAAATTGGCGTTAAATTGATGAAGAAAAGGCGAAACTTTGTGAGAAAAATTGAGAAGTTATAAAGACTGTGATCGATTGAGGGTAACTTGAGAAAAAGTTGACCGAGTACATAGAGACAAGACAGTGTTGTTTGGAAACAGTAGTACAATACAGTAGAAGAAAACTTGTGAGCAATCATTCTGTGTGGAAAACTTTTACATTCATTGGTGTTATAAACTGTGATCTTGAAATTAATCGGCATAACTTCGACATTACTGGAAATTCTGGAGAGAAGGACGTGAATAGACGACATCGGATATTTCGGGTACGAGTTAACCATACTACGCGGACATTAATTCGCCAGGACAGGAAACGAATCTGGATCCGGATAAAATTCGTTGCTGCAAAGACGACTTGGTCGAGAAGGACGAGCAAGGGGAAAGGATTCTTCAAATTGTCTGATAACTTGTAAGTCTGTATCGTTCCATTTTTTCATTTTGCTTACCTGAAAAGTAACATCTTAAAATACTTACCGTACATAAAATTACCGACTAGTCTTAGAGAACGTTAGATTAAAAGATACAGAATTTTGAAAGAGTACAGTAAAAGTCAATTGAAAAATTATTCTTAGTTTTTGGGAAAATTTTAAGAAAGAGTTAAATTGTTTGAAGTCATTTTATTAATTTAAAAGTTGGATAAAGTTAGTCAATTTTAAAAAGTAAATAGCATTTTATTAATATATTGTGGTTACTGAAAAGATATACATGAGTAAATTGAAATTTAAGGTATACGTATACTTGGGGTGAAGAAAGACATTCGTATTGGTTCAAACTCATTACGCATTCAGGAACCTAGTTAATATTCATAAGCTTGGGTTGAAAGAATTTATGCTAATTGTTGAACTTTGTGAGCTTGCAGTCAAAGCTGAACGTAATTGGTTGAAAAGGTGAAACGGTGGGCAGAGTCTTGAGTTCAAGGACTTGGAAGGAGACTCTTGGCGTCATCAGCATAGCATTGGCTGAACGAGATAAGCTGGAAGCAAACGAGCAATCTTAGCATACAGGCACCGTATGGACAGTGTATACGAGTCGAGACATACCTAATTTGCGTTTGGAGTAATTGGACTTGTGAAGAAGTCTAGTATCGGAAGTCTTGGAACAGAAGTGCTTGTGTATAAGCATTGGTTGTACTTGTGAAAAAGTATGTGAACCAGACTTCGACTTGTGTGTTTAGTATATCCAATACTTGAGAAAAAGTATAAAGGTTACAAACCACAGTCACGTATACATCGGTAAAGGTACGAATCAAACCACATATATACGAGTAAATTAAGATAATATAATTAATAGAAATTACCATTTAATTTAAAGTAAGAGAAAAGTAGAAACTTGGAGGAGATAGTAGCTTGTTAGTTGAGACTGGACGGGAACTCAAGGACACGATTGCGATACGGTTGAAGGGAATTCAACAGGGGTTTGAGAGTATCGATTCGTGAGTTGTAATTTTGTATGATAATTAGGAAGGAGACTGTTTCGATATTTTTGGTTAGCATAGCATTGATGAAGTAAAATCACGAACACGATTTATCATAATACGTCAGAAGTCAAAGTTAAAAAAGTCAAAGTCAAAAATTATTCATAGTAAAATATTAACATTCCATTTAAATATAAGTACTTTCTAGAAACTTTTTAACTTAAAAATTGAATACGCAATTAAGTAAGAAAAGCATTTACACAGATTACTAAGGAGAAATAGTTATAGCTCATGATATTACCTTTGCATAAGAGACATTAACCTCAGACACATTTTGTAATAAATTGGAATAGATATCTTTGAATTTAGAATATTCTGATGATAATGATTAGATATATACAGATTGGAAATTAATTCTATTATATTGGTATATACTTGGAAATATACATTGGCGACAGATAATTAGCATTCATAATTTTTTTAAACAGAAAAGCATATTGAAATATTACTTTGCATTAGAGCATAAAAGTTATTTTCAATTATTAGATTTGTATAAAGTCAATGGAAACAGAATTGTCATATTTTTGCATAAAATGGAGGAAATGAAAGAAGTGAGGGATTTTATCGTTATTCAACCGGGCATACCACATTATACGGACCAGCAGTCTTGTAAAACTTTTTTGAAGGATTTGTTTGATTACTTGTCATCGCATTATCGGTATAGCGAAATTTTTTATGTATTAGAAGTAATATTGGAAGGAGATCAGAAAACTTGGTTTATGCAGGAAAAGAAATCAAATTGGTATTGGACAGAATTTGCAGAAGCATTTAGAAACTACTTTGATTATGAAGGATTATGGGAAGAAAGAAGAGTCGAATTGGATGAAATGAAGCAGTCAGATGAGGAAGAAACAGTATTTTTCATTTATAGGATAAAACGTTTAATTAAATTTGTGCATCCAGAGGAAAAAGAACGTAACTCGGTGATTAGGTGTAGAAACGCATTACATCCACTAATCAGATTGTATTTGGGAGACTTGAAGAAAAAGAGCTTCGCATATCTTATTAAAAGAGTGAGAATGATTGAAGAAGATGTGTATGATTATAATGTGAGTAGAACTGATGAAAAATGCAAACTTTTCATACCAGGCTGGGAAGCAGTAGAATACAGTATAGAACATCGTAGACTAGGAAATCAGCAAGATGATCATAATGTGCAATCGTTAAACAGCACAAGCATTACTGATGAGGACAATACAGAGGATATTCATCCAGCAACAGAACCAGTTTATTTTGAACCGATTCCATTCGAAAATGACATTTGGGCATATTCAGCATTAAATAGTAATCATGACAGTCATTCAATTTCACAAAACGAAAATACAAATGCGACAGATGAAGTACATACCATTGCAATTGATAGTAGTATGAATGTTGAGTTTAGTCATAATTTGAGTGAGGATTGGAGTAGCATAGTGGCAGAAACCGATTCGTGTGATGACGATGATCGGAATTGGGTGTTTAATCCCCAGGAAGTTCTTTGCGCCGAAAACGCTAGTGACGAGTTTCCTAGTGACAGGCAGCGAAAGGATTTTGGTTGAAGTAGTACATACCTTGGAGAATGTTCAATATGTACTAAATAGTGAGAAAGTTTAGAAAAAGTTATATGTATAGTTAAGTATTCATTGATGATGTATTTACGCATTGTGAGGAAAATGCGATACCTTCGTTATTTTCTGAACGAAAAAACGATAGGCATTTTTATAATTCTGTGTGAATTATATGAAGATGGCATAAAGTTAGAAAAGAGGGGAGAAGAAATAGAGTTTTGAATGTTAAATGTTTATAGATTGAAAACAGGCATGCATGTGTGAGGTTATAAGCAATTATAATCCGCATGGGGTTTAAGCATGGTTTGTTTAGGAATTTTGAGAAATTAATGCAATAGAAAAATAATATTAATGATAATGCATATACAGAGTATAAATGAAAAATGAATGAAGCGCTAGCATTTGAGAAATAGGAATTTGGAATATCTAATCAACCGGTGTACAACGGCATTAGATGTGTGTTATGAAGGATCTACGGAAGCTACAGAATCACATCGAGGAACTGGAAATCATCTGATCAATGGTTATTCAGGGAGACTGATTAAGTTTTGCGTATAGATTCAGGAAATTGATGAGCATTAATTGAATTTTGTGAGATGATTTGGTGAGAATATTAGGTTTTAGGTTAAGGGAATCACATTGTTTACTAACTATAGAGAAATGTAACTGTAATATAACTGTAATCGCGACTTATTTACTTAACATGCAATATGGATATAGAGAACTTTATAGCGGACGCGTTATTTTGAACTCTTACGGATAGATAAACGATTTGAAAGTAGCGACGACATTAAGATGTTAGGATTATACTTGTGTAGTTCATCCATTTTCTCGTATAGAAAGAAACATTTGTGTGTGTGAAGTAGGAAATTATGTGTTTGTCTAGTCATTTTTTAGTGTGAGATACTTTTGGGTCTAGTACACTAATGAGTATGTGGAAATGTGAAAATTTCTATAAATTGAAAATCTTGGAGATAGCAATAGTTTATACTTGATGTAGGCACATTGGCAAAAAAAATGTTATGAAAGTAATTGGCATTTAATTGGTAAGGGAGAAAGAGATGATAAGTACAGCGTTAGGCTGATAGGGGGAGCATTTTTAATCCTTCCTCTAGGTGTAATTGACTTGAGTATATTTCATTACTTATAGAATGTAGAGGCAAAGAGTTGAAATTAGTTATGTTAATTCATTTAATCTGGGATGCATTATGATTGGATATTATTAGGAAATTGCAAATGAAAATGTAAGTATGACGTACGGAAAGACATTGGCAACTTAATTAGCAATTAGAATTATAAAACATACAATAATTGAAAAACCACAATTTGTAAAAGTTAATCCGAATTTAAGAGAAAGTTGTATCTATTATTTCGTAAAGTTGGTATTTAGAATAAGAAATGACGAAACGGTATCAATTTTGATTTATAGACGTATGATACATCGTTGAGAGAATAATCGATTTGGGACATTTGATTTGAAAATGATAATAACAGTTAAAATATATCAAAGAGGGAAAATATCTTCGAAAACCTTATAGAAATATTGGAAAAATATTAGAGAATTTAGTAATAATAATTGATTAGAATCTTGAAATTGGAAATTCACTTAGTCATTATAAGTATCTATAAATATTATAACATCTAAATGACATAATACCAAGATTTACCGTAATTTACTATTGATATAACTTTAAGTGTTGTGAAAGAGAAAGTAAATACTTAGATCGTATCTACGTAACGGAATTGAGAAGAATTCTGGATATAAAGACCATAACTTATTGATAAACTCTATAAACATCGCTATAATAGAATAGTACTTACGTAAATGAGACACATTAATAATAAAAGCTTAACATGATATATGAGTATGATGTAGAGCACTCTACTACATAAAATCTAACAAAACATCGAATACTGTGAGGCAACATGAGATTGAGTACCGAATGGGTAAATTCAGTCCAATCGAGAAGAACACCTACGCTATCTAAAACAGTGAAAATAGTTCTACTTTCGTTTAAAAGATATCACATACCTACGTATTCAAGAGCCTGGACAACGCCGAAATTAAGGACAAAACTACCTACCTACCTTTTGAGACAACTGTATGAAAGATGCATAGAGAAGACTAGCAACGTCGTGTGGTAACACAAGGCTTCAACACTAGTAACGTCGTGTGGTAACACAAGGCTTCAACACTAGCATAGTCGTGTGGTTACATGGGCTTATGCATGGAGGAATTCGCAAAGCTATCTACATACTGAAACAAATCTTAAACTACTTGTAAAGATGCAAAGGACAACAAAGATGAATAATATGAAACAACAACAAAAAGGATTGCAACGTACAATATGATTTATTAATCCAAAATCGAACACAACATCAAATTACGTCATTACCAACAAAAAAACAACATCTGCTACGGGATGTTCCTAAGCCATGCAAATCTCAAATGAACTACAGCATCAGCATGCGACAAAATTTCGCCACATTCAGGAAATTTCGACAATCCGGAAAAAGCACGTCTCCGACATCGCGATAACGACATTCCATTGTTGTGAGATCCACCTGCAAGAATTCACAAAAAAAAAACCATTAGGACTGGTGATTACTTCTTATTATTCACAATTTGGACTTGAGTAAAAGTCTAGGAAGAAAGAACAAAAATTAATACACTTACCGCAATAGTCACATCCTGACATCCGGTCAACGGAAATTACGGCAACAGCTACAGGATCAGCAACGGCAACAATAGTTGACATAAGCAAATTGACATGTGCAACATCGGCAGAGCGCCTCAGGATTACAAACAAATTGCCAACATCCGAAAGACCTCTTCACTTCATCGCTGCGGTTTTACAAAAATTGCATCATTGAGATAGTTCATCAACACATCCAGCATCAACAGGAATAACTACTTCCGCGACTTGACATCATCTGGAGCATCTCCGGCGAAACTCAGAACAACTTCAAACTTCAACGTAAGGACTTCAGCGGAGTACCCTTCACAAGACGTTCCTTATCATCTAGTCCTTACTGAACACTTCCAATAATTCCAAAGTTATCAAGAACATCTATATTATTGTGATAACATGACTCCTATCTACCAAAAAGCATGCATTTCTTTCAATTCAAACTTCTACAGATGAAACTTTGTAATGCAGTGCTACTTGACCACAAATACCGACTTAGTCTATGTATATATGTTTAAGTTTATGTTTATGCGTATATGATGCATGAAAATGAAAACATTTGTATATTTATAGACAAAATTCTTTTCTTTATTGTTCATTTATTTAGGACATCTGATAATTGTTAGTAAGTAAGTATACACATTATGTATCCACAAAAGCATTAATGAAAGAAAAGGAAGAATATGATGATATGATTTATATGTATGTTTCAAGTGATATTTTCTTTACAGATAATTCGCCACCAATTCTACCAAGAAACTAAAAATTTATTTCATTATTCTATTTATTGGCTATATGTGTATGATGAATCTATATTGTATATGTATTTTTATTTCTAAAATTGTTGACGAATACGAAAAGAGGGGAGGTTGTAACGAGCCATTCTACCAGCTCCTATCCTACTCTAACACATGTACTCTATCCTCCTTTCCATCCCAACAACTCCCACTTAAGTAACTTTACCTGGAACTGGGAATCAACTCCTCAGTTCTCGTCGGGAAGTCCAGCTATCAACAACTACTAGTCTCTTACCTTTCCTATCTTATTCGGCAATATCTATTCTTCCAACAGTTAACTTACTTGCTAGTAAACATTCAGTCTAATTCTATTTCAACATACACTTGAGTGCATTCTACATTTATTACAAACACACATACACACATTCACATCAGTTATTACATCATTCCATGATTTATACAACTTCCTATCTAAGTAGATTCATCTAGCATTGGTGCAGGAACCAGAAGTGGCGTTTAGTATTGCATATTACTTGCATAGCTTCGTCAAGAGTAAGGGCAGGCCTAACAAAGCGGCTCTTGGCCATTACAATTAATAGTGTCAACATAGGGTTATACAGGTTATAGAATTGTCCACATAAGGTTTTACTACTTCTAGAAGTAACAACATGGGGAAAATGGGGGTGGACACATACATATACAAACTTCCGGAAATTAATATATAGCATAGATAAATGGTTTCAAGAGGTGTTAATATTAAGTTTTATCTTCTTCCATTGCGTTGTGACCTCAATATTTCAAGTTCAAACTGAGTTTTAAAATGCTTTTAAAATTAATGACAAGTCTAGTGGACTGAGGAAAGTAATTTTGAAATACTTTATCGTGTCTTGTTTTTTTTGCACCAACATTTTATCGTAACTACAAAACGTATTGTAGCTTGTCCAATTGCCATTTTATACAACTACATGAATAGATGTAGTCAGGACAATTTGCTTTGAAAATAACTACATCCATTCTTGTATTTTGTCCCAACTGCGTATTATACAAATCTAATATTGTTTTTTGCCATCAGAGTCCGTTGCCTAACTACAAATATCAATGTATTTTGTGCCGAAAAGGTTAATGCTGATGTTGTGTTTTGTATGCTTGTAATATTGAGGTATTCATTCGTTAAGGCAGGTCGGGATTTCTTGTCGTTTATGTGGCGAAATCTCTGATTCCTGTTTACAAAACTTTGACCCCATTACTTATTATAACCTTTGCCAACTCAAGGAACCAAAAATGTACTCCTTTTTACAAAAAAGTTACTTTTTTAAAGCAGTCCATTTTGTCTTTTTACATTTTTGCCTTATTTACATGTAAAATGGAAGTAAATGGGGGACGCTGATACGTCATAAAAGGTTAAAAAATCAGAACTACTTTTAAAAAAATCTGTTTATACAAAAACGCTAAAAAGGTCCTGTTTTGTTCCCTGTGCCAACTTAAGTTGCAAAACAAGTCAAGTTTTCATTTCCTTGAATGAAACTCTGTACACTTTCAATGAAGAGATTTTTTGTCGATTTCTTACTACATATTAGCAGAGGAAGAATGACCTTTCTTTCTATGCATGTGCATTTTGTAGACTCAAACTAAAGTGTATTCACATTCATTCATAATATTGGTATAATTGAAATTCACATGCACACTACTTATCAGGTACATTATTACATGACTGTGTACTGTGTGCTTCTTGTTATTAGAAATATTGTTATGAACAGATGGCTCATAATATAATAGTTTTACCAATGCTATGTTAATGAAAAAATAACATGAAATAATTTATAGCTATATAAACACACCTCTTCGATCTGTAATCTGTACTGTAATTAAGTAAGTATAATTAATTAAATAATAAAATATCTTGTCTTTATGACTTCAGTTTCCCTTGAGTCATCGAACAGAGAACAAAGTTTGCTTCTGTTCTCCATTTAAAAGACATTTCTATGTTAAGTTGATGGAAAAAACCTTATGTACGGACATTATGTAACTTTAAGACATGGAAAAATGTTGTGCTAAATCCTCGAGTGTAAGTGGCTAGATAACGTTTTGCTTAGGACCATTTTGTGAAGTTCGTCGTAGATAAGCCAAAAATGTGGATAGTTTAACCCTTTAAAGGAAAGCGTGCATTGGAATTATTGATGTGTAAATACATACAGATATTATACAATTACCACTAACAATGAAATATTATGATTTCCATCAAATAATAACCCTTTCGTTGCATTACTACTCTGCAGCTGTTAGGAAAACCCGACATGTGCATTGCATCAATTGCAAAATTGCATGCACATAAATCTGTGATTCTATAATAACAATTTAACTCTGTGTGGTTTGGAATCGGATGACTCAACCTACCTCCTCGCTCTTTGCCAATTTGTCGGAAATTTCGATTCATCTAAAAGAAGCCTAGGTACCTACTTTATCCAATCGTAGTTATTATCGCTTTACTAAGTTTCTGCAGATATTTTATTAGTTAATTATAAGTCCATTTAAACTGAACTCATTTAATTTCATAGTTATCTAAAATATTTTCAATCTAAGTTTAGATAAATTCTTTCAATCGTTATAATATTATGATCAATGATTGCGGGTTTTAATTATTTTGTACAATATTTAATTTAAATTAAAGATTTAAATTAAATTGGACGTTTTGAGATATTGTGTAACAGTTTTGGGCTTGGAGTAGAAAATAAGTATGTTTTATTTTCTAAAAATGTAACACAAATATTGTTCTTAGATTTTTGTTGGTATGATCTTTAGATCGCTTTCATGGATTAGAGTTAAACACGGTCTGACATTGCCCTTCGTGTTTTATAAGTGCTGATAATCATCGGTTCACTCACGATATAATATGTAATCATAACAATGAAAAATACTTAAGTTTATTCAAGGCCAACGTACACTATGAGAAAAGAATAACAAGTAACAATTTTCAGGGCAACGACCGTTAAAGATAATCTTATTACACTTGCAATGTGATGTGTGGTGATATTTGTTTCTTATTTATCATGTACTAGTCAATCTTGGGATTCTGTGGTTGAATAAAAGCCAAAACAAAGACTGGCAGTCATGACTGTGATTTTTAGAAAATTTGCAAACTCTAGAAGTGGGATATTTCGTAATGGACATTACAATAACTGGTTTTCGGAATTTATTTTCACATTGGCTGCGTCCCTCTCCATTTACTTAACCGGTTGGAACACAATGATTCAAATCAATGATAAGCTACAAATGTTGTCCAGTGACAATGGAGACATTTTTGATTTCATCGTTGGTGAGTTCTACTTTTTTAAAACAATTATGTATTATATATAAAATATCAGGCAGTCAAAAATTATTTATAAAAACATTAATCAAAAATGTAATTTATATAATAATCAATAATTTTATTAAAAACTTTATTTTGATCACCATAACCATTAACACCATTCATCAACAGATCATCAAGTTTATAACTTTCCAAGCTGTAGCAAGCCTTTAATATTTTGTATTTCTGTAGTGGGAAGTGGATCTGCTGGTGGAATAGTTGCTAATCGTCTTTCAGCTAATTACAGAGTGTTACTTTTAGAAGCCGGTGCTGATCCTCATCCACTCCAAGTAAAATGCAATTTTGATGTCAATAATATTAATTATACGGTCCCGTTAATTAAACGATCAAAATTTATTTCCAGTCTATTCCTATATTTGCATTTAATATCGTTAATCATCCGGAGATTGACTGGATTCATAAAACCGTTCCGCAAAAATATTCATCCCTGTCCATGTACGATAAAGTAAAGCATTTTAAGTTGTATTTTTTAAATTAATTATTGTTGTTCAGTTTTCTGCATATTATACTTATCAGAACTAAAACGCTTCTAAACTAGTTTATATTGGATAGTATCTGTAAATTTAAAAAAATTACTACCAAAATTCATTAATTATATTTTTTAATTTGAATTACTTTCAAGCAATCCATTTGGAATCAAGGCCGTGCCCTAGGGGGTACATCAAACATAAATTGTAAGTGTTAGAAACAAATAGTAAAAATTACATTTCAACGTTATGTATTTGGAAGTAAGTAATCAGTCTATTCTATTCCCAATAAGATAAATTACATAATTTCATAATATATAAAGTGATTTTTTTCACATCCATAAATTAATCTCGAGCAATTGCATTTTAATATTTAGATATGATACACAACCGAGGGAATCCAAGAGATTTTGAACATTGGGCTATAATAACGGGAGATGACTCTTGGAATTACGAAAATTTGCTTCCATTTTTTAAGAAACATGAAGATTTTGTAGGACATTGGCCACTAGGTATTTGCATGTGTACTGTGTACGGTAGTTAATCTAGCTGGTAGTCGCAAAAGGAATTAGCCATTATTATAAGCTGAACGAAACCTTACTAGAGTTCAGGGAACAAAAAAGGACCTTTTTTGCCTTTTACCTTTTTTGCCTTTTTAATAAAAAAGGTAGGAGTGCGATTTTTAAACAGCAGTCCTATTTTGCCTGTTTTGATGTAGCAGCTTGCCCCATTTACTTCCACTTTACTATACATGTAAATAAGGTAAAAAAAGTAAAAAGGAATGCTTTTTTAGGAGTAGTACTTTTTACCTTTTTTGTAAAAAAGGAGTACCTTTTTTGTTCCCTGCTAGAGTTACTTCCCCCTTTACGTGAGGTTTAACTACCTCAGTGAAACAAATAACAGAACAGTAATGCCAGAAGAAGTAGGATTGACGACAAAAAATTAATAATTGGTTTTTTTTTGATTTCGAGATGATGTTCATGAGACTGGTGGAGAGCTACGTATCGAAATGCCATCATACACTGTGTATTCAGAATTAGCACGATTATTTGTTCAAGCTGGAGTAGAATTGGGCTATGAGCATAGCGATCTTAACGGAAGATATTCAGAAGGTGGGAATAATTTTCGCATAATGGATTACTACGTTTATTAACCATTTCTGTTTGAATCACGATTACTTTTCTATAGGATTTGATTTTGTATATTCACCAACAAAAAACGGTCGAAGACATCAGACTTACAAAGCATTCTTACAGCCAGCTATGGCGAGGTCTAACTTAGTCATCAGAAGATTTTCCCACGTGAACAAAGTATTGCTAACCCAATTATTTAAAGTAAAGATTTAATTACAGTAATTAAGTTGTTAATTATTGTGTAGTAACATATAATTTGCAGATTTACTTTCGTGGAGAAAATAATGATGCATTTGCAGTGGAGTATGATCAGTACGGAACCAGAAGATTTGCCTACGCTACCAAAGAAATAATTTTGTCAGCCGGCGCAATTAAATCTCCTCAGATTCTAATGCTGTCTGGAGTTGGCCCAAAAGAAAAATTGCAGGAGCTCGGGGTTACTTAATATCCATTTCAAATTACGAATTAGAACTTGTAATAATTGTTGCTGATAAAAATGTTTTTTAATTCAGATTCCGGTTAAATGGGATTCACCAGGAGTGGGACAAAACGTGCAGGATCATTTATGTACATATCTCGGTCCATTTTTTATTGATTCTCCAATTTCTTTTATGTCAGATCGTGAACTCTCAGTCCCAACTGCGCTCGACTTTCTTGGTCAAGGAACCGGGCCATTTACAAACATGGGAACAACAGCCCAGGCATTTTTTGCTACTTCAAAAGCAAAGTCTGCAGATGGAATGCCCAACTGGCCAGATATTCAATTATATTTCATTGGAATTGGAATCCATAAGCAATTCGGGGAAACGATGTCTCACGCTTTCAACCTTCGTAGAGATATTTCAGAGGCGTATTATCGCAATGGTGTAGGAAGAGATGCATTCACTGTTTTCGTTTCGAATGCTCGGCCTAAAGCACGAGGGGAAATTACTTTAGCATCATCAGACCCTTACAATCCTCCAAAAATCCAGCCGAACTATCTTGACAATGACCACGACTTGCAAGTCATTCTTGAAGGGGTCAAGAAAACTGTTCAACTAGCAGAGAATACAACTGCATTCAGTAATATAGGCACGCGATTCACAGATGACATTTTCCCTGGTTGCGAAAATGTAGCGTTTCGCTCTGATGCCTATTGGGAATGTTATATCCGGCATTATTCCGTGTCTCTGCATCACATCTCAGGAAGTTGTTCCATGGGGAAGCCAGAATTGCCTAATTCAGTGGTGGATCCACAACTGAGAGTCATCGGCACTAATCGTCTCAGAGTGATTGATGCTTCGGTTATTCCTCTGATTCCTGTTGGAAATATAAACGCCCCTACTATGATGATTGGAGAGAAGGGAGCTGATTTAATTCTTAGATACTGGGAAGGTCAAAATTACTTAAGTAATCCTCCAACAAGTGGAGCACCTGATGATTTCAAAAATGTCACAACGTGGCCACCGAATCATGCAACTACTTCAGGAACAGAGTCATCTACTTCAGAAATTAACTTTACTCAAGGACCGCAGAATTACACAACTGCATCAAATGCAGCTCCAATTATTAGTACTGGTACAACGGACGATGATCTTCAAAGCAGTGCATCTACGACTTCTCTAGGTCCAGATTACGACAGTATAGAAATCAACAAACCCCCGGCACGTTGATGAAGTTGAATTTCTTAGGTCATGTATCAATCTTGTTGCCTAACCTCTATTAAGTACCCTTCAACCTTATGCCTTGCCTTTAACGATTTTGTTCCTAGTTTAAGGACGCTCTCCCCGCCTGCATAGCAACACATAGAAATATCTAAACGCGTGTTAAAAATGTTTTACATCTGGCTTTATTCCTCCCGAAGGATAATTCCGATTTTTATGGGACTTACATTTTTGGAATCCTGGACTATCGAGGAACACAAGAGGGTTGCTGGATTTTTGATTTCACTGCTTTAAATGCTTTAAAAATCATTCCAAAAAAAGTGAATTCGTTTTAATTTTTATACTATGTTGATTTTTTGCAGCATTCAAAGCATTCAAAGCATTCAAAGCAAATCAAAAATCCAGCAACCCTCGTGTATTCCTATAGATAGTCCTGGATTCCAAAAACGTAAGTCCCATAAAAATCGGAATTATCCTTCGGGAGGAATAAAGCCAGATGCAAAACATTTTTTAACATGCATTTAGATAAGCCCATATGGTTTGTGGTTGCTATGCAGGTGTGCGTGGAGAGCCTTCTTAATTCAACTTGCTTATACTAAATGGCCATACCGAAATAGTGTTTATATTTTCGAATATTAAATAATTCACGAAGTTAAATGAATCTTTGTTAACAAAATATTATAGCCAAATTTGTAGTACTTTAAAAAAAATGTGAAAACTGAATACGTGGATTTATTTGCAAAAAACCAAGTAATTGTGCATTTACTGAGCTCCAATAAAAACTCCATTTGAATTTCGAAATGGCTAATAATAAACACATAAATATCATAGTTAAGTAACTACAAAAACATTACCTATAACAATTACAAATATACTACACTACAATTCATCTGCCTTATTTTTCTTAACCTAAGTCAGAGTGCATGACCATCTACGATCACAATAAATAGACCCTCCTTATGAAAAAACAGCCAAAGAGAAACCAAGGGATGCCCCAACCAGTTAAAACCCCTTTCTTCTACCTATATCGTATGTATATATCTGCCTTAATATGATCTATATTATGTCATTTAGAGTTTAAAGGGCATAAATTTTAAGCTTTTTGCAAGCATATTAGAAAATAACTATAACAAGCATTTCATAAAACAATTAACCCTAATTTGGATTGGCATCTTAAGAAATCAAACCAAATTTTGATGTCTAAGGTGTTTGAAATCCAGTAATAGAAGTACCAGTACTTCTATAATATTATATTACACTAACATTAATTATTAAATTTTACAGAGCAAATATACAAATACAGCTTTTGTAACGTATCATGTGTCTAATAGATGTTTACATTTGCATTACTGATTTCTAAATGGCATTCCTATACATATAGTTGTTCTGGATGCAGTAAAGCAAATATTATTTTAACTTTGTTACTCACACTATACCATACAATGCTTTAATTGCAAATCTACTTGACTAAGTCCTAAGTAGATAGGCATTCGCGTGGACAAGCTCGCTGGATGATATATAAACGTACTACAGATATATAAATAATTATGGATACAACACCATAATGATAGTTTGATAGATTGTATTTATACATGTCTTTTTGTCTCCTTGTCTTCGATGGGAATGTTTGAAGGTAAGAAATGCTTATAGAACCTCCGCATTTTATCTACTTTTAATATCATAGAAAGAAGCAGTACAAAGTCACAATAACAAAATAAATCCGCACTTCCACAATTAAATGCAATATTGCTGAGTTACTAGTTACTACTATTCATATATACTCGTTTCTAATTTATAAATGTATTTACATGGTATGTTAATTCAGTGACAAAAATTGTGAGAAAGCTCAATGAAAAAATACGATAACAAATTTATTTTAGCTGAACTTGAGTTAGAATTAAGTATCTAATTAAAGAAATAGAGTGAATAATGAATTCGAGGAGGTAGACAATGATATTGTGATGACCATGGGCTGAATAAGCAATTAGTCATTATCACATTACTTAGAAATAATTATTGTTAGAAAATAACAATTATGTGAAACACACACATGACACATCAGGATATTGCGGTACCCACATCCTATAGAATAAACAGGACGGGCGCTGGCCGGAGATGGTTAAAGCAAGACAGCCAATGAGAAAAGGGTACAAACATCTAGAAAAGGCGTCGGCTACGGGTATATAAGGGGCCCGTCATAAGAAGAACAACGACAGAGGACTGACGACAGAGAACAGAGAAGAGGGACACTGAGAGACGACAACGACAAGACACCCGATACAGGGCACGAGAGAACAGGAGACTAGGCACTCGAGACACACAATAATCCAGACACGGGGCGACAAGAGAACCAGCGAACACATCAGGGATAACGGAGGACCAGCGGAGAACCAGCAAGAAGATAACGGAGAGCCACGACAGACAACGGAGAACCAAGGAGGAACAACCAGTAAAACTGACCTGATAGGCAGTCGGTCGGGAGCGGAGCCAGAGGAATCAAGTTGGGACTACGAAACGCACAACACAAACAATCACATTCTAAACTCTAAAAGCAATAAAGATTAAAACTCCACAAAATAACATCCAAAATTCATTCTCATTAAAAACACATAGACACCGAACAGAAGAGGCAGAATCTACCTTCGGTCAAAAAGAATATATTTTAAAGGCCAATTAAGACCGACCCTCACATGGCGCGGACTCGGAGCCTTTTCTTCGGTTGACCGTGTTTCTTTTCTTCCCTAGTAGGGAGGGGGACACCTTAGTGTCGCAAATTCCCCCGGACAATTTCGAACATTTTCAGTGACTAAGTGAACCAACTTTGAAAAGTGACCATTATGAACTCCGACATGAATGTGAAACAATAACAATCAGTGACAACGATAATATGATTATGGAGCAACTTATGAAACTCACTCCGCAATTATGGAAGCCTGCAAACAGTAAACCAAATAAGAATACTACAACACCAAAGCTAAGTCTTTTTAAAACATTCGATTTATTTATTTTCATGACTCATGGTAGGGTGATCATTTATAACAAGGTACAAAACTCATTGATAAACGTACATAACCTCATTACAACATAATCATTAGTAAAACAGTTATGGCATATTAATTTCAGACGTAAACAATTTTTAGAGTAAAACCTTATTCCATCAAATCATTTAACGCAGACAAAATCACGGAAGACAATAGGTTATCGTCAGCAGGGTTCACTACTTCTCTCGGGTCAGACCATTGACCCTCAGGGGAAGCCTCCAATCTGGAGGGCCCTAACAGTCCCCATTGGGATCCGCTAGCCTCACTAGGAAAGGGAGAAACCGGCTGTTGAAGCAATTCGTCTGCCAACACAGCCATTAAACTGGGAGAAACGTCTCCAACATTTAGGGAGTTAACTTCAATAGGACCCTCCTCTACTCCGACCACCGGCGGAGCTGAGGAAGCATCTGATGCCGATTGTGGAGACACAGCATCCACACTCCTCGCGACGGGAACAGCTACTCTCTGCAACCTAACTACAGGCACCCGGAGCGGCTTACAATTGCCACTCATACGGTGACGCTTTAGGTTTCGGGCTATCATACGTAGGCCGCAGAGAGAGCAATCCGCTCGCGTATTCAACCTTACCCTCTCCGGAGGAGGCCTGCACACCCCCACTTCTGACTCCTCCTCACTCTCAGAGGAGGACCCCAAATTGCTGGGGACATATTCCTCATCAGAGGTATCCTCTGAATCCTCACTGGCAAGCGTTTGCATCTCGTTTTCCTGGGATACTTCGCCAGCCACCTCGAGTACAGAACAGTGTGGTATTACGTCTGTTGTACTCGAAACAGGCCGTGAATTTATATGTAGGGCTGTAGAAGTCGAAGCCACAGGTTCACTTGGCGAAACAGCCCGGATTTCGGGAGTCACCGGCTCAAATAGAACGGAGACACAGCTGCTTCTGGGCAGCTCCTTCTCCCATTCCAAAGCCAGTGAATCCAACAAGTCACGAATAGTTTCAAAATCTTTGAAACCATTTTTCATCTTAGTAACCATTGGATCCACCTGCCTCAGGGCTAAGGGATTTCCAATAGACCGTAAGGTCTGCCACAAGTGCCACGACGGCTTGAGAGTTGTATTCAGGGAGTCCAACCTCTCATCGACTTTACTACTTAGAATGTCATCAGGGTGACGACACGAGCAGAAATTACCAGTAAAAATTAGAGCGATAAATAGAACAGACGGGACATCCCTTCGTGCCGTCATGTTCATACCTTCACTGGAACCCCAGACATAATTTCCTGGGAAAGTTACTAACACACTTTTCATATCCAAACGGGCAGTATAAACGGCCACGTTTGCCTCAGAAAAATAAGGATCCTGCAAGAACCAACCCTCATGGGAGAGAGGGTTGGAGCATACATTATCAGCAATGGGTAAATGGTCCAGTGCAAAACGTTCGAGAACCGGTACATCCCTTCGGGCTATAGTCTTAAAAACTCTAGGAGCCCCCTTAACCAAAGAATAATAGGAGATATTAGAATGACCGGTTCCCCGAACAGAATTTATTGTATTAGGGCATTGAACCTCTAAATAATCGGCTGGGATAGCCACGGTCTTACTAGTAGAGGGCAACGAACGATAACAAACTGTCTCCCCATTTAGAAAGCGATAAACATTAGGATTAGTATCAGGAACTACCCTGTTTACTCTTGAGGAAATTATAGACAAATCCTCATAGCTGGTTACCTCGTTCTTTAGTTCGGTGACCACAATATTACAATCGTTATACCTTTTTACATAATTACAACTAACCGGTATCTGCAGACCGGAAGGACATGCCTCTGGAAAGACGCCAGATTGTGAAGCGATTTCCAATACGCAGAACCCAGGGCCATCTCCATTCAGCTCCTCCAGCTGGCGTGATAAGCGAGTGAGGTCTCGCAAATCTTCCGTAGAGGGCTTCACATGCCAAACCCCACCCACCAGAGTACGCGATAATTCGCTCCTTGAATTCTACAGTAAAATAAAAAGGAAAAGGGAAAATTTTTAAAGAAACATAACACTGATAAAGGCAATTATAAGCGTAACTGAAGATTTATGTTTCACTTACCATTATCTATGACTGCAGAGAGTACTTCCTTATTCAACCAGAAATGTAACCACCAAGGCAAACAACCAATCTAGAAGAATTACAAGGATTTAGTACATAAAACCTTTTTAGGATAACATTCCTTGACTCAATGATAAATAAAATCTTTTATAAATCAATTACCTCTATGATGTAGAAAACAGTTTTGCGCATAAAACGAACGCCAGAAAATGACCAGAAAATTACGTCGAAGAATATTACAATTAATCCTCTCACGCATAAGACCAAACAACAATAACTTAAAAATAAAGCGCATATTTAGTTAACAAGCTCTTTAGTGAAAATTATCGCATTTGTCATTGACAATTTTCATAAAATTCCACAGAAAGAGGACTGTGCACAGGTTTATGAAAATACATGTAACTCAATAATTTACTCAACTCATAATCATGCGATAAACTTTTCGTAGGGAATGGGATTCTTAGAATTTGTCCCGGCTGTAACTTAAGATAAGACAGACTAGCAATTTCGCTAACTATACATAGGGAACGGAAACGAATTGATTAGCTTATAAAGCCGTACTCACTTGAGAGACACCCAGGACAATGGTTTCTTCTTGATTAGAAATCACCACTTTAAACCAAAGCTTAATAACATACTAGAAAAGCAGTAAGATTTCCTTCCTTAAGTTCATAGAGACTTGAATAATTGGTTGGATATCGGCCGAATGTGGTGACACCGCCAACATGTGTATGGTATATCCACTTGGTTAAGATAAGTGAATAAATTAATAATTACATATTTATTACAACCATGCTTATACGAAAAGTCAAACTTTGTTGATACGACGAGCAGCGTCTTAAAATATTGCACTTCGATGACCGAATAAGACGTGCACCGTCAATAAAGATTGCGAAGACCAGGGCAACCGCTCTGTGACTCCGACTAAGACGTGCACCGTCAATAAAGATTGCGAAGACCAGGGCAACCGCTCTGTGACTCCGACTAAGACGTGCACCGTCAATAAAGATTGCGAAGACCAGGGCAACCGCTCTGTGACTCCGACTAAGACGTGCACCGTCAATAAAGATTGCGAAGACCAGGGCAACCGCTCTGTGACTCCGACTAAGACGTGCACCGTCAATAAAGATTGCGAAGACCAGGGCAACCGCTCTGTGACTCTGACTAAGACGTGCACCGTCAATAAAGATTGCGAAGACCAGGGCAACCGCTCTGTGACTCCGACTAAGACGTGCACCGTCAATAAAGATTGCGAAGACCAGGGCAACCGCTCTGTGACTCCGACTAAGACGTGCACCGTCAATAAAGATTGCGAAGACCAGGGCAACCGCTCTGTGACTCCGACTAAGACGTGCACCGTCAATAAAGATTGCGAAGACCAGAGCAGCCGCTCTGTGAATCCCGCGATACGCCAAAATAATACAATGCTTGAAACCGATATCTATACATTAAACCAAACTAACTTATTGCTTATTGCTAATTAACCGCCTAGCGGCTTGCAGCCTAAAAGCACAGCTAAGAAGCTATCGCTTCAGCGCAAATGCTCAACAAACGCTTGGGGAAGCTCTTACAAAGTAACAAAACAAACCGCTTAAACATTTAGCTTTTAATGAAAAACCTTGAGACTCCTTTCTTTTTTCAGATTCCGGGTACCCGTTCTCCGATATCCACCAAAACATAGAGCAGTTGATAGATAGATATGGCAGCTTAGATAGTGAAATGAGAAACTACCAACATGAGTCATATTATTATTGTTATGCCTTGCCATGTTATATTCACGAACTCCGATTAATGCACTCTCCTTTATCTAACTTTCTCTTCAGGCATTCACCTCTTACAACACCTCAAAATATCCGGAGGACGCTAGCCCACAATGGACACTCATCAACTCCATAGCCACCACGATGCAATACCAGAGGAAGACAGCGTTAATACCACCACCAGAACTGTTATGGATCTAAGATGTTATAATTCGAACATACTTGTAATCTTTATTTCACCCCATTTGTAAGAATTACCTTCTTTTTACTGTTCATAGTCAAACATGTCAATTAAGTTAGGATTTATATCCGGACACCCGGCCAGGTTTTTGTTCCTTCATCATTTATGTTTGTAGATAAGGTTTTCCCTGGACCCATAGCCAGAATTGGGGGTAGTCCGATTTTTGTACTACGTTTACTTTTAACCATTGTTTACCTCAATACTTGTTACTCTGTTCAATTTATCATCAAGTGGCCTAAGTTAGGGCCCATGGTCATTTCTTTAATCTTAATTTTCCCCTGTAGTTGAAAATTCAGAATAAGAAGGGGTAGTGTGATGACCATGGGCTGAATAAGCAATTAGTCATTATCACATTACTTAGAAATAATTATTGTTAGAAAATAACAATTATGTGAAACACACACATGACACATCAGGATATTGCGGTACCCACATCCTATAGAATAAACAGGACGGGCGCTGGCCGGAGATGGTTAAAGCAAGACAGCCAATGAGAAAAGGGTACAAACATCTAGAAAAGGCGTCGGCTACGGGTATATAAGGGGCCCGTCATAAGAAGAACAACGACAGAGGACTGACGACAGAGAACAGAGAAGAGGGACACTGAGAGACGACAACGACAAGACACCCGATACAGGGCACGAGAGAACAGGAGACTAGGCACTCGAGACACACAATAATCCAGACACGGGGCGACAAGAGAACCAGCGAACACATCAGGGATAACGGAGGACCAGCGGAGAACCAGCAAGAAGATAACGGAGAGCCACGACAGACAACGGAGAACCAAGGAGGAACAACCAGTAAAACTGACCTGATAGGCAGTCGGTCGGGAGCGGAGCCAGAGGAATCAAGTTGGGACTACGAAACGCACAACACAAACAATCACATTCTAAACTCTAAAAGCAATAAAGATTAAAACTCCACAAAATAACATCCAAAATTCATTCTCATTAAAAACACATAGACACCGAACAGAAGAGGCAGAATCTACCTTCGGTCAAAAAGAATATATTTTAAAGGCCAATTAAGACCGACCCTCACAATATTATGTATTTGTAGATACATACTTCACTACGTATGTTATTATCTTACAATTTTATCAATGTAGGAATACCTTTTCTTTTCCTTTTGTCAACAGTGTCAATCACAGCACTGCCTATTTCCCATGCTCAATCTTGTAAGTACGGGGTATACCCCTAATCGCACATGCAAGGTATAAAAATGAGTTAGAATGGGACGCTATGCGTGCAAATACCTTGTTGTGTTTAATTGCACTCCTTTGCTGTTTCTTCTCATACATGATGAGGCTATGCCAATTTCCCATGATATAATTACAATGACATAGATGTCCATTGAAAATATTTTAATTGAACAATTATTTAGGTTCTCAGTTCTTTGCAGCAATTTTCGCTACAAGAGTGCTAATCCTCTTTCCATTTGATTAAACACACGAAATAAGCATTTGAGCCAATTAAAACGTTTAAAAAGCTGTCAGAAATTTTAATTAGCTTAATAAGTAATCTCTATTATGCAATCGTATTTAATTTAGTATTTTAGTATTGGTAGTAATATGAGCAGAACTTAGTAGATCATAAAATAATTCAGTATATGAACTGACATCAGCTATCCTGGAGACTATGTTATTGTGATTGTTTGTGAAGTGGCAAAGTTAGATATAATTTCCAATGTTCAAGAATTCAACCATCACCAATTATATTAAAAATAGAAAAAATAAATATGAAACAGATTGTTGCATTTTTACTGTTCTCATTTTTCCCAAAATTATTCCCTGGTAAGTACTATTATTCACATTTTTATGGATCGGTATGCTATTTTAAACCAAATCTGGATTGATTAGTGAATGGTGGAGTATATTTAAATTAATAATGTGCCTATGCAATAAAAATATTTCCAGGTGAAACCTTTTGTGGAAAAAATTACTTACATTTTTCAAGCAATATATACAGTATTAAAAGCGACATTGAATTGTACTTGGGCAACATCATAACAGAAATTCCACAGCAGAATAAAGGTGAGGAATGTGTTTAAATTTATACTCGAAAAACCCCGGAACTAACTTTTGCATTGCAGGTTATAGGATAAAACTTAATTATATTGTTATTGCCAGAACATGTCTTAATTTTCTAACTATGAAATTTGAAACATTCAAAGTAACCTGTTTATAGCGTATGGAATACCTACATTAAAAAGTTTCATTACTCGGTATTTTTTGAATTGAATGCCAGCCTTGGATTAAAATCAACATAATCTGATCTGATCTCAGAGTTTGTCCCATTGAAAACATCCAGCTACCCTAATTCCCTTACTGCCTGTCACAATAAAAATATTGTTTTAGAAATCTTTACTTTAACTTTATCAGATATTTCAATAATTAAATTGTTATAACTGAACAATTAAATTAAAATGTCCTATTTATTTTGACTGACAATGGTTTTTAATTGGTTTACTCTAAGTATGTACATCACTGGATTTTATTTTATGCCAATTTTAACCAATAATCTTTCTTTAATTCCGAGTTTACAGAGAGGAACAGTAGTACTCAACTACAAATTATTAAATCTGGGGGCGAAGATTCCGAATTCAATATGCCAAGCAATACAATGTGTGCAACTGTGGTATTCAGAAATTATTCTGCATCTTACTTCGGTTGGAGTGTAGAGCAATTAAATACCTGCGGACCTTCAGAGAAAACTAAATGTGGTAACATAATTGAAAGGGACATGACGACGTGGATTGTAATAGAAGACTGTTTTAATTACATGTGCACAAAAGACGGCTGTACTGCCAAATTTATTGTGAAAAAATCCTACGCAAATCATCAATTTATTGTTTGGTCTGTTCTGTTAATAATGTTTATCTTAGTTGCAGCATTGAAGAAAAATGGAAAATTAGATGTCTATGATTACTAATTAATACGGTCAAAGTTAAAATTATAATGATTGAAATCATTATGAACAAAAAGTAGATTAGCATTAAGTGAGGGCCTTCTGTTTCCAAGTCATGTGTAAAAATACTGTTGTGGATCTAATGAGCTCCATGATGTCATTATCGATGAACTTTAAAGGAGTCAAGTATATTTGAAACTACAAAGTGAAAAATGTCCATTCATGTGTTGTGGACTAGAGTAAATTCGTAAAATTAGATATTTATGACCCTAAACAAAATTGCATAACCACATTGTAAATGTTGAATGGGTGACGGTGAAAAAATAATCATACTTTGTAATACTTAATACTACTACAGTACTTATTGTAGCTCTCTGCAGCTATGTTGCCGCAAAAAATTAAATAAGCCCTTTTGTGTGGGTGTTCGATGTTCTTGGCCTTTAACGGATTAATGCATAAAAAATAAAAATATTAACTTTCCAAATAACGTTTATTATTTTATTGCGTATTTGTTTCCGTATCATTTTAGATCGACGAATACCGACATAGATTGGCCCCACTGAAATAATAATTTATTAATGCTTCAGTAGCCACATGCTGTACTTCCAGACGAAAACCCATTAACCCTCCTATAACGACAAATTAAGTTACCGCAGCATTGCTTTGAATTAGTACAGCCCCAACCAGGTGCACGGCAATCCTGAAACGAATAGAATGTTTAAATGACAACCGTTAATAGTTTGGTATTTATTTCAATAAATATAGCAAAGATTTTTTTATTTGCGAATATTTTCAATAGAAAAGTATCGATTTAGTAACGAAGTATACCATTTCAAACGGTAAGGCATAAATGTTTAAAATTTCATTGAAAGTCGCCATTGAAGGAAAACATGGGTTTTTTTTGCATGGTTATGTAGACCCATTTAGTTAACCAATACATAGCAATTTGCTATGTCACTCACTTGGGTTCATTTTGTCAAAAATGTGTCCAAAGCTTTTGGTCAAAAATGTGTCCTAAATGGACTAAAAGTCACAAATTATCGCACGGAGGGCAACATTTTGTAGTATTTCAAAAAAATCATTTTCTTTGATTTCAAGGATCATTTGCTCTCAATCCGCAATGCCCACCCTCAATACAGCCTTGCGGTCAGTTGCGGTAGACTTCCCAATCTTATCCTATAAAGGCAAAGTGTACTCTGTGCACCAAATCGACTTACCTTCGACGGCGGCGTGTATGGCTTTGGCCTTGGCCAAAACAAATGCCAAGTTCTTTCAATAGATCGAACCTCTTTAGACGTTTCCACGGACGCTGCATACACCATTTCTTCATCGGGAAGAGGTTTAGGTTCTCGCTTAGTTCGACGTTGAAGCAATTTCGGTTGCGGGTATTCATTCTCTGATTTCTCTAAGGCGTGTCCTATGAAAATACATATTATAATATTATTAAATTAGTAATAAAACGACAGAAAAAAGTATCCATAGTATATTCTTTTAATTTCGCTCTTAAATGAAAAAGGTTTTCAAAAACTTTTTATTGGTCAAAAAATCAGTCAATTTATGCCTATATATTAAGGGAATCAGCGTTATTTATAATTAATGGAATCTCTGTATTCGATTGTGTCATGTCTTTGCCAAAATACCACAACATTAGTGAAAACATTTATAAAGTTATTCACACAAAGATTTCCAAATCACACTTTTTACTATATATGTGGCCATCTCAATGGAAGCAGAATTCCTAACTAATTACCATTTAAAACAAATAATTGATTTCTCGACTCTTCCCCCTTTCCCTTTCCTCTTAATGTGATACTTGTTACCCTTGTGCCTAGTTCTTTATAATGGGTTTCACCTATACCAACCAAACTAATTGCCCTAACCTTATTACAGAATGTTTCTAGAATTAATTACCACAAATATCAGAAATAATCAGAAGTGCCAAAGCAATCAGAGTATATTTAGCTTTTATTACTGGCTTCAACATTTTTAAATGTGTTGCCAGTTTTGGCAATAGACACTTTGGTTGAGATAAACTGGCTATTAACAAACAGAAAGTCACACTGATATTTTTTATAATAACTATCGGCTTTTATAGCAAAATCAGACAAAGGAATTAATTTCTCAGCTTTCAAAAAAATGACACAATACACCCTCAATGCCACAAAAAGTATTACAATTACAATAATGTCAGAACTAGCTTTCTTTCAGAAATATAACTTTTAACATTATTTGCTGTGACGCAATGTGGCTTTCTAAATCTTTAGCCTCCAAAATAGGTGCGAATAACAATCCAATGAAAAATATGAGATGAGCAAACATTACGTAGTTTCATTTCATGATAAAATTGGAATATCAAGGTCACGGTATCATTATTCATTATGAACTTTAATAAAACAAAATTTCTACCCAGCATTATATACGAGCTTTGATGTATTTACAAAACTTAAGAACATTTAATGTTTTAACGGTCTTAACTTACAAATTACGATACAAATGACGAGACGATATTTTTATAGTAAACTAAAAGAAGAAAACATGTCAGTTGTTGTAACATTTGGTTTACATTGGTTGGCTCTGGCATATTATACAATTGAAAGGGGTTGAAATTGAAGAATAATTACTGCATAAGTCAAGATTAAAGACAATATCTATGAAAATAAAATGAGATTAATTTCCAAATTATATTTAAAATAGTATAATTACGCTTTAAAATAGTATATTTTGTCACTTGGGCATATAAACTCACATTTCCCAACAGACCATAAGTAATGACGAAGGAATACCCAGAAATGCCTATTTGGTTGGTTTGCACTTCTTGCATAATTAGTGTCACCTTTTCCAACATTTTGTAGTTGCTAGACTCACTAGTTGACTCGCATAATTTGCGATATTGTTTGCAAAATGAGTAAGTCTGCAAATAATAAGTAGAATTAATGTAAATATTAAATTCTTTAAAGATTAAATTATGCAAAAGTTAATAACAAATTATGAATACCAAATTGTGAAAATCTGCAGCAACAATTAAGTTAAGGCAGTACATGAAAACATATAAACTCATTATGAAACGTTTGTAGCCGGACTGAATAGCAAAACTGTAAATGATGTAAGGATAGTACGGAGTCGAGCAAAATACAACTGCAAAAGTAATCCAGCTGAAAAGTTTGTTTACGGCATCTACCAGAGAGCAAATGTGAGAAAATGCTTGAATTATCTATTATATACAAATAGACATTAAAATCAATCCAATGCATAAAGTATCATAACTTGATATTAATTCTATTAAAATATGTACTACAATTATAATTAAGTATAAATATGATGGCATTAAAAGTTAGAAATCAGACGCTATTATATGTTATCATTGGGTATACTTTTTCTTTTTCAGGCGCAGTACAATTGAATCGATTATTAATTTCTTCAATGAGTGATGAAAGAATTGCCCTTAACATAAACGAGGAGCTCAGTAGTAATACTTGCCCAAAATGATCAACTAATGAAAAAAACGTATTACTCGCGAGATAAACTATTCCACGTAATGCGTCCGAATTTATTATTTGGACGGGACACTCCTTAAGTAAATAGAATTTGAAATCATTCAATATGAAAATTGTTAGGTAAAATATTTTCTATTAATTTTAATAATTGCATAGTACCTGATCCAAATGTTTAGCTCTTAATATTGCGTGTCCCATTAAATATTTAAGAGAAGGTTCTGGTACAAGGATATCGTCGCTAAAGTATTCAACCACGGTCCAAAGTAGAAAACTCAAAATGATAATATGGACTTTTGCTCTCACCTTTTAAAATTTTAAAAATAACATACAAAATAAAATACTTTTACATAACGTTATTACTAATTATAAATACCTTTACACTTGATATTTAAAAGACATTGGCGGAATCTTTTTTTCATATACTTTTTTGAAATAGGTTGATAGCTAATGAACAAATTGAAATGTCCACTAAAATTGTAAATTGCATCTTATGAAATTGACTGAAACGTACCACAAGATTATTGCTAGTAAATTTAACTGGAAATGTTGCAACGAATAAAAATGTTCTCTCTAATTCCCTCATTAAAGCATCGACTTCTTTCTTTTTAATCCAGAAGGTTGCAATTGTTAGGAAGGTACCTATATTATACGATGCAGTAATGAAGGTGTAAACAAATTGGTGGACAACACTGCTAAATTCCTTTGGGGCACAAACGCGATGATAAATAAGTTGAATCGTGGTAAAAATATGCACAGCACCAACTAAGATCTGTTAAAAAATACCAAATACAAAAAAAATTAAATGAAAATGATTATTTAAAGCACCAAAAGTTAATTATATAAGTTTAACGTTTTTTCGTTATGGCCAAACCTGTTGCATAAAACGTGTAGATCGATTCCAATTTTGCAAAATTGTGCTCGAGTCCGAATGAACTGGAATAATACATAAGTAGTGGCTTAACCGAAACAAATATTGCAAAACTATTACGGAAGTATCCTTAAAAGTGCCTAAATTTTTTGTCACAAAAGATTTCCGACTCTTCATAATAAAGCTAAATGCTCCTAACTCGAACTGTTCGTTTCAACACTACTCCGGTTTGACTAGCTTCGGTGGAATGATAGTAGAAAGGTGTTTACGCAACACCATACTTATAATTGTAATGTAATGAATGAAGTGCATAATGAAGTGCACAATATTGCCATATTGTGTCACTTATTTATTTGCTTTACATAATACTAATTAAAATTTTGGTATTTGTATAGGTAAATGTAATAATATATTCTGAAAACATAATACCTGTAAATATTAATCCATAATAATATCTTGGTACTAATATTATAATACTAAAATTTTTAGTTTTGATTAATGGTCCCTTTCATTTCCTAGGAATACCTATAATATAATAGCTACGTTACCACAAGATAATAATAGAATAGAAGAGATAGAAAATATATCAATAATATAGCACATATTCAAACTTCTAGTAAATTGAGGTTGATAATGACAGCCTTTCTTGTATATAACATAACAGTCGTCTGACTGAAGTTAATGAGTTTTGATATGACATTATAATATTGTACAACATTCGCTGTCATAAACATGCATTCTATGCAGTACAAATTATTGTTAATGTCTTCTGTATTTCAAGAAATGATTATTTTTATTCGATCCAAAACTAAAATCCTTATGTATTAAATTAGGTAAACTCACTAGTAATAGTAGTAATACTAAGTATTACGACTAAACAATTTATAATGCCTTCAAAATATCAATTTTGTATTTTTTCTGTAACCATTTAATTGTAGTTTGAAAATAGTTATATTTACGATTCAACTCACTAGGTTAATAAAAATTGAAACAAATTAGTAAATATTTCAATTAATAACGCTACAAAATACTAGAATTCAATCCTTGTCAGTCATCAAATGTCTTAGAAAAATTTTAATTATACGTTATTCATAACTAACCAGCTAATCAAATGGCATGCAGTCTTATCCTTATCTGACAATTCAAAGATAGAATTTGCGATTGATATCTCGTTCTCGATCATAATAGTCAGTCTGATTATACCAATCCTTTCTCATTTGCAAAACGTTGGTCGTTGATTTGTCATTGCCAGCATCCGTTGCACGTTGTTTTCTCCCATCTGAATTGCAAGATTGGAACAAATCCGATGTTGTTGTAGTCAGTCTTGTTAGTCCACTATAATATCCAGGAAAATCCAAAATATTGGCAAACAGTGAAGGAGGTGGATAAGAAGGAGGAGCTGGAGGAGATAGAGATGTATGGTAGTAGCTTTTCTTTGGGTATCTTTGAAGATGAGTTGCGCTCCGTCCGTCGGAAGACCGTTCCATTCCATATTGATAAGGGTTGTTCATCATGCGCTGTCTCCTATCATTGTAACGTCTGTTGTGAAACTCGTGTCCTCGTTCAATCTTCTTCGGCACAGATCTGTCTTTTCCATCCGGGTATCGTCTTTGAGAGTCTCTCCCGTACTCAAAACGTCGGGAGTTGCGATGAATATTAGAGTATCGTTCTTTCGTGACCCGAGATTCTCGAAATCGAATTCCTGGGTTTGATCTTCTGTGATATCTCATTGGGAAATTGACCTTAGTATGATTAATTTTTGTTGCTTCCTTACTTCTGTTTAGGACGCTCGTCCAGTTTGTGGTACTATCCATTGGAAATAGACGACACAGCTCCAAACCCACGTGGGGCTCAATTTCCTAACAAAAATAATTCGTTTAAGTGTGCAACCAAGAAATACCAATCATTATAATTTTATAATTTTACAGATAAAAGCAATAATTAACATGTCTAATTCAAATAAAAATTCCCTTTAGAGTGAATTTATCATTGTTTGTTTTTCTACTGTGAGGAATTATCCAATTATTTGTTTATATATAATTATCATATTATGCAATTTGGAAAAAATCAAGAATAACAACCTGTCCATCTCTTCCAATTTTAACTGGTTTTCCTTCGTTCCAAGGGTTGAATAAATGCTTTGTCTTGTGAAACGGTAAATCGTTCTTTGAGATCCACTCGATAGGGAACATTCCCAATGTTTTGCGTTTCAGAGTGGGGGGAAGCGTCCAATTAACGGAAGGTCCACTAGTACTTGATTCTGAAATTAAGCGAGCAAATCCAGAAAACTTTCCACTTTCGTTGGCAGAAAAAATTAGCAATACATTCGGAATCTCTTTCAATGCTTGATTTATTGTTTCCTCATTTTTGGGTGGAGTCGACCATACGTTTTGCGATTTAGATAAACTGATGTTTTCAATGTTGTCACTTTTCATCAAGAAAAACCGGGCATCCTTCAGGATCATTTTGAGTCCATTAGCATATTCTTTCTTGTGAAGTTTCCTAGTTTCTGCACTGTTGCTCTTTCCGTCGTTTTTGATAAAAGCAGACGCAAGGGACGAATTTGAAGTTCGGTTCTCCGTGTCGTCCGAACTGATGTCACTACCATAAATCTGCATTGGAGTTTCCTTGTGCTTTGGGTTGTCAGTTTCCAGGCAAGTGAGTGCCGAATCATATGTTTCCATTATTTTCTCTGGCTTGTCTGGTGTAGAATTGGCAACTTCCGCTTTCTTTTGATCACAATCTGCAACCGAAATTCCACAATTTGCTGCCATACCGATATTCGTCAGTCTCACCTGTGGATAAGATCAGAATGTTGTAATTTTGAGTTTGAATATTCATTGTAAAACAATATTTGAGATTATTAATTTGGTCCAGTCACACACTGGAGCAAAGTTTTCAATATCTCATTAGTTTTGGGGCTTAGGGGTATGCAATTATTATAATATTATACTTAATTTCAGTTTGAATTCGATTTGATTAAAACTATCAACACTTCCATAGACAGCTGAAGGTTTAACTGCTGATTTAACAAATGGTAATCTGTCTACAATAGCTAACAATATTTACCGTCGACCATCGACTGACTGCCCACGAATGACGAACATGCATGACTAATGAATGATTTCTACTACTGTACTACCTGTCAAGCAAGTATCCAGTACCTAGCAGGGAACGGAGGGGTTCATTACCCCCTAAATCTGAGAAAAAGAGAAGATTTTTCCCCAAAAGGGCCAAATATTGCAAACATTTTTAGCCGAATATGTCCCACTCTTAAGATACTTCTTGCTTCACCCTTCACCAAATTTCTGAATACGTGCCTGCTACCTGTGTACACTGCAACTGTACAGTGTACACTGCAACTGTACAGTGTACACTGCAACTGTACAGTGTACACTGACTCACTGAAAACTATGTGACAAAGTGACAGATGACAGACAACTGAGGACTTACCGTAGCTGTAAGGTTAATAGACAGTCAACGTTTGACAGTTGGCGTGTTGTTGTTCGTGGCTAGTGTCTGGCCTTGTGTTGTTGGATGTTAGTGAGTAAACATAACTTTTATATGTACCGCCAACATTCTTGGCACGCCTGATTGAGGACATCGGTGCTGGCCAAGGTTGTGGGTCGGGTTTTTTATGGGTTGGGGTTTTTTGGCAAAAAACCCACCCCGCTTTACTTAAAAAACCCGGGGTTTATTGGGTTTTTTGGGTTTTTTACAAAACATACAATAATTTGCACTAAAGCTCCATCTATATAAGCAAAACATACTAACTTTGTCATATTTCTATACGAAAATGTAAACAAATGCATAATCAGGTGGAAACAAAATAATATTATAGCTTTTTTAAACTTTAATACTTGCAGTAATTCTGTATAGTGAATCACGTAAATATATAGAAATCACGATCATGATGTCTATATATTATTTGTTTTATGTATATTTTAATCGCTGTGAAGATATTGGTTTATATAATTAACTTTTACTTACGAATCCCCAATGAATGCTTTGGTGTACATAAGTGGAAACATTAATTATACTGAGTTTTAATTAATCACTTGCATATTTATTACTGTACTGCTTTAAGCTCCACATTAATAAAGGAATTTAATAAAGTCAATGTAATCAGTGATATATAATAATGCATAGTATAAGGCTTTTACGAAAAATACTGCCTGCTAACTGTACTAACACATGTTAAAAATTAAAATTTTATGCCTTAATTTTTGATTTTATAGACGTAAATAATGGTAGTTTTAGGATTACATGGTTGTTGTTATTGTCAGCTGTAGTTTTCCATTTTATACTATGGTATAGGCTTGTATTTATGCCTATAATTATATAAAAAACCCTTAAACCCAAAAAACCCGGGGTCGTGGGTTTTTTCCTAAAAAACCCGGGTTTTTCGATACCTTGGTGCTGGCCAAAGAGGTTCTAATAATAGAAAGTGAAGAATATTTTCTTTATAACATCATTGATGAATAGTTCCGCCATTGGAACGAGGTATCACTGCTTAAATTCAGCCTTTATTTTAATGATATGATCTGCTTTCGGGAACATTTTGGAATGGTAAAAAGGGTGCTAGAAAGTCCCCGGTGACTTTCTAGCAAGTGCTTTGGAGTCTGTACGGGGTGCTAGAAAGTCCCCTTGATAAGTTTATTTAAAACTGTGTTTACTTTCCACTACTTCACCAGTGGAAAATTAATGTTAATGTCCACCTATTCAAAATTTCGTATATATTTAATTGTGACATATTGGGAGAGGTTACTCCCTTCCGTTCTTTCAGCTAACTGAAAAAAAATCAACATAAAAATTAAAACTGAAAAAAGTCCTTCTGATAATTACGCCTAAAAATATCAACATCATTATTAGAATTATTAGAATTAGAAATAATCTCTGTGAAGGAATTAGTTTGAAATTAATGCATAACAATGGTGTATTGCTACTTAATGTAAACATGTCAACAATTTAGTTAAATTAAACACATTTGATTCCCGTTAATTTCATTCACAATAAAGTTGTAATATGATTAAATAAATTTACATTTAGTTTTTAAAGGAATTTACTTCACATCGATTTGTATTGCTGGATAGCATCAGTAAAATTAACCTATAATTACGAATATTTTGTTTTAAGCATAGATTTAAGTGTCTGTCCAAAACATTTAATTAGAGATTAAATACAATCAAATATTATTAACTTTAAATAAAATTACATAATAAAATGCAAGTAATTATCACAATTACATTTTTATTAATGAAAATTCAACCTTCCAAACGATTTATTTTATTCGAGATAACTACCTTGAGCTTATTATGAACCCGATTAATACTATAAATACAACAGATTTAATACGTATATTATTTTTCACTTCCTTCCATATTTGCCGCAAATCCCTACTTAGATATCTACCACATGACACTTGAATTCAATTTAATTCCATACTTTCATCGAATTGATCGATATCAATACCTCGAAATTCGGATTGTAAAAACATTCTTATTTAGGAAATTGAACAGAGTAAATTTTTGAATATGTTGGCACCAATTTGGGAATAGCAAGCAGTGATAGAGGAAAAACTTAATCTCTGCAACCTACTTCTTTCTGCCTCCTTTCTTTCCACCTATAAAAAAATTCAAAAATTTATTTGTTGTACCACTTAGGTAAATGATTAGATCAGTAACTAATAAAAGTAGTTAATGTTAATATAGCATTAAATTTAAATTAAAAAATATTTGAAAGTATTCACCCTTTGTTTTAGGTTTTCTCTTCTTGTTCTTTTTTTTCTCCGCACTCTTTTTCTTTTTTTCATCCGTCTCTATTCCAAAATTAATATATTTTATAAAATTGCTTTAACGTGTCTTAAGTAAAAATGGCAATAATAAAAAACTCAATGTCTTACTTTTCTTTTTAGCTTTTTCTTCTGATGCGGCAGCTGCGCTTTCTAAAATATTTTTAAAATTTGAAATTTTAATCAAAATTAATGAATATCTTACTCTTAATTTAAATACACAAACTATATACACGTGACATAAAAATACATTTATATGCACTTACTATCCTTTACTTTGGCACCAGTCCTCTTTCCATTATTCCTCTTATTTTCTAAAAATAATTTTAAAACAATTAAATCATAGCAACTTATAATTTTTCAAGCAATTATGAATTAGTTTCAATATAATGCTATTGAAATGTAATAGAGAAATAGTTTCATAAAAGATAAAACGAAAAATTATTACTTACTCTTTTCTTCTTCGTCCGAGTCAGAATAGTCCTTGTAATCATTTTGTTGCCTTTCCTTTCGGCCACCTTGCCCAGAACCTCCTAATCCACTTGTAGAAGTCACTAAAATTAAAAGAAGTTATACAATACAGTGAAATGCAAACAAAACAAATAATTTGAAAGGTATCAATATAAAAATTATGTAAAATATGTTACTTTTTTCACGTCAACAGTTAACAAACAACAACTAAATTCTAAGTTGTAAGTGTATTCGGTCGACAATCATTCACAAATAACACAAACCAAAGCAACTTTGAAAAGACCGCCGAATATTCCCTTCTGCTAGTTGACTATTCACACAGCGCACCATTAGCAAGCCACAGGACATTGAAAAGATAAACACGGCAGCCGCGTTTCAGTTAGGTCGAGGCGGTTGATCGTGTTGTGTAGAGAAAAAAATAGAAATTTAATTATCATGATTCCAAAAAAGTTTAGTAATAAACTAGTGAACCCAGCTAAGGGGCGAACCTGGCACTCAAGAGAAAGTAAGCAGGCCACCCATCACAGTAATAGAAACAATTCCGGGTCAAATGGAAAAATTCCTAAACCAAAATAATAACTGTATTTCGTAGTGTCCAATGCAGGGAATAATAAAATACTCTATTTTTAATAAACATCCCAGAGTGTTCCCTTTTAAAATCAGAAAAATATGATTCCGGGATTTTGGAAAACGAATTGTCTTCTTTAGCTAATTATTTCCATTCAATCACCAATAATCATCTTATGTGAATTCGTATTATTGTTCTGATGTTATAATAATATTATTATGAAGCAACTCAATTCGTTGGTTTAAAGGGAGGGGCATGCGCATTTTACTTTTGTGCTTTCAAGGAACGTGCATAAATTACGTTGATAGTTGATGGGAGGAAGCGAAGTCCAAAAGAGTTACAGCTAGCACTTGCGCCATACATGAGAGAGGGGGTTTTACGTTACGTAATATATGCAGGTTTCCTAGGCTCTCCTACCAAGACATAGATAGTCAGGAATTAGTGCGATTATATTATAGAAGAATTAGTAGTCATGTTGATAGCAAACTTTTACATGCCCTAGATACTATTATTACCACAATAATAATAATAAATTGGGGCACTAAAACTGTATAGCTAAAACTATACTTTTACATTGGAAGCCTTGACCTATAGATATACCTATGACTTTTACAAATGAAAATTGAGCGAGTTCAGTAGTTATCAAGTTAAAGCCAAAAATCCATAAGCATAGCTTTTGACTTTGACATATCAATCTGTATCAGTAACACGGAGAGAATTGAATGATATCAAAAACAATCTCATATTAATGTTTATGACTAGTTCATTGTAATTTTCAACTGAGGTAAATTCATTTTATTTGACATTTAATCAAATTCAGATTATCTTATCAGTTTATTTTTGATAAGCTCATACTTTATGTAGGTTAATGTATCTACAATAGATGAATTGATATCTTAATGTCCCATTTCTTCTAAAGAAAGAAAATAAATAGTGATTCGGAGAATTGGGGAATTAAGTAAATGCAGATGGTTTTATTCACCGTATGTATAAATACCGCTTCAAGCATTAATTTTTCCATTTCATGTGCAACGAAAACCACAAGTAAGATTATTTTTGCTTTATTAATATTCAATTATAAAACTGTTACTAGTATTGGAGCTATTTATTATTTTCAAAATTTTAAATGTTGAGACTCCCATAAAATTAATTTTGATAGTTATTTTATTTAGCCAGAGTGAAAATTTCGTTCCTTGAATTCAGCGATGCTGTAACTTTAAACAATTACTCGCCAACATTTTCACAGTATCAACTTTTCGTTGCTCAGCTACCACATGGACATGTTAAAACAAAAGAAGAGGCTTCCATGGGCCATGATCCTTGTCCAGATTTTGTACCAAACGAGAGGACTCAAAGAAAAAAGGGAAGTCGATTGTATTAAAACTAACTGTCCGACATGTACTGTACTTGAAGTTATATTATCATGGTAGGACTCAAGCACGTATTTAGTAGGGGGCGGGGGGGCGCAGCGCCCCCCTAAATCTGAGAAAAAGAGAGTTTTTTTCTCAAAAATGGCCCTAAAGTTGCAAAATTTTTTCGCGCTTCGCGCGAATATGTCATGTCTTTGGCATAATTTTTGCTTCCGCCCCCCCTTGAACAAATTTCTAGATACGTGCCTGGTAGGACTTACCAAGTAACTACCAAAGGTGGGCTCAACAGGGGCACCACCAACGCACAAGCCGAAAACTAATAAAGCCATGCAATAATCATACAAGGGCCATTCGAAAACAACAAAATCGGATTAAATGAACCTAGGGGACATTCACAAACTACGTCAATAGCCAAAATTTGATATTTAAGTTGTAAAGCATCTTTATAAGTATGAAACCACCAAAAACATAGAAAACATTCGAAAACCTTGAAAGGGACCATTCACAAACGGTGTAAATATGAAACATATGTCAAAATCGGTTTAAAATAACCGAAGAGGACATTCACAAACTGCGTCTATAACCTAAATTTGACATTTCCGTTCAAATACATCTGTATCAGTATAAAACCACCAAAACCATGAAAAACATTATTAGGGGCCATCCATAAAAGGTGAAAATATAAAATATAAGCCAATATATGACTTTTAATTGCAATCTCGTAGATAGTTCAAAATCGAAACAATAACGTTCCAATATATAAGAACCCAAATGGCAGTGCCGAAAATGAAAGCAGTACTTTCCCAAATACTAATACTTTCACCTGAACTTACAATATTAAATTTCAATATACGCGATATTTTACAACTTTCAATTGCATTCACGTAGAAAGCTCAAAATTCACAAATTGATCATTCTATACGCAACGACCCTTATGCCATCGCCAAAAATGAAAGCAGTACTTTCTCAATCTTAGGACTTTCACCTGAACTTAAAATTTTAAATCTAAATGGACTTAAAAATTATAACTTTGAATTGCAATCTCGTAGATAGTTCAAAATCGAAACAATAACGTTCCAATATATAAGAACCCAAATGGCAGTGCCGAAAATGAAAGCAGTACTTTCCCAAATACTAATACTTTCACCTGAACTTAAAATATTAAATTTAAATGTACCCGATATTTTATAACTTTCAATTGCATTCACGTAGGAAGCTCAAAATTCACAAATTGACCTTTCTATACGCATCGACTCTAATGTCACCGCCAAAAATGAAAGCAGTACTTTCTCAATCTTAGGACTTTCGCCTGAACTTAAAATTTTAAATTTAAATGGACTTAAAAATTATAACTTTGAATTGCAATCTCTTGGATAGTTCAAAATCGAAACAATAACGTTATAATATATAAGAACCCAAATGGCAGTGCCAAAAATGAAAGCAGTACTTTCCCAATACTAATACTTTCACCTGAACTTAAAATTTAAATGTTTTTAAAAATATATGACTTTCAATTGCAATCTCTTAGATAGTTCAAAATCGAAACAATAACGTTCCTATATATAAGAACCCATATGGAAGTGCCAAAAATGAAAGCAGTACTTTTCCAATACTAATAGTTTCACTTGAACTTAAAATTTTAAATTTAAATATACCTGATATTTTATAACCTTCAATTGCATACCCGTTGAAAACTCAAAATCAACAGATTGACGTTTCCATACGCAACGACCCTAATGTCACTGCCAAAAATGAAAGCAGTACTTTCTCAATCTTAGGACTTTTATTTGAACTTCAAAAGAATTAAAGTCTACATTGTAGTTTACTCCTTTCAATTGCAAAATCGTAAACTGTTAAAAATCTACTGATTAACTATTGTGTACGTGAAGGAATAAATGATGAATAAATGATACTTTTCCACACTTATGACTTTCACCCGAACTAAGATTGTTGAATTTAAGTGTATAAAATAGATTATTACTTTCAATTGCAAATGTGTTGAAAGTTTAAAATTGAATATTGAACTAAGCTGGATATAAAAACCTAAATGCCACTAAAAAATGAACAAAAACGTAAATGAAAGTAGTAACTTTACCTTTACCCAAACTTCAAAGGAGGATATGCAATAAGAAACTGAGACGGCCATTTTGTAGCCCTTAAAATTTCACCCAGACAACGTGTATATGTTCCTATACCTAAAATAAAACCCTGAGGCTGTAGGATTTTTTAAAGAAAATATAATACATGGCCGGAGTAGGGAAAATTTTTTTTTTCAAAAATCGATTTGGAGGGATTGGCCGCGGATTTTGACACTTTTAAGCATATCCCCAGAGAGAGGGAAAGTCCCAGCAACTTTTATGAAAAAATTGCGTGTGTTATATTTTTTTTGATTTTTAAATCATGTTTGAAAACCACCAAAAACCGACGATTTTTGGCCTCATAACTTAGCCGATGGCCGTTATGAGACATACCCATTAACATTACCTATTAGCCTACAATTATATTGCAGGTCGATTTAATACTATCTACATTAAACTTTTAGAAAAATTAGGGTATCCATAGGCCTGTTAGGCCTATGGATACCCCAATAAATATGGTCAGCCCGCAGCCACCGCGCGCGCTCACACTAATTATCAATTTTAACCAAATTGGGCGATTTTTGGCACCTAGATGTACATAGTGACGCTGTTTTTGACTAAAATAATTAGAGTTACCCAAAAATTAATATTAGCGCGCAACCACAGCGCGCCCTGACACAAATCATTCGTTTTGAAGGAATTGGATAATTTTCATCATTCAGATGTAAAAATTTACGCTGTTTACGACTAAAATATTTAGAGTTACCTGAAAATTAACATAAGCGCGCAACTACCGCGCGCGCTGACACAAATCATTAGTTTTGAAGGAATTTGATAATTTTCATCACTCAGATGTAAAAATTGACGCTGATTACATATAAAATATTTAGATTTATTACAATTCCTTTAAACTAATAATATGTTTCAGCGCGCGCGGTTCCTGCGCGCTAATATTAAGTTTTTCATAAATCAAATTATTCTATCCGTAATCAGCGTCAACTTTTACATCTGGGTGATGAAAATTATCCAATTCCTTTAAACTAATAATATGTGTCAGCGCGCGTGGTTGCTGCGCGCTAATATTAAGTTTTTCATAAATCAAATTATTTTATCCGTAAGCAGCGTCAATTTTTACATCTGGGGGATAAAAATTATCCAATTCCTTCAAAACGAATGATTTGTGTCAGCGCGCGCGGTGGTAGCGAGCTAATGTTTAGGTTTAATGTAGATAGTATTAAATCGACCTGCATTATAATTGTAGGCTAATACTAATAAGTAATGTTAATGGGTATGTCTCATAACGGCCGTCGGCTAAGTTATGAGGCCAAAAATCGTCTGTTTTTGGTGGTTTTCAAACATGATTTAAAAATCAAAGAAAAATATAACACACTCAATTTTTTCATAAAAGTTGCTGGAACTTTCCCTCTCTCTGGGGATATGCTTAAAAGTGTCAAAATCCGCGGCCAACGCCTCCAAATCGATGTTTGGAAAAAAAATTTCCCTACTCCGGCCATGTATTATATTTTCTTTAAAAAATCCTACAGCCTCAGGGTCTCATTTTAGGTATAGGAACATATATACATGTTGTCAGGGTGAAATTTTAAGGGCTACAAGACCTCTACTCCAGTTTCTTATTGCATATCCTCCTTTAAAATTTTATTGTAATTAAAAGTTTATAGCTTTCAATTTCAAACTCGTTGAACCTTCTAAATCCACAGGTTTTCGTTTCTATGTGCTGATACATAAATATCACTGCCGAAAATGAAAGAAGTAGTTTTCCAATTCTTCTAGTTTAACCAGAACTTAAAACTTTGAATTTAATTTAACTGTAATAGATTATAACTCTTAATTGCAAACTCCTGAAACGTTCAAAATCTGCAGATATACTTTCCATTACCTGAAGACTTTAATGCCACTGCCAGAAATGAATGCAGTGCTTTCCTAATCTTATGATCTTCACCCGAGCATAATATCTTGAGTTAAATTATATATTTCGTAATTTACTATTGCCCAATCGTAGGGCGTTAAAGATTAACTGATACAATTTTCTACATGTGAGGATTTTGTTTACACTTGCAAAAATGAAAGCAGTCTTTCCTGTTTACATGACTTTGAACTGAACTAAAAATAGAATTTTTTTTACTTTTTGGTCATTTGCTTTTAAGATAATAGACTAATTGTGAAAGGAAAATTAAAGAAAATGATAGAAATTCGGAAACTGGCGACAGTTATGTAAATGCTTATTTCCACTGGCGGTTTTTACATGTTACAACAAAAGTGGCGATGCATTTTTGTTCATAACACCATTTCCACCAAATTTTATGTTTCAGCACTTTCCTCCACAACAAAAGTGTTACAACAAACGTGTTGGGGCACAAAAATTTAGGCATTTCCACTGCGCTTGCCATGGCGTAGACGAAAGTGTTGTAGCACTTTTATTTGTGTTGAGCACGTCATTTTCGCAAGTTGAAATATTTCAACTTTTCCCAAGTGTTCCAGCACATTTTTGATAAACCCTGGTAAATAACGACCCGCGTAATATAATTTAGTGCGTTTCTTCATATTGTATTTACCGTCTACTTGGGGTCTAGATTTATTGCAAAAAATGGAAGACAGTTGTGACTTAGAAAGTTTTGACGAAAGTCAAATTGACGATGTGACTACTGACATCAACGAATCGTTAGTAAGTGCTGTTCGACAACGAAGAATCCTGTATGACCCTAGATCGAACTCAAATAAAAACAAAAACGCAAAGGAAGCAGCATGGATGGAGATCGGTAAAGAATTAAATCAATCAGGTAAGTCCCAGGCGCCTGGTGCAATAATTCACAATTAATTACTCCTATAAATCAATACTGACGCTAAATACTAATTAAAATCTAATTTTGTAGCATTATGGTGTCAAACTGAATGGAAAAAACTTAAGGCTGCTTATGGTCGGAAGAAGAAAGCTATCAAAGGCAAAAGTGGCCAGGCAAGACACCGAATTGAACTTTGGCCTCATTTCTTGTCAATGCAATTCCTAGACGACTTTGTTTTAGAAGGAAGGTAATAAGTATTATTTAAATACTTAGTAAGATACCAAACCAATAGTATTTCGTAAAATTTAACATAAAAATTAAATAATAACGTTTAGCACATCTGGGAATATGAATGACAGTAGTCAGGCTCTGAATAGTGTTCAACCAGATATTGCTTCATCGAGCGAGAAGATACAGAACGGAAATGAAATTGCTGAATTACCGGTGCCACCCATTCCATTGGAGCATCCAAAGGTAATAATATTATTGGCTATATATTGCTGTGAAAATAGAAGCCTTCTTTTTTAATAATATTCAAGGCGCCTTGTAATATATGTTTCCTTATAGAAACAGGTCCCAGTAAACAGAAAACGACCAATTGCAGACAAAGTAGATGAGGAAATCATTAAGTTTTTGAAAAAGCCTGAGGAAGAAATTGACAGTCATCACCACTTCTGCCTTGGACTAGCAGGTCAATTGAGAAAAATGACTGATCGACAATCCAGCATGGCCAAGATGAAAATTTCAAAGGTCATGTTTGAAGTAGAGTATGAGATGTGTGATGATGTAAAATAAGCCACGTTGATAAACGTTATTCTTGTCGATTATTTAATTTAATAAACAGATGAACGATTTCTGATCTCACTTCTTGCCAATTTATTGATCATTTATTATACCAGCTCTTTCGTTTTGCCAGCTGACTTGACCGTTTCCAGAAAAATACGAGGCCAAATTGATTCGCATTTGCTTAGCTAGTTTAGAATGCATATTTGATCCTAGATTTCCCAGTTTTGTAAGTGCAGAACTTCCTCCTTCGATACACCTCCAGGTACCATTTGGCTCATCGTTTTCATCTGCAAAACCAGAAGGGCAATAAAATCTTCTTTGGATGTCTAGTTTTAACTCTTCTGATCGTAAAAAATTATGTAGTGACACGGCAGCTGTTATGAATTAAAAATATCATTTTATTTATCAAAATCAGTCCTGGCGCCAGGTATAGCATTTGCATGTTTAAATAAGGTTTCAAAGTAATTAACTGAAATTAACTTGTACCTTTAACAATATTCACAGCATTTTCTGGCTTTGCAATCAACGGTCTTCGAAATACTCTAAATCGGCTGGATAATATCCCGAATGCATTTTCTATGCATCTTCTTGCTCTGGATAAGCGATAATTAAAAATACGCTTTTCGTCAGACAGAAATTTTCCGGAAAAAGGTTGCATCATATAAGTAGTCAAAGGAAAGGCTTCATCTCCCACAAATACGCATGGATGATTGTAATGAGAATCATGAATATTGAGTGGCGCAGGGAATGGGAATGTACCTAGGTTAGATGATCAAAATGTTCTTATGTCAAGTTATATCAAGAAACTTTGATATTAGAATAAATTGTAACTATGATTGATTACCTTCATTTAAATTCTTTCCTAATGCCGATCTTGAGAATACACCACCATCACTTTGTCTACCAAATGCTCCAATGTCTATCGTTGTGAATCGGTAATTAGCATCACAAGTGGCAAGCAATATCACACTGAAAAATCCTTTGTAGTTATAATATGTTGACCCGGTGTTTGCGGGGGCTTGGATTTGCACGTGTTTACCGTCGATAGCTCCTAGACAATTGGGGAAATTCCAGAGATCTTGAAATTCGTCCATTATAATTTTCCAATCGGAGGCAGCAGGAGGCTAATAATTTACAATTTAAAATTATCATTAAATTTTCTGTAACGAGCTATTATTTACTACAAATCCTGGCGCCAGGTTGCAGGGTGGATGTAATTTTACCTTAACGTAAATAGGAGCAATCATTCTCCAAATTGTTTCAGTAGTTTCGTGAATTATCCTCCAAACTGTCGTGGTTCCTAAACTATAACTTGTGGAAATGCTTTTCAGTGAATCGCCCGTTGCAAGATATCTGAAAAACATTATTCACAGGATTATCAGTATGTATTAAGAAAATTTAAAGTATAGTTTACTATAATATTTTAAATAAAATAGAGTATCTACTTTATATTATTTACATGTTACACTGTTTTACCTTAATGTGACGTACAATCTAACTCTTGGTGTTATAGATTGGCGATAATTAGTGTCTATTTTAAGGATTTCTTTTGTTAGAAGAGTCAAAAGTAAATCGAATTGACTAGCTGTTAATCTGGTGTACTCGGTGAACTTTTCTGGATATTTTGAATACATTTCCTGGACTTTATGTTCTTCACCCATTTCCGGCCGCAACATATTCAGTGGATGTATCCAAAATCTTTTTCGATATTTCAATTTCCGTTTTCTTCTACGATTCAGTAACCAAATTAGTGCCAGTTTCTTTTTTTGGTCCATTATAATAAATAAACTGATAATAATATGCTACATACAAAATAGCTATATTCGAACACTTGGCGCCAAGTAACTTGGTTCCATCAGCATTTAGGAATTAAGTGGTTGATGATAAAAGATTTCTGTTTCCACCAAAATTAAAGGCATAATTGGTTGAAGCAATAATAACTACAACCTTTTTTGTTAGTACACTTTTAGGTGGAAATGCTAGGACAAATTGGTAATAACAAATAATGCTGAAACAATTGTTTCCTAAGCATAAAGTGTTATAACCTCTGTGTATTTCTCTGCAGTGGAAATCAGCCTTAAGGGTGATAATTTTATTTATTAACCTCCGTACTTTCTAGTTTACCCTTTACTGAATAATGGTCATTAGGTCAGGTCAAAATATGAAAATTTTGACGTTGTGTTCATACAATTATGAAGTCTTTGGTTACAAATTTTAAGAAATTTCTTGTAAAAATAGAAGCAATCTACAATAAATAGCAGCAGTAATTTTTAGAAAGCAAATAAATGAAATGAAATAAATTAGAATGTGTAATAGCAATTAAATATATAGGAAATGTCAATAAATATTAATGTCTCACGGGTAAATTGTAAAAATTCAATCATAAAGAAGGATTTAGTTTTAGCAAATGGCATAGCAAGTTAGCAAGTAGGACAAAAGGTTAAGAACTTGAGATTTTGCATTCAAGTCTGTAAATGACTATATGTATAGAGCAAACTACAAAACTTTCAGAATATAAACGTAGATAAAATTATTTTCATGCGAAAATATGTTTTCTCACAATTGCTTTCTGCTCACCAGTTGAACTGAACGTCAGTCAATGGACAATGTGAAGATTAAATTTCATTAGCAACTCCCTCTTAATTTGAATGAATTTTGTCATCTTTCAATACCGTGGTAACTCATTGTGTACATGGGAATTATTTAATGTCATCATTATTTAAGACGTACGTTAAAAAGAATCTACTTTAAAGAAAGTGACTTAATAACATTAGATTTATTTTTGCTGAATTTTATTGGTGATAATATGTTTGACAACAAATTGGAAAGAAAAGAAGATTTTTGCATTTATAAATTTTTATCGATGACATAGACAGAGATTTTATTAATGCATGTATGCTTAACTCCACGTTCTAAGGTTGTTGCAACATATAGTTAAAAAATTATTTTTAATGCAGTGGAATGTTGATTATGTACATTGACAAACCTTGTTTTTAAACACACACCGATCTCATTTTTGAAGAAAAGACAATTTAAAGACAGTTTGCTTTAATCTTCTTATTCCTATTATTTTTCTAATAATCCATGAATTTAGATTCTGAATTTTATTTTTAAAGTTTTTATTTGCTACTGAATGAGTACCAACATTTACAGTAGCGAATTGGAGACACAAAAGTCTAGACAATTTATTACTAGACATAAATAGACAGAAAGTACATATTCAGTACAAGGAAAGATCAACGTTGTCAAATTTTATTAAAGTTTTAACATACTTTATGAGTTTATGGTCGTCACTGGGGAATTTGGAGACAATATAAGAAGTACTATAATGGCTCTTTAAAATTTCTTTTAACAGGTTAACTCGCATTTTAGAAATTTTTTATCGGGTGAAAGTCGTCTTTGGAAATACGCCTTCTATATAAATCGTTTCGGCACACATTAACATAATGTCGACACATTCATTTTATTTTTGAAAAGTAACATTTCTTCGTTTCATTGTTAAAGGTTGAATATCAGGAAATTTTTTCTTCAACATATTTGTAATTGTCTTTACTATTAGATCGAATTCTTCGGGTTTGAGGTATTCTTTTAAGGAGTCAAATATGTCAACACAGTTTGACATTATGTCAACAAGGATTAGAAAAAAAATGTTGGCGAACATTTACCGGAATTAAAAAAAACCAAATATTATCTGGTGTATTGTCTATGCACATGTTCATTTTTCGAAGTTCTGGTGGTTCAGTTGAATTATATGTGAAAGAAATAAGCGTGGATGGCATAGCAAAAATGATATCCTTAATTTTCTCGTGATTTTTCGAAGCAATATCAATGTAGTAGTCTATTACAGCATCAGTTAAGTATTTATCTGTGCAAAGTAGTGCAATGTCCCCATCTTCCACAGTTGTATAAAGACCAGGAATTTTAATAATTCCTGTTTTTAGAAGTAGAATAGTTGGAAATATTTTTTGTTGAGCTGCTTTTACGTTTTGGCATCCTGTCTTTGCGTCTTCTAGTAGCTGATTTACATGAAATCTTTACTGGGGATATTTTGGCTATTTCCTCTGCGTGTTGTCACAAATACATTACAGTTGATTTTGAATTGTGTAGTTTTAGTAATAAATAGTTTAATAATCAAAAAATCTAACTAGCATCTGCAATTTATCAGAATATTTGAATGTGTAGGACGGGACAGTCTACAAAAGTTAGCTTTAATGAAGTATCACAGGTGGCGGTGACTACTCCAAAAAGGCAAAAACTAACAAAAAGGCAAAAAGTTGGCTTTTTGCCTTTTTGCTAGCAAAAAGGCAACCTTTTTCATGCCTTGGTTGATTACTAAATTCTACAGTAATTCAAATTAGATCAATATTGATCATAATTGACTATCAAAATCAAAAAGTTTTAAAATAAGTTGTTAATAAGGTTCGGTTGCTTTTTTACAAAATCATTTGTACCAAACAGTTAACTCCTAATTTCCATGTTATCATTTGATTTGTATTATTTACTAAATTATATTAATTGAAACTAATTTACTCTGTCGAAAGGCAACTTTGATTGAAGCAGTCAATAAATTATTATTATTGACTATCAAAATAAATCTTAAATTTGGTAGGAGCGGAGTGAAATATTTTCCGCAAACAATTTATAGGAAACGCAATTGAACTTTTTAATACCCATTTTTTTCTTTTACTATCAAAATGAAACAAAGTGAGCCTGTGGTATCTCAGCAACCAATTTACCAACCGATTTACCTCAAAATCAATAGAGGTTGTAAGTGGTCCACAAACATTTTTTCGCCAAGTTTGGTCAATATCCGTCATAGCATTCGAAAGTTATCGTAGGGACAAAAGGACGGTCGTACCGACAGAGTTTACGGTTCTATAAGCTTGCTTCCTCAGGCGATGAGCTAAAATTACAATACAATAAAACCTACAGCAAGCCGTAACAGAAGCTCGCCTGAGAAAAGGGGACCGTGCCCACATCTTTGGTAGAATAATAGAAATTGGTTTATTTTGATATTTATTAATTAACATTGAGTATCAAAATAGATGAATGCTGACCATCAAAAAAAATGGAAAATCAAAGTAGATAAACGTTGATTATGAAAATCGACAGAAAATAAAAAAATAATGTTGACTATCAAAATCAACAGAATATCAAAATTGATTAATGCTGACTATCAAAATCAACAGAAACCCAAAATTGATTAATGTTGACTATCAAAATCAACAGAAGATCAAAATTGATTAATGTTGACTATCAAAATCAACAGAACCCCAAAATTGATTATTGCTGACTATCAAAATTAACAGAAATTCAAAATTGATTAATGCTGACTATCAAAATTAACAGAAAATCAAAATTGATTAATGTTGACCATCAAAATTCCTTATTAAGGCGAGCTAAAACGCCCGTGTACAATAATGGATTAATATTGTCTACCAAATGAAATAGTCATGCTTTGTTAAACAGAAGCACATCTAAATTTTGGGTTTCTGTTGATTTTAATAGTCAACATTAATCAATTTTCATCGCGCGGACGGACAGACTGTGCGATTCTATATAGCTCGTCAGGCGAGCTAACAAGCATACAGATTTATTTTGGTCTCTGTTTTACAACCATTACAAATATTTCAACAAGTTATCAATAAAAGCGGCATTATGGCAATCAACAGTAACACCGAAGATTAAATAACATATATTTTCGGCTGTTATTTGCCAACCGTTGGAAATATTTTGTCAACAATCAATAGGGATCGTCACAAGACCATAGAAAATGATTTTGCCAAGTTTGGTTAAATTCCGTCAATTCCTTCGGGAGTTATCGTGGGGACAAACTTGGTGTAGTTTCATCGCGCGGACGGACAGACTGTGCGATTCTATATAGCTCGTCAGGCGAGCTAAAAAACACTCAATTTTCTAATTCATCGCTTGACGCTACATTGCTAATTAAGGCCAACTCGGCCTTAAAATGGTGCATTGTCCAGTGATGGCAGTATGTATAATGGTGATTAAAAGTATCCGAGTCAAAAATGTGGTGGGTAACCGGAGTAATTTGCCAATAGCCAAATTCTCTGTCTAAACAAAAGTTGACTCTGGGCCGTACTAAGGCGAAGATTTGGAATATTTTTTGACTCTATCAATGTAACGTAAAATATGTACCTCTGGCCCTGGCCCACCTAATGACAAAACATAAAAATGTCAGTTGGAATTAACATAAAAATCTTTGTATCTAAAATACATTCTACCCATCGTACAACATTGCCCCGGGGAATACATACTAGCTATATTTATAACAGGAGTTGGGTCCTGTGACCGGTACATTATATTAGTGATGTACCCAATTGAATGCCGGTGTAATTGACCTACTAGAAACCATAATTCTTACAAAATTGTTTGTAGATGCACTAGCCCCATGTACTACAGGACCTGGGTCCTGTGACCGCCTAGTATAAACATAATTATTATACCATGTCTGTAAAATATCTGGTACATTTGTTAATTTTTGAAATTTAGAAATACTGATGCAAGTAGTTTTTTATGGGTGTTATACTGCATCGTTTTTCATTAAATTTCTGTTAAATTAAAACAACGATGCTTCTATTTAACTCATTTATTTATAAATCGAGGAATTAACAATGGTAATTTTTCAGCGCAGCACATCATTACGGTGAATACCTAACATTGAAAGACACTGTCCTCGAGTCAAAAATATCCACCCTACCATCTGTTCATTTAAGGTGATTACAGGAACTTTCAGGGACCTACTATGGATCCAATTAAATTGTTCCTAATATATACATAATTATTATACTATGTATAAAAAATATCTAGTATATGTGTTAATTTTTGAAATTTAGAAATACTGATGCAAGTAGTTTTTTATGGGTGTTATACTGCATCGTTTTTCATTAAATTTGTGTTAAATTAAAACAACGATGCTTCTATTTAACTCATTTATTTATAAATCGAGTAATTAGCAATGGTATTTTTTCAGCGCAGCACATCATTAATGTGAATACCTAACATTGAAAGACACTGCCCTCGAGTCAAAAATATCCACCCAACCATCTGTTCATTTAAGGTGATTGCAGGAACTTTCAGGGAGATACTATAAATCTAATTAACTTGTTCCTAATATAAACATAATTATTATACCATGTCTGTAAAATATCTGGTACATTTGTTGATTTTTGAAATTCAAAAAAAACTGATGCAAGTAGTTTTTTATGGGTGTTATACTGCATCGTTATTCATTAAATTTCTGTTAAATTAAAACAACGATGCTTCTATTCAAGTCATTTATTTTTAAATCGAGTAATTAGCAATGATTTTGTTTCAGCGCAGCACATCATTAATGAGAATACCTATCATTGAGTGACACTGTCCTCCTGTCAAAAATATCCACACAACCATCTGTTCATTTAAGGTGATTGCAGGAACTTTCAGGGAGATACTATAGATCTAATTAACTTGTTCCTAATATAAACATAATTATTATACCATGTCTGTAAAATATCTGGTACATTTGTTGATTTTTGAAATTTACAAATACTGATGCAAGTAGTTTTTTATGGGTGTTATACTGCATCGTTTTTCATTAAATTCCTGTTAAATTAAAACAACGATGCTTCTATTTAACTCATTTATTTATAAATCGAGGAATTAACAATGGTAATTTTTCAGCGCAGCACATCATTACGGTGAATACCTTACATTGACAGATACTGTCCTCGAGTAAAAAATATCCACGCAACAATCTGTTCATTTAAGGTGATTGCAGGAACTTTCAGGGAGATACTATAAATCTAATTAAATTGTTCGTAATAAAAACATAATGATTATACCATGTCTGTAAAATATCTGGTACATTTGTTGATTTTTAGCTCGCCTGAGGAAGCGAGCTTATTGAACCGCACAGTCTGTCCTTACGTCCGTACGTCTGTACGTCCGTACGTCCGTCGCCACGATAACTTTCGAAAGCAATGACGGATATTGACCAAACTTGGCAAAAACAATGCCTATGGACCACTAACGATCCCTATTGAATTGGGGGTTAATCGGTCCATTGGTTGCTGAGATAACGCGCGCTCACTTTGTCTTCATTTTGATAGTCAAAATTAAATGGACATTAAAAGTTCATTTGTGCTTCCTATGGATTGTTAGCGGGATAGTACAAATTATTAAATGCCGCTTCGACCAAATTTAAGATTTTATAATAAAGTAAATAAATCCGGAGAATACCTATTATTGGACGGAAATAAATCAATTTCGCATTTATATGCACACTGATAGTCAAATTTACATTTTTCGAATTGGGTTTCTTTATGATAGTCAATATTAACCGATTTTGATTTCTTGTTCATTTTGATAATTAATATTAGTCAAATTAGATTTTTTGTTTATTTTAAAATTCATTATTGTTTAACTTTGATGTTTTGTTTATTTTGATACTCAATATTATTCAATTTTGAATTTTTGTTTATTTTGATAATCAGTATTATTCAATTTTGAATTTTTGTTTATTTTAATACTCAGTATTATTCTATTTTGATTTTTTGTTATTTTTGATACTCAATCTTAATCAATTTTGATGTTCTGTTGATTTTCATAGTCAACAATTATAAATTTTGATTTTCTGTTGATTTTCATAGTCAACAGTTATCTATTTTGAATTTCTTCTGATTTTCATAGTCAACAATTATCTATTTTGATTTTCTGTTGATTTTAATACTCAATAATAATCTATTTTGATTATCTGTTGATTTTAATAGTCAATATTATACTATTTTGACTTTCTGTTGATTTTATAAGTCAATAATAACCTATTTTGACTTTCTGTTGATTTTAATAGTCAATATTAATCTATTTTGACTTTCTGTTGATTTTATAAGTCAATAATAACCTATTTTGACTTTCTGTTGATTTTAATAGTCAATATTAATCTATTTTGATTTTCTCTAAATCTTATAAGATTTTTCCAATAATTATAAATGTTGATTTAGTTTGAATTACATTTTACTAATCAAAAAAATATTATTATTATTCCACCAAAAATGTGTACACGGTTCCCTTTGATCAGGCGAGCTTCTGTTACGGCTTGCCGTAGGTTTTAAATTTAGAAATACTGATGCAAGTAGTTTTTTATGGGTGTTATACTGCATAGTTATTCATTAAATTTCTGTTAGATTAAAACAACGATGCTTCTATTCAAGTCATTTATTTATAAATCGAGTAATTAGCAATGGTATTTTTTCAGCGCAGCACATCATTAATGTGAATACCTAACATTGAAAGACACTGTCCTCGAGTCAAAAATACCCACCCAACCATCTGTTCATTTAAGGTGATTGCAGTAACTTTCAGGGAGATACTATAGATCTAATTAAATTGTTCCTAATATAAACATAATTATTATACTATGTATGCAAAATATCTGGTACATTTGTTGATTTTTTAAATTTAGAAATACTGATGCAAGTAGTTTTTTATGGGTGTTATAATGCATCGTTTTTCATTAAATTTCTGTTAAATTAAAACAACGATGCTTCTATTTAAGTCATTTATTTGTAAATCAAATAATTAGCAATATTTTTGTTTCAGCGCAGCACATCATTAATGAGAATACCTATCATTGAGTGACACTGTCCTCCTGTCAAAAATATCCACACAACCATCTGTTCATTTAAGGTGATTGCAGTAACTTTCAGGGAGATACTATAAATCTAATTAAATTGTTCATAATATAAACATAATTATCATACCATGTATGCAAAATATCTGGTACATTTGTTGATTTTTTAAATTTAGAAATACTGATGCAAGTAGTTTTTATTATTGTTATACTGCATCGTTATTCATTAAATTTCTGTTAAATTAAAACAACGATGCTTCTATTCAAGTGATTTATTTTTAAATCGAGTAATTAGCAATATTTTTGTTTCAGCGCAGCACATCATTAATGAGAATACCTATCATTGAGTGACACTGTCCTCCTGTCAAAAATATCCACACAACCATCTGTTCATTTAAGGTGATTGCAGGAACTTTCAGGGAGATACTATAGATCTATTTAAATTGTTCCTAATATAAACATAATTATCATACCATGTATGCAAAATATCTGGTATATTTGTTGATTTTTTAAATTTAGAAATACTGATGCAAGTAGTTTTTTATGAGTGTTAAAATGCATCGTTTTTCATTAAATTTCTGTTAAATTAAAACAACGATGCTTCTATTCAAGTCATTTATTTTTAAATCGAGTAATTAGCAATATTTTTGTTTCAGCGCAGCACATCATTATTGAGAATACCTATCATTGAGTGACACTGTCCTCCTGTCAAAAATATCCACACAACCATCTGTTCATTTAAGGTGATTGCAGGAACTTTCAGGGAGATACTATAAATCTAATTAAATTGTTCCTAATATAAACATAATTATTATACTATGTATAAAAAATATCTGATATATTTGTTGATTTTTGAAATTTAGAAATACTAATGCAAATAGTTTCTTATTATTGTTATACTGCATCATTCTTCATTAAATTTCTGTTAAATTAAAACATAGATGCTTTTATTTAAGTCAATAATTAATAAATGGAGTAATTAGCACTGGTTTTGTTTTTCTTGCAGTACATCATTAATGTGAATCCCTAACATTGACAGACAATGTCCTCGAGTCAAAAATATCAACTCAACCATCTGTTCTTTTAAGGTGATTACCGGAACTTTCAGGGATCTACTATGGATCTAATTTCATTGTTCCTAATATATACATAATTATTATACTATCTGTAAAATATCTGGTATATTTGTTAATTTTTTGAAATTTAGAAATACTAATGCAAATAGTTTCTTATTATTGTTATACTGCATTTCTCTTCTTTAAATTTCTGTTAAATTAAAACAAAGATGCTTCTAGTTAAGTCAATAAGTATTAAACCGAGTAATTGACACTATTTTTGTTTTTCGCGCAGCTCATCAGTAATATGAATACCTAACATTGACAGAGACTGTCCTCAGTTAAAAATATTCAAACAACCTTCTGTTCATTTACGGATATTGCAGGAACTTTAAGGCACCTACTATAGATCTATTTAAATTATTCGTAATATAAACATAATTATCATACCATGTATGCAAAATATCTGGTACATGTGTTAATTTTTGAAATTTAGAAATAGTGATGCCAGTAGTTTTTTATGGGTGTTATACTGCATCGTTTTTCATTAAATTCCTGTTAAATTAAAACAACGATGCTTCTATTTAACTCATTTATTTATAAATCGAGGAATTAACAATGGTAATTTTTCAGCGCAGCACATCATTACGGTGAATACCTTACATTGACAGATACTGTCCTCGAGTAAAAAATATCCACACAACAATCTGTTCATTTAAGGTGATTGCAGGAACTTTCAGGGAGATACTATAAATCTAATTAAATTGTTCGTAATAAAAACATAATGATTATACCATGTCTGTAAAATATCTGGTACATTTGTTGATTTTTAGCTCGCCTGAAAAAGCGAGCTTATAGAACCGCACAGTCTGTCCGTACGTCCGTACGTCTGTACGTCCGTACGTCCGTCGCCACGATAACTTTCGAAAGCAATGACGGATATTGACCAAACTTGGCAAAAACAATGCCTATGGACCACTAACGATCCCTATTGAATTGGGGGTTAATCGGTCCATTGGTTGCTGAGATAACGCGCGCTCACTTTGTCTTCATTTTGATAGTCAAAATGAAAATATGGCATTAAATGGACATTAAAAGTTCATTTGTGCTTCCTATGGATTGTTAGCGGGATAGTACAAATTATTAAATGCCGCTTCGACCAAATTTAAGATTTTATAATAAAGTAAATAAATCCGGAGAATACCTATTATTGGACGGAAATAAATCAATTTCGCATTTATATGCACACTGATAGTCAAATTTACATTTTTCGAATTGGGTTTCTTTATGATAGTCAATATTAACCGATTTTGATTTCTTGTTCATTTTGATAATTAATATTAGTCAAATTAGATTTTTTGTTTATTTTAAAATTCATTATTGTTTAACTTTGATGTTGTGTTTATTTTGATACTCAATATTATTCAATTTTGAATTTTTGTTTATTTTGATAATCAGTATTATTCAATTTTGAATTTTTGTTTATTTTAATACTCAGTATTATTCTATTTTGATTTTTTGTTATTTTTGATACTCAATCTTAATCAATTTTGATGTTCTGTTGATTTTCATAGTCAACAATTATAAATTTTGATTTTCTGTTGATTTTCATAGTCAACAGTTATCTATTTTGAATTTCTTCTGATTTTCATAGTCAACAATTATCTATTTTGATTTTCTGTTGATTTTAATACTCAATAATAATCTATTTTGATTTTCTGTTGATTTTAATACTCAATAATAATCTATTTTGATTATCTGTTGATTTTAATAGTCAATATTAATCTATTTTGACTTTCTGTTGATTTTATAAGTCAATAATAACCTATTTTGACTTTCTGTTGATTTTAATAGTCAATATTAATCTATTTTGACTTTCTGTTGATTTTATAAGTCAATAATAACCTATTTTGACTTTCTGTTGATTTTAATAGTCAATATTAATCTATTTTGATTTTCTCTTAATCTTATAAGATTTTTCCAATAATTATAAATGTTGATTTAGTTTGAATTACATTTTACTAATCAAAAAAATATTATTATTATTCCACCAAAAATGTGTACACGGTTCCCTTTGATCAGGCGAGCTTCTGTTACAGCTTGCCGTAGGTTTTAAATTTAGAAATACTGATGCAAGTAGTTTTTTATGGGTGTTATACTGCATAGTTATTCATTAAATTTCTGTTAGATTAAAACAACGATGCTTCTATTCAAGTCATTTATTTATAAATCGAGTAATTAGCAATGGTATTTTTTCAGCGCAGCACATCATTAATGTGAATACCTAACATTGAAAGACACTGCCCTCGAGTCAAAAATACCCACCCAACCATCTGTTCATTTAAGGTGATTGCAGTAACTTTCAGGGAGATACTATAGATCTAATTAAATTGTTCCTAATATAAACATAATTATTATACTATGTATGCAAAATATCTGGTACATTTGTTGATTTTTTAAATTTAGAAATACTGATGCAAGTAGTTTTTTATGGGTGTTATAATGCATCGTTTTTCATTAAATTTCTGTTAAATTAAAACAACGATGCTTCTATTTAAGTCATTTATTTGTAAATCAAATAATTAGCAATATTTTTGTTTCAGCGCAGCACATCATTAATGAGAATACCTATCATTGAGTGACACTGTCCTCCTGTCAAAAATATCCACACAACCATCTGTTCATTTAAGGTGATTGCAGGAACTTTCAGCGAGATACTATAAATCTAATTAAATTGTTCATAATATAAACATAATTATCATACCATGTATGCAAAATATCTGGTACATTTGTTGATTTTTTAAATTTAGAAATACTGATGCAAGTAGTTTTTTATTATTGTTATACTGCATCGTTATTCATTAAATTTTGTTAAATTAAAACAACGATGCTTCTATTCAAGTCATTTATTTTTAAATCGAGTAATTAGCAATATTTTTGTTTCAGCGCAGCACATCATTAATGAGAATACCTATCATTGAGTGACACTGTCCTCCTGTCAAAAATATCCACACAACCATCTGTTCATTTACGGATATTGCAGGAACTTTAAGGCACCTACTATAGATCTATTTAAATTATTCGTAATATAAACATAATTATCATACCATGTATGCAAAATATCTGGTACATGTGTTAATTTTTGAAATTTAGAAATACTAATGCAAATAGTTTCTTATTATTGTTATACCGCATCGTTATTCATTAAATTTCTGTTAAATTAAAACAACGATGCTTCTATTCAAGTCATTTATTTATAAATCGAGTAATTGACAATGGTAATTTTTAAGCGCAGCACATCATTACGGTGAATACCTTACATTGACAGATACTGTCCTCGAGTAAAAAATAGCCACACAACAATCTGTTCATTTAAGGTGATTGCAGGAACTTTCAGGGAGATACTATAAATCTAATTAAATTGTTCCTAATATATACGTAATTATTATACTATCTGTAAAATATCTGGTATATTTGTTAATTTTTTGAAATTTAGAAATAATAATGCAAATAGTTTCTTATTATTGTTATACTGCATTTCTCTTCTTTAAATTTCTGTTAAATTAAAACAAAGATGCTTCTAGTTAAGTCAATAAGTATTAAACCGAGTAATTGACACTATTTTTGTTTTTCGCGCAGCTCATCAGTAATATGAATACCTAACATTGACAGAGACTGTCCTCAGTTAAAAATATTCAAACAACCTTCTGTTCATTTACGGATATTGCAGGAACTTTAAGGCACCTACTATAGATCTATTTAAATTATTCGTAATATAAACATAATTATCATACCATGTATGCAAAATATCTGGTACATGTGTTAATTTTTGAAATTTAGAAATAGTGATGCCAGTAGTTTTTTATGGGTGTTATACTGCATCGTTTTTCATTAAATTCCTGTTAAATTAAAACAACGATGCTTCTATTTAACTCATTTATTTATAAATCGAGGAATTAACAATGGTAATTTTTCAGCGCAGCACATCATTACGGTGAATACCTTACATTGACAGATACTGTCCTCGAGTAAAAAATATCCACACAACAATCTGTTCATTTAAGGTGATTGTAGGAACTTTCAGGGAGATACTATAAATCTAATTAAATTGTTCGTAATAAAAACATAATGATTATACCATGTCTGTAAAATATCTGGTACATTTGTTGATTTTTAGCTCGCCTGAGGAAGCGAGCTTATAGAACCGCACAGTCTGTCCGTACGTCCGTACGTCTGTACGTCCGTACGTCCGTCGCCACGATAACATTCGAAAGCAATGACGGATATTGACCAAACTTGGCAAAAACAATGCCTATGGACCACTAACGATCCCTATTGAATTGGGGGTTAATCGGTCCATTGGTTGCTGAGATAACGCGCGCTCACTTTGTCTTCATTTTGATAGTCAAAATGAAAATATGGCATTAAATGGACATTAAAAGTTCATTTGTGCTTCCTATGGATTGTTAGCGGGATAGTACAAATTATTAAATGCCGCTTCGACCAAATTTAAGATTTTATAATAAAGTAAATAAATCCGGAGAATACCTATTATTGGACGGAAATAAATCAATTTCGCATTTATATGCACACTGATAGTCAAATTTACATTTTTCGAATTGGGTTTCTTTATGATAGTCAATATTAACCGATTTTGATTTCTTGTTCATTTTGATAATTAATATTAGTCAAATTAGATTTTTTGTTTATTTTAAAATTCATTATTGTTTAACTTTGATGTTGTGTTTATTTTGATACTCAATATTATTCAATTTTGAATTTTTGTTTATTTTGATAATCAGTATTATTCAATTTTGAATTTTTGTTTATTTTAATACTCAGTATTATTCTATTTTGATTTTTTGTTATTTTTGATACTCAATCTTAATCAATTTTGATGTTCTGTTGATTTTCATAGTCAACAATTATAAATTTTGATTTTCTGTTGATTTTCATAGTCAACAGTTATCTATTTTGAATTTCTTCTGATTTTCATAGTCAACAATTATCTATTTTGATTTTCTGTTGATTTTAATACTCAATAATAATCTATTTTGATTTTCTGTTGATTTTAATAGTCAATAATAATCTATTTTGATTATCTGTTGATTTTAATAGTCAATATTAATCTATTTTGACTTTCTGTTGATTTTATAAGTCAATAATAACCTATTTTGACTTTCTGTTGATTTTAATAGTCAATATTAATCAATTTTGACTTTCTGTTGATTTTATAAGTCAATAATAACCTATTTTGACTTTCTGTTGATTTTAATAGTCAATATTAATCTATTTTGATTTTCTCTTAATCTTATAAGATTTTTCCAATAATTATAAATGTTGATTTAGTTTGAATTACATTTTACTAATCAAAAAAATATTATTATTATTCCACCAAAAATGTGTACACGGTTCCCTTTGATCAGGCGAGCTTCTGTTACGGCTTGCCGTAAGTTTTAAATTTAGAAATACTGATGCAAGTAGTTTTTTATGGGTGTTATACTGCATAGTTATTCATTAAATTTCTGTTAGATTAAAACAACGATGCTTCTATTCAAGTCATTTATTTATTAATCGAGTAATTAGCAATGGTATTTTTTCAGCGCAGCACATCATTAATGTGAATACCTAACATTGAAACACACTGCCCTCGAGTCAAAAATACCCACCCAACCATCTGTTCATTTAAGGTGATTGCAGGAACTTTCAGGGAGATACTATAGATCTAATTAAATTGTTCCTAATATAAACATAATTATCATACCATGTATGCAAAATATCTGGTACATTTGTTGATTTTTTAAATTTAGAAATACTGATGCAAGTAGTTTTTTATGGGTGTTATAATGCATCGTTTTTCATTAAATTTCTGTTAAATTAAAACAACGATGCTTCTATTTAAGTCATTTATTTGTAAATCAAATAATTAGCAATATTTTTGTTTCAGCGCAGCACATCATTAATGAGAATACCTATCATTGAGTGACACTGTCCTCCTGTCAAAAATATCCACACAACCATCTGTTCATTTAAGGTGATTGCAGGAACTTTCAGGGAGATACTATAAATCTAATTAAATTGTTCGTAATAAAAACATAATGATTATACCATGTCTGTAAAATATCTGGTACATTTGTTGATTTTTTAAATTTAGAAATACTGATGCAAGTAGTTTTTTATGGGTGTTATACTGCATCGTTTTTCATTAAATTTCTGTTAGATTAAAACAACGATGCTTCTATTCAAGTCATTTATTTATAAATCCAGTAATTAGCAATGGTATTTTTTCAGCGCAGCACATCATTAATGTGAATACCTAACATTGACAGACACTGCCCTCGATTCAAAAATATCCACCCATTCATCTGTTCATTTAAGGTGATTGCAATAACTTTCAGGGAGATACTATAGATCTAATTAAATTGTTCCTAATATAAACATAATTATTATACTATGTCTGTTAAATATCTGGTACATGTGTTAATTTTTGAAATTTAGAAATACTAATGCAAATAGTTTCTTATTATTGTTATACCGCATCGTTATTCATTAAATTTCTGTTAAATTAAAACAACGATGCTTCTATTCAAGTCATTTATTTATAAATCGAGTAATTGACAATGGTAATTTTTAAGCGCAGCACATCATTACGGTGAATACCTTACATTGACAGATACTGTCCTCGAGTAAAAAATATCCACACAACAATCTGTTCATTTAAGGTGATTGCAGGAACTTTCAGGGAGATACTATAAATCTAATTAAATTGTTCGTAATAAAAACATAATGATTATACCATGTCTGTAAAATATCTGGTACATTTGTTGATTTTTTAAATTTAGAAATACTGATGCAAGTAGTTTTTTATGGGTGTTATACTGCATCGTTTTTCATTAAATTTCTGTTAGATTAAAACAACGATGCTTCTATTCAAGTCATTTATTTATAAATCCAGTAATTAGCAATGGTATTTTTTCAGCGCAGCACATCATTAATGTGAATACCTATCATTGAGTGACACTGTCCTCCTGTCAAAAATATCCACACAACCATCTGTTCATTTAAGGTGATTGCAGGAACTATCAGGGAGATACTATAAATCTAATTAAATTGTTCATAATATAAACATAATTATCATACCATGTATGCAAAATATCTGGTACATTTGTTGATTTTTTAAATTTAGAAATACTGATGCAAGTAGTTTTTTATTATTGTTATACTGCATCGTTATTGATTAAATTTCTGTTAAATTAAAACAACGATGCTTCTATTCAAGTCATTTATTTTTAAATCGAGTAATTAGCAATATTTTTGTTTCAGCGCAGCACATCATTAATGAGAATACCTATCATTGAGTGACACTGTCCTCCTGTCAAAAATATCCACACAACCATCTGTTCATTTAAGGTGATTGCAGGAACTTTCAGGGAGATACTATAGATCTAATTAAATTGTTCCTAATATAAACATAATTATCATACCATGTATGAAAAATATCTGGTACATTTGTTGAATTTTTAAATTTAGAAATACTGATTAAAGTAGTTTTTTATGGGTGTTATAATGCATCGTTTTTCATTAAATTTCTGTTAAATTAAAACAACGATGCTTCTATTTAAGTCATTTATTTGTAAATCAAATAATTAGCAATGGTATTTTTTCAGCGCAGCACATCATTAATGTGAATACCTAACATTGACAGATACTGTCCTCGAGTAAAAAATATCCACACAACAATCTGTTCATTTAAGGTGATTGCAGGAACTTTCAGGGAGATACTATAAATCTAATTAAATTGTTCCTAATATAAACATAATTATTTTACCATGTCTGAAAATATCTGGTACATTTGTTGATTTTTGAAATTTATAAATACTGATACAACCAAGGACGTATTTAGGGATGGGCTTTACGGGCTGAAGCCCCCCCCCCGAAATCCAAGAAAAAGGGAATTTTTTCCTTCAAAATATGCCAAAAATTTTCGCGCTCCGCGCGAATATATATACTTAAAATATCTATTGGAAATCTAGCCCCCTCCGAAACTCAGTTCTGCATACGTGCTTGGATACAACTAGTTTTTTATGGGCGACATACTGCATCGTTTTTCATTAAATTTCTGTTAAATTAAAATACGATGCTTCAATTCAAGTCATTTATTTATGAATCGAGTAATTAGCAATGGTTTTTTTTCAGCGCAGCACATCGTTAATATGAATACCTAACATTGACAGACACTGTCCTCGAGTCAAAAATATACAAACAACCATCTGTTCATTTAAGGTGATTGCAGGAACTTTCAGGAACCTACAATGGATCTAATTAAATTGTTCCTAATATAAACATAATTATTATACTATGTATAAAAAATATCCGGTATATTTGTTGATTTTTGAAATTTAGAAATACTAATGCAAATAGTTTCTTATTATTGTTATACTGCATCATTCTTCATTAAATTTCTGTTAAATTAAAACATAGATGCTTTTATTTAAGTCAATAATTAATAAATGGATTAATTAGCACTGGTTTTGTTTTTCTTGCAGTGCATCATTAATGTGAATCCCTAACATTGACAGACAATGTCATCGAGTCAAAAATATCAACTCAACCATCCGTTCTTTTAAGGTGATTACAGGAACTTTCAGGGATCTACTATGGATCTAATTTCATTGTTCCAAATATATACATAATTATTATACCGTCTGTAAAATATCTGGTATATTTGTTAATTTTTTGAAATTTAGAAATACTAATGCAAATAGTTTCTTATTATTGTTATACTGCATTTCTCTTCTTTAAATTTCTGTTAAATTAAAACAAAGATGCTTCTAGTTAAGTCAATAAGTATTAAATCGAGTAATTGACACTATTTTTGTTTTTTGCGCAGATCATCAGTAATATGAATACCTAACATTGACAGAGACTGTCCTCAGGTAAAAATATTCAAACAACCTTCTGTTCATTTACGGATATTGCAGGAACTTTAAGGCACCTACTATAGATCTATTTAAATTATTCGTAATATAAACATAATTATCATACCATGTATGCAAAATATCTGGTACATGTGTTAATTTTTGAAATTTACAAATACTGATGAAAGTAGTTTTTTATGGGTGTTATACTGCATCGTTATTCATTAAATTTCTGTTAAATTAAACCAACGATGCTTCTATTCAATTCATTTATTTATAAATCGAGTAATTAACACTGGTTTTGTTTCAGTGCAGTTCATCATTAATGTGAATACCTAACATTAATAATAATAGTTTATTGTGCTTCTCGAATTTATACATTCATTTCACAAATCTTAACAGCGAGGTATTATATGAATTATTTATTACCCAAAATTTTGTACCATAATATATTATTGTATCTTAGACCTTAACAATTATTGTATTAATTTCTCTTATGCTTTAAGTGCAATATTATTGAATCTTATTGTTAAATACAATATTATTGTAACTTATAGCTTTAAGACTATTGTAAATGGGTGATAGTGGATTGGCAATTTCTGTATTGAGACTATTTTATTTAGTAGTATTATTCATTAATTACCCATGACCGAATTTTCATTGCCCTTACAAAATATTTATATATTCTAATCAAACATTTTATATTATCTACCTCAAACAGAGTACAGAAGTCTTGATTACCTAAGTTATTTAGGTTGTTGTCAAATAATGCCTCCCTAATGGGCTTATACACTAAACATTTACAAACTACATGGTATAAACTTTCACATTCTTTTTCATCATTCACACAGATAGAACATAGATTGTTATAAACGAAGCTGTATTTCATACCATTTATAATAATTCTAGATGGTAGGGCATTAAACAGTCTTAGCTGGCAAATTACACGGGTTTTGTCAATCGGCACCCTGAGACTTAATATTTTTCTGGAAGTACAGCATTAACATTTAGGTTATTAAATATTACGCAAGTCGAACCATTTGATTTTCTCTCTAAGTCAGATTGTCTCAGTGAAACATAATTATTATACCATGTAAGGAGTAGGTAAGTTTTATCGTGCCTGTTCTTGCCTTTGTCTTAACCTTAGCTCTATTCTTTCCTTAATTTGATTACGAGATTTTGCTCTTCTAGTTCTGTCAGCCATGCAAGAAACGCCTAAATAGTCATATTAAAATGTTTCTGTGTGGGTTTGTTTAAAAATGATAATCCCTGGCGACTTCGTAAAGTCGAAAAAATTTGAATGAATAAGTAAAGTTGATTTTAATTGTTAAAGTAATGTAAAGGATACGTTGTAAGCAGCTTTACATTATCATATATACAAGTATATATTATAACACTCCACTGAAATTACCACCTAAGTACAATAATGACAGGATAGATTGAAAGACAATTAAGTAATATTTAATATTATTCACTGCTATGTATAATTTATGCATAGTTACAATGTAATAGATATCGAATTGAAGAACAAATAGGGAAAGACCTTTAAGTAAGGAATGAGGCCGATAACCCGCGCAAATTGCTGCAGGAGCTTACATTCACCTTACAATCTATTCGAAGAACATTTATTTAGTAATCGAGTTTATATTATTACACCCATAAGGCAATTACAGTATGTATTAAGTTAGTAACTCACTTTAAATATATATATTCTACCTTCGCCCAACCGAATGAAGTTGGGGGAGCCGAGTCGCTGTGTTGTGAAATACGTGGGTAGAGTATGATAAATCAGTAAGTACGTTTGTAAGAGAAGGAAGATTGCTGTACAGTAGAGTGCGATGAATGGAATATGCTAATCAGGAATTCGGACACGTTCACTATCGCTCTGTTTTGATAAGCGTATTTACATTCGATTTGCATATTCTTTGCATTTTTTCACGGTCACCCTCCGTTGTGGTTTTCTGATTCAGCGCTATTTTCCACACAATCCAACGCATGCCAAATTCCAGTTATTTCCGATATTTTTGAAAATACACTGACCTTTTGAGTAGACGGTGACTTGTCCAAGTAGGTCGTCTCAAGGGGCGTTTTCTGAACCAAAATTTCGGTTCTCAGCTTCATTTGGACACCAGAAAATCGATGATTTATGCGGAGGAACTCAACAAACGTACTTACCTCGACCGACACAGCGACTCGACTGACTAGTAATAGGATGTGTGCAATAGGTAGGTTTCAAGATTGGGAATAATATTCACGTAGATTAATATAAGTAAATTAGTTATAAGTGCGATGTGCATACCAAGCTGGGTAGACGTAGTTATTGAAATTATGTAGATAGGGTTATCCGGTGCGAATGAACTTCTTTCTCGTTCTGGAAATGTTCTTGTGAAAAAGATGATTAAGACACCTCACATCTTTCATGAGGAATTGTCTTCGCTTTTTCCAACCAATAACAACGTAAGGGCAACTAGACAGAATGGTTGCATAAGTAACTCTTTCAATAATACATTCTTCAAAAAATCGTTTAAATATAGAGCTATCAAGGAATGGAATAAGCTACCCAATAAATTGAAATGTGCTGAAAATATACATGTATTCAAAAAAGATCTAAATTGTTACATCAAATCTAATCGTGAGTAATCCTTATTGTGTATTATTAATTAGGTTTACGTTGTAGTTGATTTAAATATTTTTTCCCCAAAAAAATTGTAGCTTAAATCTAGGAGTTTTCGAAATGAGCCTCCGAAAATTGTAATATGTACTATTTTTAGCTCGCCTGAATAAGGCAGCTTATAGAATCGCACAGTCTGTCCGTCCGTCCGTACCCACGATAACTTGACGCAAAGACGGAAGTTGACCAAACTTGGCATAAACAATGCCTATGGACCACTGACGATCCCGAATGATTTTGGGGCTAATCGGGCCATTGGTTGCTGAGATACCGCGCTCTCACTTTGTCTTCATTTTGATAGTCAAAGTGAAAAATGGGCATTAAAAAGTTCAATTGCGTTTCCTATAAATTGTTAGCAGGATAGTATAAAATATTTCACTCCGCTTCTACCAAATTTAAGATTTTATAGTAAAGCAAATAAAACCAGAAGGTAACTATATAAGAAGACGGAAATAAATATATTTCGCAATTTTATAGTCAAACTGGCATTATTCCAATTTCTATTGATTTTCATTATTAATATTGACCGATTTTGATTCTCTTTAGATTTTCGTAGTCAACATTATTAAATTTTGAATTTATGTTGATTTTTATAGTCAACAATTATCAATTTTGGATTTGTGTTTATTTTTATAGTCAATATTAATCAATTTTAGCTCGCCTGAATAAGGCAGCTTATAGAATCGCACAGTCTTTGCGTCCTTCGTCCAAACCCACGATAACTTTCGAATACAATGACGGATATTAATTAAACTTGGCAAAAACCATACTTATGGACTAGTGACAATCTCTATCGCATTTTGGGTAAATCGGTACATTGGTTGCTGAGATGCCGTGCGCTCACTTTGTCTTCATTTTGATAGTCAAAGTGAAAAATGGGCATTAAAAAGTTCAATTGCGTTTCCTATAAATTGTTAGAATGATAGTATAAAATATTTCACTCCGCTTCTACCAAATTTATTTTGAAGTTATGTTGATTTTTATAGTCAACCTTCATCGCTTTTGATTTTGTATTGATTTTGATAGTAAAGATTAATCAAATTTGATTTTCTGTTGATTTTGATATTCAACATTAATCAATTTTGATTTTCTGTTGATTTTCATAGTCAACAATTATCTATTTTGATCTTCTGTTGATTTTTCAAATGATATTGTATCGTTAATATCAATGTCTGAATTTTTAATATGTCGTAGCTACATATATAAAAACTCTATTCTGAAATCTTGATCAAAATCCGTACGTTCGGTTTTATGTTACGTGCGACTTTTCGTCTACCTAAATGTGTACACGGTAACCTTTACTCAGGCGAGCTTCTGTTACGGCTTGCTGTAGGTTTAATTATGCTATGCTTATTAGGACTATAATACTAAATCCTTAATTATAGTTCAAATCTATGTATGTCGCTTGTTGGAAAACAGCAAGACTTGTATCCGGCTGAACAAAGTATGACTATAAAACCTTGATATGATATGATATGATATAAGTCTAAGTAAAAGACATTGTGCTCGGGAAAAGGAATAATATGTGTTCTCTCTACAGAGTATACAGATACTTTTATCTGGTGGTTTCCTCGAGGAGAGGAAATGTATGATTATTATACAGAGTAGCTAATATAGGTATGCTTTGTGGGATGGGGGGTTTATTTTTATATTTATTATAGCCTTATGGGCCGATATAATAATATGAAGACTCTTCTGGAGATCCGTGTACATTAATTGGTACGATAATGGGGGAATGCTGTCGATGGGGATGAGCCAATTTTCCGAAATGCCAGGCCAAAATAATTATTACACACATAGCCGCTGCCGGCTGGGAATTAAACACAATAGGTAACAACATTAGTCATTAGTAGCTTTTCCAATTAGATACATAATATATTATTAGGACCAAATTATTATATATGAAATGATAATGTTTATATTTTACAAATCCCAGTTGAGAATACAGCTGGCGACGATACTCGGGACAGAATGACGACGACTTGACACAACATCTGACACGACGACCTTTCTGGGCTCGGTCCAACACTTTCCTTCGGGACAAAACTGCTTCCTTCTTTTTCTTGGCTTCTTCGGCTTCTCTCTTTTCGGCATCCACATTCACTTTCAAACCACGACCTCTCCTTCCAGGTCCAAACCTTGACTTTTGGTTGCTTCCTCGACAAGACCCGTGTTGTGGAATATTCAAGTATTTCATTTAGTTTATGAATAATTATCGACAAGACCCGGAATCCGACTTCTTTTCAGGAACAAACCACCACCCAGACTAATTTGACTAACTCCAAAACCCGTTCTTCTCCTTCGTTGATTTTCCTTTTCTTCAGTCGTGTTGGCGCTCCACAGGCTTTGCTTCCAAATATTGCCGGCAGACGGAAACTGCCTCTCAGTATGCTTGGCATTAAGGAAAACGGAATTCATGCAGCTTTACTGCCAATAATTTTCTAAAGATCACTGTCCATTTCAAATCAAACCACTATTATCCATTGTGGCAGTAAGTAAACTGAAATAATTAATATAGTTAATTGAAATAAAATGTCAAACCAAAAGCTAAAAATTGTACGTGAAAGATTTATTGTACTGGCGACTTTAGTCGTGATGATTGTTTTAATTTCTTTATTTCTACAAAAGAAATCAAATTGTGTCTCAGTGGATTCAGACATGGATAAGTGTGATAAACATCAAGAAACTGAAAAAGAAGCGAGTGTTGAAGAAAGTGAAGACCATAGCAAAGATTTAGATGTCATTTTGAATGGTATCCGAGAAATAGAACTGAGCCCAGCTAATATTATTCCTGGGTTTATGACTGTTTATGGTAAAAATGCGTTTCCCATTATGGTCAACAATCTTAGATCGTCAAATCGTCCCATCGCGTAGTCACGGGAAAGGAAGATTTGCTGCGTTTTCTCACACTACATTCTTCGTAGACGACGGACCTCCACAGTTAGATAATGATCAACTTTTGAGAAATGTAATCAACTGGACAGTCTCCTCGAAAAACCCAAAGCACACATTGGAGTCTGCGTCAACCCTCGAGTGGAAAGGTACAAAAGAGTATTATCCCAACAAGAATTTGTGACTTATAGCGATATTAAGGATTGCTCAAATCAAAAACTAGAAAATATGACCTACTTTAATGAACATGATTTGCTACTTTTAAATGCTCATAAGGTGAACAGGAAAATATAGCCCTTCGGGAATTTGTGGCTTCTGGAGGGGGACTCATTCTAGGTGCAACTCCTTGGACTCACAATCCCAATTCAGGTCAAGAGTTTTTTGGCAATAAAATTCTGAATTCGATAGGAGGTGTTGCATTTGCTACCAATAGGTATTATTTTGTCAGGTCTAATGAAATAAATATCACAAAATCCAATTTCGAAGATACAAATGCCTACCAAGTGTGGTTGAACTTCAAAACAATTCTTCACAACAATCAGTCCGTTAATGTGAGGGATAGACTGCTTCAGATGGAAAATATTTTGGCGGATAGAATTGATTTTGCACCCATGAATAAAAACTTTTCTAGAGAAATGGTAAACGAATTTCAATTGCTTGTCAATGCCAACCGTCTGGATGATTCCATCAAAACTTCCCTTGATGGGATCACGGATAACTTGTATAAATTATTTCGTATATGAGGGTAGTGACGTCTTGTATATGCAAATGGATATCCCGTATATCAATAGTGACAACTTGTATACACAAATGGATATCCCGTATATCCTCTTAGCATGGATCATTATGATCATTAACATGATTATTAATGCATTACTATCCCTTATATGGACAGTCATGCGTTCCCATTTGTATTAATCTTTTACTTCATGTCAATATTCCATGCTAAAAGAGCATATACGGGATATCCCTTTGCGTATACATGTTGTCACTATCCATATACGGGATATCCTTTTGCATATACAAGTTGTCACTACTTTAACTTATACTCATAATATTATTTAATTTTAACATGTCATTCATTGTGCTTTTTATATCCAATTATATAGGTACATAAAGTTACAGTGTAAATGTCGAGTGAGTTTGGTACATGTAATCCGTCATTCGTGTGATTGGGAACATTTTCTAGTAAACATCTGAGAATTTGAACGAATCCATTTATTGGCGACTGTAAATACAAACAAATATTTTTTCTTTGATACTAGGTGTACTTATGCTACTATAAAACTTCATTAAATGAGAATAGGAATGGGCTTTACCTATTTTATTTCCATATAAAATAGGACAACCTCCGTGCAGAGATAAAACTTCTTTCTTTCCATTTCGTTTCAAATTATACCAAAATATTGCCGATCCTTTGACAGGTAGGGCTAGGATTCCTAGTTTTGGAAAAGCTGTTCCTCCTCCAGCAGATACCTCTGACAACTAAACAAATCAAATAGTAACTTAACATTCTATAACATAATCGTCGACTTGAAAAAAATTACCTGCCTATCTATGTTTGGTAGGAGAGCCTAAGGAACCTGCATATATTACGTAACGTAAACCCCTCTCCCAAGTGTAAGGCAAGTGCTAGCTGTAACACTTTTGGGTATATCGCCTCCTCCCATCAACTGTAAACGTAATACCTATATGCACGTTCCTTGAAGGAAAAAAAGCAAAATGCGCATGCCCTCTCAAAATGGTGTTGGTGTTACTTTTTACTGCCCCCTTGATTTCCTTTTGCCAGTTTGGACACCTATTTTGTGGAATTAAATAACTGAACTGGGGGGTGAGCACTATTTATTCCATAAATTATTTTTTCGTAAGTTGTACTCGTGGAATTTGCACGTTTTTCCATTTCCACCTGGAATCATATTTTTCTGATTTTAAAGGAGAACATTTGGGGTGTTTATTAAAAATAGAGTCTTTAATTGTTCCCTGTATTGGTTACTACGATCTACAGTTATTATTTTGGTTTAGCAACTTCCATTTGACCCTCAATTGTTTTTGTTATTGTAATGGGTGGACTGCTGAATTTCTCTTGAGTGCTAGATTTGCCCCTTAGCTGGGATCACTAGTTTATACTAACAACCATAAATTCTTGATATTGTATTTGTAAAAATACAATCATAAATAAATGGATACGCTTAGATTTAACCCGTCTTACGTAGTATAGAATTGATGCAAGTCGGTCTCCTTTTCTTCTAAAATATTCACAATCATCATTGTTTAATTATTATTATGCTGGTGCTTCATGCGGGATATCAGAATATTATACAATTACAGTTTCAAAACATATTTTCGAAAACTTACACCTCTTCTTGCTCAATAGTGTCCATAAACTTTGATAAACAAAATTCAAAAAAAAACAATTAAAATTTTCATACTAATATGTAATAAAAATAGTTCAAACTTGCTACTGATGAAAAATTCATACTTGAGAATTAAAAATATTATCGTAATGCGGATTGTAGTGTCCCCCAATCCCATAACTGGTAACTTGTAAATCTTCTGCAGCATCCTCCCCTTGCAAATTCATTCCTGTGATCAATTGGGTAAGTTTAGGAAGATGTGCAAACTCGAGATGCTCTTTTTCTGCAATCCACGTGGTCGTTGATGTTCTCACGGCAGAAATGATTTCTGAGTTTTTTGCAACCCCTTGAACTTTCGATCGAGCCATTCGAGAAAAAGTTTTATTAAGTATGCTCGAAATTACAGAATTTGACAAAATGTTGTAATACTGCAGAACGGGTGGGTCTTCGTGGTGTTTCTCGACTTGTATGGGATCGAGAACAAAGGTCCATCCTCTCGTGTCCAACCAACATTTTAAATTTTTAGTTAATTTTGGAGACTGCGGTCCATGGAAGAAAGAATTAAAATCATGAATTCCTACTAACATTCAACTATTCATAGTAATAATATGAAAACTTACTCTGAGATTTTCTCCACGGCAAAGAGCTGCGAAATTAGTGAGATCGTGTACAGAATCTTGTTTTTCATAGAGTTTATATTTTTTGGAGTCAATAACTCTTTGGCGAACGTTCCAATTGGACAGATTTGCATTAATACTCGAATGAAAGACATAGGAAGTCATTGGCATCACGTTCCGCACTTTGTTATGCTAATGAGACAAATGCAGTGGATTATTTATAGGAAGAATTCAGAAGTTGAAAGTTAGTTACCAGTGCAATGGCCTTTTGCATTTGTTTGAATACGACTTCTGTCGATATAGTTTGGGGATGCTCTTTGGTTGATAATTGGTATGCAGCAAGTAGCCATTCGATTGCCCTCGTGTAAATATTGGAATTCAGTGAATACACTCCAATGTAATTCATATCGGCAGCCGTCAGACCAGAATCCGTCTCAAAGTTCACGAATTTCCCACTGCCGAACTGTAAATTATATGCATGAAGTACGAAATGTAAAGAATTTCAATGAAGTAAATCATAAAATAACATTTGACTACAAGTTTCCCATAAATTCATGCGATAAAATGAAGAAAAACCATAAAATTACACACCATGCATCATACAAACAGCTTTTTCTAATTTTTAGAAATGTTGAACAAAATGTGTTTTAATTGCCATTTTCAACCAATCGATGCACACTGCTATTTTATATAATTTTACAACTTAATGAATTATCGAAGACTACAAACACTTGAGAGATTAGATCAGTGTACAAAATACCATTTACAATTTACCAGTGGTAAGTGGTTTTTAATGCTATTTAATGCTATTTACCACCAACTAACAATTGGTGGTAAATGGTATAATTGGTAAGAAATGGCAATTTGAATAAAATTCGCCGCTAGTACTTAAAATACCTTTGCAGAGCTGACGATTGTCAGAGTCAACCCAATTGGGACAAAATCGTCCTTGTTTACCTAATGAGCAATCAATTTCAATTACCTAAATCAGTATTTTTTCTAATTAAAATGAAAGTTGGTTGTACCAAGCGAATAAATGTCGTTTAAATGACTTTTTCCCCACTTTCAGTAGACATTCAATTATAGATTTTAATTTTGAAATATCTTAGAAGAAAATAAAGCGTAAAAATTTAATTTATTGGTGTCTTTTGTGGATCTCTGCTAATTATTCAATATAATTTACCAAATTTACCATTTGCATTTTTACCACTGTGATGGTAAAAAGGTAATAAATTTTGTACACTGGATTAGATAGTTCTATCGGGAAAACTAAAGAACTTGATGGTCATTGCTTGCCCAGTGAATGACAAATATAATAAACTAGCTGAAAACCTAGCACAAGGTGCTTGAATAACGTTGAAATATAAATTTCTAGCGATTGCACATAGCATAAAAGTTACACATATTCCTTGCACCTGCGTACCAACACGATTACAATATTATAGCTGTTTTTTTGAAGTCGTACAATACATGCATTAGTCCGATCAGGATATTCAATAACGGCTTTTATGTAGAAAACAAGCTTTTACACGATGTTGCAGAATGAATAGAAACGAATAGTTGCGTCGATTTTTAATTATTTTTAATTTTTGAACTTTCCTTAGGACGTGTCACCGATTTTGCCCATTTAGTAACTCGGCCTCCGTATTTACCCATAGATTGTACCCTGAAAATTTGAACAGTCTAGCTCAATTTGAGTGACACTGTTTAAATTTTCAACTGTTTGAGCTTAAGACTATACAATCAGATAAATTGTTTTGAATAATCATATATTATTATAACATTAGAAATTAGAATGCATGCATTTATGAAAGATCGCCTTATTTATTACCCTATGCATAATATTTTAGGACAGTGTTTATTGTTGCGCTTAGTCACTAACATGTTGAAGCGTAAAGAATTAATTCACGTTCTACCGCCGACTGACGTTACGGCTGATGAACGAGAATAACGCCAGGCTAAGCCAGGCTCCCGCCATAAATTTCTACTTCAAGCTATACATATAATAAAAATAATCTCTTATATAATAAACACAGAAAAGTTAAAGCAATAAATTTAGCAATCTATCTATATATGTATGTCTAATGTCTGGCAAGACAGCCTAGGAAACCTGCACAATATTATCTTCAAGATGCGTGTCAACGTGAGCCAGTTTACGTTTATACTATAGTAGTGATAGTGATATAAACAAATAAGCCCTGTAGGCAAAACGTTTCCCGAGTGAGAGATTGAGTGTGAGATGAAATTCTTGTTTCGATGTGCTTATAGGATGCGGATCGAATCTAAATCCTTTATTATAAATGATCCTGCGTTGATCTTGTTTACTCCTAATTGCTTATTGCCCTACGTGGACGTGAATTGACGTCCCTAGCTTGCGAATTTGCTGGGAGTTGCGAAAAGTACGTGACAGTAATCAATTAGCAGAATTTATCCGACAAGAGTTCAATTATTTTACTTACATCTGACACATCCACATCGTAAGCGTCTTGAACTCTGAGCAAAGCTTCAGTAGCTCCATTCACATCTTCAGTTTTTGGCAGAACTTGGCCCTTACGAGTTTTCTCTAATATTCGCAAAAATCCTGCAAAAAAAGATGGTGCGGATAAAATCGATTCTTCATAAAATGACTTAAAGTTGCATAGCCATAATTGCAATAAACTTAGGTAGGCAGAAAAATGCAATGATAATAATAGTGATATACCTTTTTCGTGGTCTTTTCTCAAGTTCTTTTCTATGTCTGGCAGGTCTTGAGCAAATCTGCGAATAAGCCGAAAGGTCATCAATGGATGTGCAGTAATTTTTTTAGTCAACCTCCTTTTGGATTCTCCACTATCCAATTTCAGTTTTTCTTGAATGTTTGTGGTAGAAGGAGTGTCCATACTTTGAGGTATGTCCTCAGTGGAGGGCAATACACTCGTTTTATAATCGCTTATATATCTATTCAAAAGACAAGAAAACGACAAGACCAATTTTTAAACATAAGTAACGAGTATAATTTTCAATAGTAATTTTGTAGGAGGCAGTGCAGTGGCTATAAATTTAGCAAAAACGCTTTCTGATAAATGGAAATGTAGTTTACAGCAGGAATACATTGAAATATTACTACTCTCAGTTCAGTCTAAAAAAAGCTTATAAATAAAACTCCGACGTCTGGTAATAAGCAATAAGAAAGTAAAAATATTTGTGGCACAGAGGGAAATAATAATTGTATTTTGTATTCACTCCATTTTGTCAACATTAAAATGTCAACAAAGCAAAAAAATCGAAAAACCTTTTTGGCAACAACAGTTTCCTTTTTTTAACACCACCTTTATTTCTAGCATATAAAACAAGCAGTCAAATAAGTATGAGGTAGAGAACCAGATTAGTAAACTTGGTATCGTATAAATAATCAGTCTAATAAGCAAATGAGATTAAAGCAGTAAGAATTTAACCATTTAAGTCAATTTAGCCACTGGTTAACAAAGAATTTTAAACGGTCGGCAATTATAGCTAGCCATTTAAGCTAATTCAGCTACTGATTATAAATAATTTCAACCGGCCGGCCATTTTAGCCAGCCATTTAAGCTAATTTAGTCACTGGTTTAAAAGTAATTTCAACCGGCCGGTCATTACAATTAATTTAATCACTGGTTAAAAAATAATTTCAACCGGCCGGCGATTTTAGCTAGTCGTTTAAGCCAATTTAGCTACAGGTTAAAAAATAATTTCAACCGGCCGGTCATTTAAGCTAGTCATTTAGGCCAATTTAGCTACTGGTTAAAAAATATTTCAAACGGCAGTCCATTTTAGCCAGTCATTTTATCCAACACGCCGGCTGGTCACCGAAAACTAGTATATATGAAGAGTATTACTATCAACATACACTAATGCATGTAATCATGTGTAATACAAGATGATGGAGTGGAGGAGGAAGCCTACGACGCCGGAGTACGTACTCCATATACTCTAGCCTCCGCTGACTCCGCTTCGGGGCTTTATGTTCATGCGCCCTATTAGAAATTAGTGAACTACTTGAGGAAGGTCAATCTGCACTTCGACACCTGGATAAGTAGTCAACAAGTCCGTTAACTGGAAAGCCTTAATGAAATAAGTTTGTGGAATTAAGTTTAGCAATTCCAAATGAGGTCATAAGGAATGCATTTCTTATACCGAACAATTAAAATACTTGGATATCAACTGAAAAAAAATTGAGACTATTTTGTGCACAAAACGAAAAATGGATTGAGGCTTTTTCGTGCACAAAACGAAAAGCGCATTGAAGCTAAATGTTCCATAAGGACGCAATGTTTTGTAAAAGGATTATCAAATTTACTTAGGACCCATAATTACAAACATCCACAAGCTTTAAATAGCAATGTTTAAACTAAACTCATTTTAAGGGCTTACTTTTTGGCCAGTTGAACTCGACTCTCCAGATTTTCAACGTAGTCAGTCAATGCTTTGAGAATCTCTTGCTCAAATGACACTAGTTTCTGTATATTATAAAGTGATGTGTAGTAATCCTCCGAAGACAAGGAGAAAGGAAGGAAATGGCAGGAAAGAAACAGAATGTAACAGCATTGCACAAACTGATTCATGTTATCTAAGGGCTTTGGCAATGAGTAAAGGTATAAGGTTGATTGCACTATTTAGTCGCAATAAATTGGTAACTTTTGCTAATTGTAAACCAGTTTAGGTTGGTAACCATTTTTTCTATTTATGTAAATAAAAAATCCATGAACAGCTCCAAATACAGAATCATAAAATAATTAATTCTCATCGCAAAAAAGTATGCAATACTATTTTAACGTTTCATTGTGAAAATTAATTTTGAAGTCCTTAAAACAATTAAACACCTAGCCGGTTTTTAAATGCATATAATTGCAATTTTACATTTTCAGCACAGCACACCGTTAACTACAAAATATTTCCAGTTTATAATGACCACTTTACACTCAAAACAATTTATTATTGAACTTTATATTAAATGTATTACGAAATGTCAATTAAATTTAACTAGAACATACTACTTTCAACGAAATGTATTTTGCGTGCGTTTTATTGCGAGGTAAACAAAATGCTCGAGTGTAGAATGTAAACCGATAGGATGCAAAATCTAAACTGAGTCGATTAAACCAGTTTACAGAGAAAAGACTACATCTGTGCAGCCCAAAATCTCATTTATATGCTACACACCCGACGAGACTCGATCCTTCACAAATCCCATGCACGTCTTGCACGTGGACAGACTTGAAGCAAGCCCCCTCATTGAAGTCACAATGTAATGTCCAAGCATAAGAATTTGCAAGATTTCTGTTTATGAAAGAACGGAGGTTTGAGTGCAGCTGCAGAATCAGGTAACATGTTCCCAATGCAGACTTTTTTATCTCTATAAGCTGTATATGGTATTCGCTTATCTCAACTTTGCAATAAATAACGGCACAAGGATATTACTATATAACACGTTTATTCACTACTTTTATACGTAAATTTGTCTACCTTTAAGTCAATCTGCAGTATGGCCTGTCCGGTGTGAGCCTGTAAATGGTGCTTTAGTTAATGTACGCAGCTCAGTATGGGGTTTATCGTTAAGATTATAAATTAAAATTTTCAATCGCAGGGTTTAATAGTAAAATTATAATGAAAACACTTGTATAGAAAGAAAAAATATTAACTAAAAACCTGAAACAAGCCGTAACAGAAGCTCCCCTGAGTAAAAGGGGAGCTTCTGTAGGGTATGCACACTTGGTAGAAGAATAGTAATCAATCAATCAATCATTGATTGATTAATTCTATTGAATCTATCAATAGAATAAGTTTTGATAATCAATATTGATCGATTTTAATTTCTTTTGATTCTGATAATTAACATTAATCTATTTTGAGTTTCTTTTGATTTTGATAGTCTGTTTATATTTTGTGGTTTTATTGTTTAATTTGATAATCATTCTAAATTTTTGATTTTCTGTTGATTTTGATAGTCAATAAAACCTATTTTAAGCTCGCCTGAGGGAGCGAGCTTATAGAACCGCACAGCCTGTCCGTGTACAAGATAACTTTTGAAGACATTGATGAATTTGAACTAAACTTGGCGAAAACATTCCCTATCGACCTGTGACAACGCCTATTGAAAACTTCAGCTTTCCTAACGTTACAAATTTATTAATGATTCTTTTATGGGAATGATATCTGCATTGAAAAAATCTTTATCAATAATTACAGTGTGAACTTCATAGAGTGCTACCTAAACTTCTGTACGCGTACGAGTAACAAATTAGTAGTAGTATCTCTTTACTGATATGAATGCGTAAGGAAAAACAAGGAGTGGAGCATAGATGCATAAGAGTATAATATAGCGAGAACAGGAAAATGTCGAATTATGAAATAGGTAAAGCAGAATGAGACTAGTCTGAAGAGATGGAGAAGAAAAGAATGTGAGACGCAGCCAGAAACCACGAAAATTGAGACGGAGAAGACATAAACATGATAAGACGCACCGTTGCGTTTTGCTTGTTCATATTATGATACTTTCTTTGTCTATATACTTGAAAGAGTCTTGAAACGTTATAAGTAAGTGGGTTACTATAATATGAGTAGATAGGTATACAGTATACAAGTATACATACATACATGTATGACTATGACTCAGTATTATAACAAAATAAAAAATTCCTGTGGCATCTCCTTATTGTCCTTATCATATTTATGTAAGCGTTAAAGAGTTGCCTGGTCTAAAACTTTATGCTAAAGTCTCTCCATACCTTCACGTCTTAGTCCCTCTGTGGCCGTGAAAAGTTTCAGCGTCTTGGGTTCAAAATTTAAATACCATGCAAACCTGATTATTTTTTTATGGTGGCACAATTGCCCGTAAATTATATTATTATATTAAATTACTATGTCGTGAAAATTACACACTGAACAAATAATTTATCACATGATCGGTACAATTAACTGCATGTATCAACTCAAATATTTGTAATTATCCATTATTACAAAGTAAAATGTAAAAGTGGTGTTTTATTGTTATAGCTCACGATGTAAATAAATAAATGATAACATTACTTAATCAATTTGAGTTAACCAGGTTGTCAAATATTTTTTGTTGCCTGACATACATACCGACATTAATACACAGAATGCAATGCGAATGAGTCACTTTAATAGGTTTATACTATAGTAGTGATTACAAGATATTATACTGTTTTTAACTGTGGCATCAAACTATATCGTGTACTAAATGTATAGATTTTATAGATTCACCTCCTTATTGTTATCACTAAAATCCTGTTCCAGTTTTGTCAACAGAAGTTTTTATTCATTGTACTAGAAATTGTATTGAGTGAATAAGTGAATTTATAATGCAAGCAATAATGGGAATGTAAAGTATTTATAAGATAATAATAATTGAGTAAGTCATACAACAAGACAACAAGCAATATTAATATACGTGACAATTAAGCATCCGAGCTTAAGAATTGAGTCGAAGAATAGTTAAATGTAGCAGAAAAATAATTTATACTTAATAATATTATAATTTGTTCGCTAATGTGTTGCTCTTTTTGTAGTACATTGATGAATTTCCACATTGCAGGACGACTTGTAACCATCTTCCTACGGAACATATTGTGCCATCCTCAGAGCCGCAGCCAGAAAAAAATTTCGGAGGGGGCACCGTTTTTTTATTTATAGACAAAAATTTCTCGATTTTTCTCGATTTAGGGGGGGAGCACGTGCCCTGGTCCCCCCTCGCGACCTTGGCCATCCTTAAACAAAATTTGTTGTCCTCGGGCAATCAGAAAATAGCCTAATCCTAATGTTCCACGTCTTAATGTCAAAAAGATGAGGGTTCCATGCAGACCCGACATAAGTAGAATAAAAATATTTTGCTGTCGGTTTAGCTTCAGGATCAAGCAAGCAAGCAATTTGGTGAAACTAGGCAGTAACTTAGATTAGGAGAGGAAAGTTACAACAAAACACAATATCTTAAATTAACTGCATGCGTGAACTGACTACATTTATAGGGAGTACTTTTCCTTATAACGTGTTGACAAATAGGTGTTGACAAAAAAACCGTTGAAAATGTTGTTGGCAATAAAGCCGTTAAAATGTTTTTGACAAAAAGGTGTTGACAAAAAACCGTTAAAAATTTTGTTGACCGAAAAGGGTTGTCGAAAAGATGTTGACAAAAAAAGCTTGTCGAAAGATGTTGACAAAAAAGGCTTGTCGAAAAGATGTTGACAATTAGGGTTTTTCCATTTTATAATATGGATGACATCAATATTTTTAATTTCTGGTGTATTTATTTTCATCTTTGGCCATGGAATGGATGGAATGACGCCCATGCCAAGCAAGTCTCTAAAAAGCTTCTGGGTGAGTTCTTCGTTAGTTTTGCTGTAAAACCTATATGAACAGTTTGACACGTCAGTTGATACAAATATAAAGGGACCAACACACGCCACATGATACGAACAGATTTAAGAATTAGCAATTCATTGCTATATTTCGTGAGTTTCCAACATCTTTCGACTTAACACAGTCAGATGTTGAGGTACAGAATCCACAGAGACATGAGGAAACCTCCTCGTAGTAATCCGTTGACTGAAACTGAAGTCAGGCAGCCCCTCAGGGTGGGTGACCTTACCTTTTATATTAACATGCTCATTTATTCTATACAGTCAAGTCCATTCCCATGCTTTCCTACTTATGTGATGTTAAGTAATACTATATGACTATATGTAAGATATTATCATGTAATATGTAATCATGCCCTTTTGCGTCCTATTACTTTTTTTGTGATGATGATTACACGGTTATACCACAAAATTATAATATAAGACATAAAAATGCTCGACTGAAGGAGGCTGAGACGAGAGTTCATTTTAAAACATTTACGGATTTTAATGTCAAAATTACATTTCTAGCTATATAAAATGCACTGGGCCATAAACATTTCATCTGTTGCTTCAATACTCAAGTCAATTATAACAATAAATGACATTGTGTTGCCAATTAATGTTACTACTGTGCAAAGATCACTAAACTAATAACTTGTTAGGCCTGTCTCAATTTAAGGAACTGGTAATCAGTTGAAGTGAATCACTTCAAGTGATTGTGGCCCAAAAACTTTTTGCCGAGTTCGATTTTATGACATGATACCAAGTACCTATTTAATTAACTGCCGCAGTTGTCAGTTCAACTATATAAATGTCAACTCACTGACAAATGAGAATATTTAACTGTTCTCCACGCCCGCCCCGAGCTTAATTGTCACCCTGTCTGAGCTAAATATAAATACCGCCCCTCATGAACATTTTCACTATAATTATATCCTCGCTACGAAACATAACTTACGCATTGAGGGCACCCACCCCCAAAATTTAAAAACTTTTTTTCTCAAAATAGCAAAGCTTTTCGCACCCCGCGCAATTATCAGTCATGTTTAGGACATTTTTGACGAATTTTCGTCGGAGAAAGCAAACAGTTTTTACGGTACTTACAAATATATGTTCTACAAATATCTATATATTTTAACCCTTCACGAAATTCAGTTATGTTTAAGTTACTAAAAAGTGCTTTTGAATCATGTTGGTCTTCATTGGCGTAAAAATGTCATGGTTTATGATTGATGAATTAGGATTTTCAGCAAATCTTTAAATATCTTTATATTTCTGGTTAATTGTTTTATGGTATTTATTAATGTAATTGCCCTTTTAAAGTAATAGTAGCCGATTTGAGAGAAGATGACTCAATGATACAAGGCCTTATTTATTGGGGCCTAGGAAGTACAGCCCACACCCCACAAACTTCAAGAAAAAAGCAAATTTCTTTTGTAAAATACAAAAAAATTTGCTTTCGTACGAAGTCATTTTTAACCAATTTTTGACTCATTTTGGACAAAATAAGCCATTTTTTCCCGAAAATTGTTAATAAATATCTGGCTTTATGACGTCATACCACCCTACCGTACCAAAATTGAGTTATAACTACGGTACTGCAATATACAAATATACATATTTAATGTAATTAGATTATTTTGACAAAAGAGTCAAAATTGAGCTAAAATCGTATAACGTTTCTAGTATATGACTTTTATTTACTTCGATTCCTGGAATACGGCCCTGATCTGCAATGACTCAAATGCTTTGTATAATAAGTTATATCGGTATGAATGACCGATATTATGAGCGAATCATTTGTTTAGAGAACTATTTTTTGTAATTGATTTTTTTATTGATTTTTTAACGATTCTCCAAAATAAAAATACAATTCGACATAGAAAATTTTAACTGTTCTAGCTAAATTTGCCAAATTATGTATGCTAACTTTGGAATTTTGCAGCCCCGGGCGGTTGTCCTGCTTGCCCATGCCTCCGGGCGGCCCTAGGCCTGCTGAATTTCTCTTGAGGGCTAGGGTTACCCCTTAGCTGGGTTCACTAGTAATTTTACATTTGTGTAAAAAAGTAGTACTTAGTGTTATTTGTGAAAAAGTAGCACTTTTTAGTACTCCCTGGTTTAGACCCTCATAAATAAATGTTTCAATATTTTTCAAGAGGTGGAATTAGAATTATGGGCCGACATAATAATTTCGTTTCAGGTCCGATGGTTCAATTTTGATGGAACGATTTGCGTACGCTTTTCATGCTTTCATAGAATTTCACGCTGCGGCTTTGGAATACTACTTTCATACTTTCGAATTGACCTTTCCTGTCTGCCATCAATTGACATTTGTGGTAATTCCCAATTCTCCCTTTTTTGTGAATGTCCTTTCTCTAATTCGTTACCTTCGTACCAATGAATTTTCCTTGGCGTCCTGCTACTCTCTAGTTACACCACAACAATCCTGGAAAAACATGACATCATAACTATTATCCATTGCCCACTGTTATCTCTTATCTGATAGAAAAACAGAAATGTGTAAATCCATTTTTAAATTGGCCAATTTTCGAGTAAGCCTTCAGAATTTAGCCGCCCTGGTCATGCATGAGTACGGCGACTAAATTCTGAAAGCTTAGTTGAAAATTGGACCATATATAGGGACTTGCACAAATATCAGAAGCTGCAACTTGATATGCAGTGTGATGTGTCGTTCAGCAATTTTATTATTGTAACAAAGAATAAAGCACTCAAAATTGTCAAAATTCAAGCACATATTTTATTATAATTCTTTATTCGTCTGTTTAGTATTTATGTACAGAATTAGAATTGCACAAAAGATCAGAAAGGATCCCATGGACATAATAAATGTACTAAGTTCATTGTTCATACCTATACAACTTCACATTCTTTTATGTCATTGACGTTTGCATTAACTTCATCAGAATTATTATCATTGGTGCCAATTAGTTCCCATTGTACATTAATACTATTCAACAAATCGAAGATATTTTCGTTTCCAGAGAATTCAATTCCCCGGATTTTAATTGATTGTAGTTCCTTTATTACAGCCAGCGGTTTCTTGGCAATCTTTTTAAATTCTATCCCTATTTCTGACTGCAAGTACACAATCCAAAATGAAACGACAAGTTTGTTTGGCATACTAGAAAGAGATAAATCTAATTCCACTGTGGCTGTAGCTGATCTAAGCTTTTCAGCACACCAACTAAAGCTACCACAATTTGCCGAATATTTGTTATATTTATAAAGGTTTTTGAATAACCGTAGAGCATTTTTGTTCTGGCCCACCTTTTTAAAACTCATAGCTAGCCGAAATTCATGCAAATGTCTTTTTCTGTTTCTACCTCGATTCTTTATGCATATAACTAAGATTAAAATAAAAAATGACGGTGTCAATGTTGTAAAAAGCTCAGAATAGACAAAGGCTTCAAAATTAAAATCATAGAGAACAGCTATGAGAATGAGAATGAAAGCAAGGTAACCAACTATAGAAAGAATTTGCAATGCATGGAGCGTATTCTGCGACTGCTTTAACTTTGACAACTGTATAGCTTCGTCGAATTTACCTGCATTAATAAGTGCTTCAACTCCTTCAGTGCCCTGATGGTAGTACATTTCAATTCTACGAAACCTTAAAAAGCATGCCAGGTCTTTATCTTTCTCTGCATGGCCATATGGAACTATTTTGTTTTCGGTAGATGCTTTACTTTTAAGTATTTTCTTCAAAATGGATTTTCTCTCTGTTTTGGAATTATAACGCAGGACCTGTTGAACTAGCCTATGCATGCTTGCTATTTGAAACTCAACCATTGTTTTCACTAGGGCAGTTTTCGGGGTATAAGGAAAAATCACTGGACTGTACGTGCACACTGAACAAAACCACGACAATGGCCGTATCACCCGCCAAAAGAAAATTCCACACCAAGTGGGAGGAGCAACGACTTCTTTGTTAATTCTTCCATTCTTTGTGACTAACGAAAATTTTTGAAGCAAATCTACAGCTTCTTCCACGTTTTCTATTTTGACTGCCAAGACATCTGCGAATGTTTGCAATTCAACAGCATCTGGTCGCAGAAAACCAAAAACTTGAAGGATATCCATTGCGATTTTTCCACATTCTCCCTCTTTTCTGATAACCTCAAAAGAAATGTGCATTGTCTTGTTAATTGTCTTTTCATAGTCGTCTACTTTCAAATTCGATTCAATGATTGTATCTGTTGTTGTAAGTTTTTGTATATATTCTCCGATTGTCATTCCGTCGTTATTTAATTTTGCTAAAGCAATTTGCATAGCCAGGGGCAGATTTCCGAGCAATCTAGCTAAGGATTCTAATTCGGTATCATCGAAGGGGATAGTTAAATGGTTCTGTAGTAATTTGACGCTGTCGTTGCTACTAAATATGTCTAATGGAAATTGTGTGATCTCCCCATGCCCAGTGTTAAAGCCCCATTGTCGATTTCGTGATGTAATTATGCAGTGGAAATTGTATTTCCCTGTTTCTGGAAGAACATCTTTAAGTCCATTCGTGTATTCAGTAGCGTTGTCAAATATTAACAAGCAACTACTTTGGAATGCGGAAAGTTTCTCGTAAACCTTTTTCACAAGCCATTTGAGGTTGAATGCGTCTGGATTGATTTCCAGATCTATGGCCAAGTGTTCAAACGGCTTCCACAAATTATCTTCTGATTGGTTCCAGTACTTATCTGCGCCACAGTCAATCCAAACGATATAATTGTATAATTCTTTGTAATAATTCGCAAATTTGCATACAAGACTTCTACCAGAATATCGTTGCCAGTTGTTCTTTCAATAAACGCTTCTGAAGTCCTTTTTTCCTCTGGCCACCATTTATCTCCTAGGGCGGTGATGTAACTGTCTAGAGGACGAGTAGGTATTCCTAAAAGCCTGTTAGCGCAATGCTTATTTCCAGTTATAACCAGAATTTTCAGAGTCACTTTTTCGATCCTATTCCAATCTTTTCTATGAAGCAATATGAACAGACGAGAATTTTGGTCGTTGGTCACTCCATCTGCTAGCTATTCGAATAAAAAAGGACCATTATTGATTATTCAGTGTGAAAAAGATCTAGTTTCTTAACGTGAACAATTTTTAAAATTTCTTTATCAAATTTTAAATTGACTCAGTAGAAAGAGAGGTTTTAATTAGGAGGATAATAATTGAATGGTAACTGCAAATTAGAAGATAAATGCTACAGTTGAGTGAATTTACTTGAATGGTTTTCATGGTGTCGGTCGTTAAAGACGAAGACAAAAAATACCCGCCCTTTCTAAACACACTACTGACTTAAGATAGATATTCTATTATTATATGATATACATCTCAATTTTAATTTTTTATCCAAAAAAGGTATAACGCAGTGGCAAGTATTTAAAATTGCCCGAAATGGCTTCGTATTGTGAGGAATTCCGCAATGAGTTTCGGCATTTTAAGTACTACAATAACTTTTTCATTCACCCCCAAAGGAGGTAAGAGCTTTAACTCCAAAGTCTTATAGAATGGACATCTAAATTCGGTTACCTACTACTTACTACCAATATATTTTTATATAATATACCTGCTAAATATATTGTATCTACTACAATTTAGATTCAGTTGACCTAAATACTAATTTAAAAGAGCTTTAAATTATAGCATGGGCATGGGTTCCATTGATTAGTAATGGTAAAGTATTATTAAGTAAAATTTTTAGTATTTAAAAAATTCCTTTCTTTGAGTTTAGTGCGGCTGAATTCCTTAAAGTTCCCGTCATATACGACTTCATAGTTAGTAGTGCGTCATTTACCATATTATTATAATAACATATTTATTTATAACATAATGCCTGTTTTTACTTAGTACTCACAATTTTTTCGCGTTCATGCCTGGAAATTATATCTTCCCGTTCTAGCCGTGTCAATACAGACGAGATATTAGTGAGGTGTTCAGCTAAGTACACTATATTAGATAAAATCGCTTCTGATTCCATTTTCATTAATTATAATTAAGTGAACTTCCGTTTGAAGAAACTGCTCTGAACGTTTATAGTTTATACACACACTGCACTACCAGTTGCTTACTTGCACACTGACAATATTATAACTGTTAATATATAACTTATATAACATACTAAAATAAAGATAAGGTTTTGACCCATAAGTCTTTAAAGCCATATTTATTGGTATTGACGCAATGGTAATTATTCTATAGAAACGTACTTAAGCTGTTTAAACCTGCATAAATGCGCCCATGCTGTTATGGGCTGAGCGAAGCAGGGATTTACCGGATGAGTACCTAGATAGATATTACTCAGATTACTTACTGAAATGATTTAACCTTTTATAATGTTTCATTTCCAAGTGAAAACAAATCTACATTGCGGCACGCATGGAGAACGTTGTTTTTAATACCTAATACGTAAGTAATGTTATCCGCAGCTGAGTATGTGTATGGAACAAGACTGAATTATTTATTACAACTATTGTAAATAAGGTATCGATGAATTAGTTATCTAAATACTGACTATGTGTGGCGATTCGAATGATCATTGTAATTTATAATCGTTATTATTTAACGATGAGTAATGATACACTTTTTACTTATAAGTAGGGAGCTATCTAATTTATAATCTGTTTGATAAATATGTTGTTAAAATTCTTTTGGCCAGCAAATTACCAACTTCACCTCAGGTACCTACTTCTACTTAGTTAATAAATAGCCATGTGGGTTGTCAGTATTTTAAAGATAATTTTAAGTCCTTTTTAATTACCCTAAAAATAAGTGTTATTTACGTATTATTAGACGTATTATTTTAAAATCTTAGGCAAGTAGATGAACAAAAATTTCAAAAAATTTGAAAAATTTTTTGGTCATCACATCAATCATGCATGTTTTCGCTTCGGCTTAAAAGTGGCCACTCTGCTCTGAGGAGTGTAAAAGCGAATTTGTATATTTTAAGGTGAATAAATTCTATTTGTACAAATTGAAGCTTGAAAATATGTGACTTCCATCTGCAGCGATTTAATATCACTATCATTACATACGTTTTAATTATTTTGCGAAAAGATAAAATTATGTTATTAGCTAGGAATAAGTCTGTCATACAAATCGAGCATTAGTTTTCCTCTCGAACAAGATGTCTCACTCACGTTGCAGAATTAACTTTATTAGGATGTACAATGGCTTTGGCATTTCAATTACAATGATGTGAAAAATGAGTAGACTGTAACTCTTAGTACTTAATTTGGCAATGGTTGACTGGAAGTAGTTTTGCGATGAGCAGCCCAAATTTCAATTCATCAACTTTCTTCTTTACACCCACCTATTCAAAATTGTTATTGTACAGATAGCCTAGCGAAATAATAATGTAATTGCACGATATCATATTTGTATTTGCTCAGTTTAGTATTTTATTTTCTATATTTAGTATTTTATCATCTGTATTTAGTATTATCTTAGTAGTTTAGTACTTTATTACAGTATTTTATACATAAAAGGGACGCGGAATGAAGTGAAGTGAAACTCAACACTTAATGTAGCCCTAATTGTATTACCAAATAACCCTTAGCCTGCGAAATGGATTTTTATCAAGGGTAGAGTTTCAGAGTTGCATGTCAATTCATTCCGCACCATTCATTGTATTATACATTTATTTCAGTAGGCTTTACCTTCATGCTTTCTCGATAAGAATGAGAATGGATGGAGAATCAGAATGAGAAGAGAATTCTTTAAGTAAAACAGAAAGAAAGGGATGTGGGTGGATCGGCGGGATTAATATCCAGTCATCTCAGCATAAGTGTTATCCAGCTCAGTGGTAATGCCCTTGTAAATTTCGCTTTGAAGGACCAACTCGTCTGCAATTGCAAATTAATTATTTTAGATGCTTTTTTTTGGATTGTACAAAATGCATAGGTAAAAAGATATAATCGTACTGTCAATGCGGTCAACTTCCTTCTGCAGCTTAATCACAGTCCTCTGGGCAAACTCAGCACGGGCTTCACCCTGCACAAATCATAATGCCGTTTCATTATTTAGATCAATTTGAGACAAAATAATAACATAATAAAAATCAAGAAAATATGTTAATTAATAATTAGCAATTAATGCGATTCAGTTTACCTGCTTCAGTTTGGAGGTCAGAGTCTGGATCTGTCTTTTGTATTCGATCTCACGTTGGCGGGCCTGCATTACCAATCAATCATTGGAAAATTTTACACTGAATATTAAAAATGTAAATAAAAATCAGTTAATGACATACGTTTTCTACGGTGCCTTCAAGAGAGCGGAGGTTATTTCCTACGACCTTCATCTCTTCTTCAAGCTCAAGAAGTTTGCTGAAATTTAGTTTACATTATTATATAGTGTATTTGCAGAAGAAAATTGTTTTAATACAATGATCAGTGTTGCACTTACGATTCTCCGGTTTGGGCACGATCTTCAGCCATTTCCAAATCAGCTTCAACCATGGCCAGCTTCTGGGACACCTGATTTCACCGAATAAGTATTTCAATTGTAAAGTTATATACAAAATCAAGAATAATGTATTATTTAATAATTTATTAAATTAAAAGTCAAGAAACCTCATCGGATTTTCGGTCAGCTTCTTCAGCAAGTGCGTTAATGTCCTTCAACTGATCTTCAAGGGATTGGATCTTGGTAGCATCGGACTGATTACGGTCTTTCAACACCTTAGAAATACTACATAAAGGAAACAAGATTGAATTTAACAAGGGAACAGAGCTTGAAAAGTATGAATAACTGATAATTTACCGCGCAGCTTCATCACCAGTGTGCAAAGTGGTAGCCAAGCTAAGTTGTGTTGCCTTCAATTTCTCTTCAGTGGTTTCAAATTTCTCTTCAATTTGTTGGACTTTGCGGCCCAATTCAAAAAGATCTTTTTCCGTCTGTTAGTTAAAATTAAAAATATAAAAACTATAACTAACTATATTATGTAACAGAAAAATGTTAGTAGAAATTAATCCAACTGACAGCAGCGAATTTCTTTTCTTTGGATTCCAGTTCAGCATTAGCTTTGATCAACGCTTCTTGGGCATTGTGCAATTCACTTTCCAAGACGATCTTCCTCTTCTCCAAGCCTTGAACTTCTTCAGCAGCCTTGTCTCCTCGAGCTTGGGCCTCACGCGCTTGGGCCTCCTTAGCCTCGGCCTTCTCCATCGCGTCATCCTTCTCCACCTTCATCGACTGCATCTTCTTCTTGATCGCCTCCATCGCGCCGGTTTATTTATGCCCTTCTACTAACAGAAAAATCTGAAACACAAATATAAAAATTTAGATTAAAAAAAATTAATTGCTAATAAATTTATACAACAATTTAACATAATTTAAACACCTTATCGTATACTATATTGTTTAGACACTGCAATAATTGTCTCAGATGTCTTATTTTCGATTTTAAAACTGTAATTAAGTTGTAGTTGCATCAGAAATTTCGATATTGTATTAAATATCCAATTTTCACTAACAAAAAATGTAGGCTCAAGTCAGCGATTAGTTTTAAAATAAATATTGCATCAAATAGGCTTTCAATATTCAAGAAGCAACATCCCCATATCCATTTTTTGTATTTGTGTGTTTGTATGTACATGCATCTATTTCTGCTGTTTCTGGTTCCATTGTTTATAACCACAAGTTAAATTTATTTCCACCTAATTTTCCCATTATTGCAGCATAAAGAACATGTCTGTTTTTTAATATCCTTAAAAATAGTATCCAAAAATTTTGTCTTAGAAAATAATCTAAGTGTTGGAATTAAAGCGACATGGAGTATAGCGGAACGTTATAGGTATAGTGAACAAAGACAGTGATATCATGTTTGTATGTTATAGGAGTTTCTCAATTTATTCAATCCAAATACCTAGATAGTAGGTGAAAAGACTACTTTGTGTAAGACAACAATAGCTAAGCGACACTGAGCCTATTTTTTGTGTATCACAATACATAGTGTACTATTTTCCGGGGATTTGGATCTCTTGTTCCAATTATAACTCTGAGCCAGACACATGGCCGCGATGAACTTAATTCCTGATTGCAAAGTCCCTATATAACATGCCAGTGTTGGAACTTGATTGAAACGTGTCCCAGAAATCAAAGGGTGAATCAATTCACTATTTTCCAGACTTTTCCTTGAAAATTGAAATTGAATAAATTTAAAACATCTTTTAATTTAATTATTCCTATTTTAGTCTAATAATTTCATTCGCTTTAATTATTTCATTTACTTATGCTTATTATTTCATACCAATAATTTCATTTAAGTTTAGTATTGATTTTAATTATCTTAATTATTTCAGTAATTTCTTTTTATTTTAATAATTTGTTTTATCAGAGTAATTTCAATACTAGGTATTCCATGTAAAAACTCTAATTGAAAAATGCATGTTTTATAATAAAACAATATTTTCAGATGCCATTAAAATGTAATCAATATTTACCGTGATTTAAATTTTTTGATTGAAAAATAAGTAAATGGAATGGAAGGAAATAGTACCTGATAAAAGCTTGAAGGCTGGAGAGGACGAGTTGAGGAGAGCTTCTCTTTTAGTCTAGTGATCAAAAGAGAGTCAGAGTGGATTACACCGAGAATAAGACAATGCAATAGTAGCCGTGGAATTATGCCAGAAATTAATGTAAGTACATACAGCATTGTTATTTCTGCATTCTTGTTGTATCCACACCATTGACTCCCTTTTCCACTCATTTAAGTCTATATAATTTTAGACTGCTCAGATTTCGCTATGTATTCTATCTAACCTATATTTAACTCAGCTTGTGAATGGTCCTAGATACTGCTGAATTAAAAGAGATTATTTACATCAGATCAAATAAGTCGGTTATAGAGTAAGTTATAACACAACATGTTTCACATTTTGGAAATATTCGCGGAAATTAGTAAATTGCAGATTTTTTATTTTGTTGTTTGTTATCCGGGAAAATTTACTAGTTACCATATATACCATTCCATTTCTATAGCACTAATCTCAATTAAGCTATATTGATAATTAAAACTGCATTTCTAATTGAGGTTTAAATAAATACAAGCAAAAATAACGAAGTTTTCTAGCAACTCTGTAATAAAATCCCTTAGAGATGTTGTTAAACTATTTTTAGCCGTCCAACGCTTTACTATTACTTCATCGTCTACCAAACTTGTCCGCTTTATTGGCTTTTGTTGCAAAGAAAAAGAAATATCTGCACTGCTGTGTGTATAGTCATTAAATATTATAAATAGTGCAATTGTAAATACTTTTGTAATTTCTATTGCTGTATTGTTCATGTCTATATTTTTGTAGATCATACAAAATCGATGAAATAAAATCACTAAGAAACTATGACTATGAGATACAGGTGTAGTATGAAACTAAAATTAGCTTAGGTGGCAGCATTTTTATTTGCAAATTATTTCATCCAAACAACTCACTTGCAACCAGCAGTTTGTACCTTTGGCAGATACAACCCGGAAACTCCAATTTTACCCGATTCCATATTCCTCATTTTTGCATGTATTTGTCTGAATAATTCTATGTAATCTATATTGGATAATCAGCTTTTGGGCTGCTGAAAAGCAATCTTTTATAATATGTATGATGTATGAGTATTTTTTTTAATTTCAACGACCATTTAAATGAGAATGTTGTGGGTAATACTAAAAATACTAAAAATATTTATTGGATGAGAAAATTTGATGTATAATGTAATGTGTGACTGTTAATAATTTTTTTCAAAGACCTCGGAATGCTTAACCAAATAATATTAGTTGGAAATACGTACAAATATTGTATAAACTTTAGGGTGATTCTAAAAATGATTGTACCTTCGCTGTGGGAATTATTTAAAAGTAAGAGAATAGATATCATTTATACAAAACTGCAATAAAAACTAGAAAATAATAATAATATGCCAAGTGAAAGTTTGTACGATGTTGCTGTTGATGCCATCAGAGTGTGTGAACTAGCCTGGATATATTATTATTACATAGCTGGTTGTTTGGAAATAAAATATCAAAAAAGTTGATGCGAATTAACTTATATGGCAAACACATGAGTTTTATATATTTTTTCGAATAGTCGAAAGAGTTGCTTAAAGTGTATAGTGTGTTCTAGCCAATTATCTTGGCTACGCCATTGAGTCGGTATAGGGTAATATAATCAGAGCTTAGAAATGGAGTACAATGTTTGTCAATGAAGATTGTTGCATACATTTGTATTATAAAAACAATACATTCCTTTGTTATAAATCCGGGTTTGTATGATATTGGTGCTTTGTTTCTCGTCAAAAAATGTCATATTATATAAAAAGTACAGGGTTTGGCTTCATAAACTGGAGAAAGTGAAAAAATAAATTACAGGAGCATAATAGCTTCCAGCCTGCTCTGAATTAATGTTTTTACTTACCACCGTACGAGTAAATTATAGTACATAAATAACGTATGCGTTGTTGGGGTCATAAGTAAAAACGTTAATTACGAAGATTTAGATGTCCTTGTAGTCGTAGAAGTCACAAAGTCTAAAGTATATAAGGCGCGAAATCTAAAAGACCTGTCTTTGTTTGGCGTTTTGTGTTGTTTTCCTGATTCTGATTTTCTGACACCGTAACGTAAGACAGGTAGTGAAGCTATAAAAATTGTGTTGGCTGATGGGGTGTCAAAATTTTGGACTGATTTAAGAAATTGAGAAATAGTACTTTTGTACTCCATCATCAACATCGAAGACGCAGTCAGCACTATATGGAAAGTTGACATTTGACCATGGCATGTAAGGAAGAGGAGTTACTGATTGTGCCTTTAAATCTCAGCTGTGAAAAAGGATGGATCACTGAAAATGAAAAACATCAAATTGTAAGTAAAAGTTGCTTACTTCGGTTTTCAAATTTACAATCGTATAATGATTTCTTATTATTATTTACTGTGTATTTACCATTATTGTATTGAGTAATGGCTTGGCAGTTGGTGTGTATATTTATCTCTATATTTTAGAAAACCACAACGGCACTCAAAGATAAAAAGATTGCAATACTTGATTTGGTGAATACAATGGAATGTGATGACAACGCTGCAAGATTATTATTATCCATGAGATGCATTCAAGGCATGAATACTCCAGAAGTTCCAGTTGGAGATGAGAATCTGTTTTTGCCGAAAATTATGTTCAATTTATTCAATAAGGGTCTCGCCACTGAAGAAGAGATGTTAAAGTTTGTAAGTAATAATCCTGGAGTTTCTTTAGAATATAAGTGATAATGGCTACTAATATATGCGGCAATTTTTCAATATCTTTTTCTACGAACTTAAACATTATTTGAAATTTTAAGAAGGGACAGCTTGAAGCCGAAAATATCAACGGAAAAGAAAATGGCACAGATGTCAATTGTGATGATGATGATGTTGAAGACACTCAGGAATACGTTAATGCAATAATTAAGAATCCGTTGCTAATTGGTTTGGTAGGGCGTACAGGTCTGTCTAGTGGTCTAAACAGCCGCTTCTCAGGCTGAGGTCTGGAGTTCGAATCTCTGGAGCGCCTCAGGTCTATAAGGTAGTAGTCTGGAGCTGGGAGAAGCTGTCATTGCCGTATATTCGTTATTAGCATTGATTTGCCTATCTTGGTGACAATATGATTATCTATCAATGCCCTGTCTGTAGTGTATGGATTGTTCTGTTGGTCTGTATACGTGCTACGAGTTCTACCTAGCACAAGTCTGGACAATGGGATGCACATGAGGTGATAAGGTGGATTGAAGTAGACTGCTGTAAGTGATTTGTCTGTGGTCACTGGCGGTCGGCTTGCATGTTCCGGTCCCTCTCTGACTGCCCACCAGATCGAGTTGCGGGACAGTGTTGAGTCGTTCCGTCTCATGGTTCAGTACTCTTCAGTACTAAGTCTCTTCGTGTAAGTCTGTACACTTAGTAAAGTTGTTCCGGGAGTCACTGCAAGTAAGCCCTCGCGGCTTGAGCGGTAGCATAGCTCTACTAATCAATAGTAGTAGCTGTGCTCTCCCCCTAACACACAATTGGTTTGGTACGTCATGTAAATATTTATTTCTTGTTTAGTCATTGCCTGTCAATAACAAAATTTGTATTTATTTATTGCAAATTTAGGTCATCAAGTGTATACTTCAGTATTTGAATTTTGAAGAAATCAAAACATCTCGTTTAGTTTCCAAAGAATGGTCATCAGTTGGTCTTAATGTTTTGATACCTCGCTCAAAAATTACTTTCGATTCCAGTTTACACAAGTCTTTCCTGAACGGAACGAAGAAAATAGAACTTTTCCCTTCAACCACTTTACATTTTGTGAGCAAGATAGCAAAAATCCATGGCCGATAGAGGAATTGAATTATTTCTTTCGGAATCAAAAAAAGTACATTACCAAGCTTGAGACGTCAGACTTATATTTAGTTGACGATGATTGGAGAAGCGTTAAAAGTTTTGACATTACTCCATGGTTATCTAATTCGCCATTGAATTCAGAAACTAACACAAAATTGTGCTTAGGCGGGAGATGAGTGGCGCTACAGAACTCTCAGTTAACTCAAATGATTTCCACAACATTTCAACATTTCTTCCACAAATTATCATTTATGGTAATTCCCAATTTCCCCTTTTCTGTCGCGCCCATTCTCTAATCTCAGCATTCGTGCCAATAAAGTTTCCTTGACGTCCTGCTACTAGTCATACGAGATGATATAATCCTGAGAACATGATATCAATTATTTATTATTATCCATGGTACACTGTTATCTAGAAAAGCAGAAACTGCAACGTTATGTGCACTACGGTGTCATTTAGCTATTCTAAGGCAAATATTCTAGTAACGATTAATGCATGTTATTTTGTTTATTCGTCTGCGTTTATTTTTCTGCACAGAATTACACAAAAGATTAAAACAGAACGGTTACCATAAACATGCCACAAATCAACTTTAGGTAGTAGTAACATAATCTAGTCTAAAAATACTCACAGTAGTGCTTTAAACTTTTAAGTGTAAATTAAGTAATACACTTTTCCTATTGATTGAACATCACATTCTCTCATATCATTGATGTTTGCATTAATTTCATCAGTATTATTATCCTCTGTGTCTCTTATTTATTTCTTTTACTATATTTGTAATCATTTTTGAATAACCGTAGAGCATTTTTGGTCTGATCCACTTTTTTAAAACTCATACCTAGCCGAAATTCATGCAAATGTCTTTTCTATTTCTACCTCGATTTGTCATGCATATCACAAAGATAATAAAAATGACGGTGTCAAAGTTGCAGAAAGCTTCAAAATTTTCGTATTTGAGATACCAGATTAATTTCGAATCGTGCATTTGATTGATGAATTTTGCTTAATAAACTTAAACCGACTAGTATTATGAGTCTGCCGCTGCTCTACTGTTGTTCGGAGTTGGTAGGATAGGTTTTTATTGTTTCTATCTACTAGATTTAATCCCTGGTTGTAAGGCTGAAATTAAAGAGCTAGAAGTATGTCTGAATGCGTGTATGTCAATTTTCAATGTATGATCTAAATCTCTAAAAAATGCACTTTTCTATTAATGCTTAATCTGTCCTAATCGCAACTAGGAATAAATAACTTAGACCAAAATGTCCATTCACACAATTAATTTGTTCTTCTTCTTGAAATCGAATCACAATTCCAAAAATACTATCAATTTCACACGCACACAAAATCTCTTTCGCACTGAAGTTAACAAGTACTTCACTCGCTCAAGTCCAAAGACATACTGATACTTTTCTAGTCCGCTCGCACACACGCTTCACTCATACGTTCATTACCACGATTCTCACATCATTCAAACGTTTTAAAAATATCATTTGCGCATGTGCTGTACTATATCCACTACATTCATATTATAATACACTTGGACCTAAAGCATTATATAAATTCTACATTTTATAATTCTACAAACTCAAAAGCATTATATAAATTTTACATTTTATATTTCTACAAAACTCAAAAGCATTATATAAATTCTATATTTTATAATTCTACAAAACTCAAAAGCATTATATAAATTCTACATTTTATAATTCTACAAAACTCAAAAGCATTATATAAATTCTACATTTTATAATTCTACAATTCTACAAAACCCAAACAACTGTAGTATCATCAAACTCATAATCATTTTAGGGAATGTGTATGTAATGTTGTATGATGTGTATTACCGAATATTAGATAATTAAATAATATGAATTATGATTCTAAGTATCTCGGGGTTAGGTTACGTGCTTGCCCAATCTATCCGATGCCAATTAGACTTCCGTAGTTTAGTTTAAAGAAGCACAAGTTTAATCTGACAGTTAGTTAATTGACAAAGATCGATAATTGAATTTAGAGTATAGAACTACTGGAGAAGACGAGGTTCTCAGTGTTGGTGCAATGGCTGACCGAATGGAAGTGTAGACTGAAGCTGAGCAGCATGTCGACTACTACGACAATTTGTATTTCCTCTGCTAGAAGGAATATTAGGTTGGAGGGAACGGCGCACTAGACTGTTCGCTCCTTTTAGTGTATGAATTGTGGGGAGCTCTGCTCTCTAACACCAGTATACCACAATCTATTGAATATTATCTTTCCATATACAAAAACATTTTGTACGCATGACAATGTTAATGTGGCGTTAATACTTGGGTGGATTTACAGGGTTAAGATTTTATGGCAATACAGTGGCAAGTTCAAAATATATCATATAAGAAAAATATACAAGGAGATAAGATAATTAACAAAGAAAAGGTTGTCTTAGTGTACAACATCTTTTCAGTTCATTACCTCCAGCTAGAGCTAGAGTTCTAACCTATCATAATTCAATTTATATTAAGCGCAATTTAATTAGATATATAGTTATGCCCTGAACGTTTCTGCAATCATCTTAATTGAACAAAAAGTTGTTTAGATTTCATTGACTCGAGGACAGTATCTTTCAATGCTAGATACTTAGTCTAGGGGTCTACTGACTATGATATTTAAAACTAACCGCAAAGCAAGGTACCATATTTTTGGGAAAAAGAATAAAACACTCAGCCGAATGTTTGTAGGCTTCCCCGCCGCAGTGTCTAACTATCCGTCTCTTTGACGAGGCGGTTTCCCTTGTCGGTTTGTAATTCTATTCTGTGGCGCGGCTGATGAAGTATGAAAATATATAAGCCTGGTGGAGACAGAATTTGCTCCACCGGAGACAGTTTTTGGACCTGAGACTCTTAATTCATTCACTGTTTCACAACGGAAACGCAAAGTCGAATGAGTATAAATATCTTAACTACTAGATACTCACATAAATGATGTACTGCACTGGCACCAAACAGGTGCTACTAACTCGATTCAATCATTATTAGCTTAAATGGAAACATCTTTATTGTAATTTAACAGAAATTTATTAAAAAATGATGGATTTTGACATCCATAAAAAATTAGTATCATTAGTTTCCTAAATTTACAAAAGTTAACAATTTTACCAGTAATTTTACATTCATAGTATAATAATTAAGTTTATTATTGGCGCAATATAGTTAGGTCCATAGTTATGCCCTGAACGCTTCTGCAATCATCTTATTTAAACAAAAAGTTGTTTAGATTTCATTGACTCGAGGGTGGTATCTTTCAATGTTAGATATTCACATAAATGGTGAACTATTTAATTTACTTAATTGCATAAAATGTTTAAATATAATGATATATGCAACAAAAAATGTAAATTGTCGACCTTGAAAACATTTGCTTTGATGTGGAGAAATATGTTGATATATACTATAGTACTACTTACTACTACTTGTAATTTGCAGTTTATAAGGCCGTTAATTGTTACAATAAATTTTACTTTATTGCATGTTTTACAACGCTTTTCATTCATTTAAGTAGATACGTAGTGAAGAGGGCTGACTTCGATATCGCTTGCAGGTTGAGTCCAAACCAAATTATGCCAAACCAGGATGCTTCAATGTAAAGTGTGCTTTTTCGCGAATTTATTTTGTGTAAAAAACACGATTTTATTTATGTAAAAAGAAATGGCACACATAAACAGCAAAAACACAATCAATTTAACTGATAATAATTACAGGTAAGTAATTAGGGTAGCACTTAAGATAATTAATTGGGCAAATTAATTAGTTGAAGAACTGACACAAAAAGAACGTGCTGCTTCTATGAGGTTCCACGTGCTACTGAATTCATGCTACGCCAAAATCTTACTTTTGTACTACATCTAATAGGTAGGTAGATAGGGCTACACTACTAGATATAGGTAGGTACTAGTGTACTAGATACACATACATATTATGCTACATACTATGCTAAGCTAGGCACTATACATAGATAGGTAGTTATCAATGCATTACATGCGTACGGCTAGAAACTATACTACTTAACATTAAGAAAGGTATAGGAGGCTGGCTGTAGGAAAGAGAGTAGGCTTTACTCCTTCGGGAGTAAATATGACTATCTTAAATTAGCCAAATCCTCGTCATCTATTTAGTGAAGCGCATGAATGGATTAACGAGATTCCTACTGTCCCTATCTTTTTTTCATGTAAAAGTGTAGGAACGAGTGATAAGCTCAAGCAAATAGAACAGATAAGACTGTTTCGAACTTACACGTCTTGTCTCACTGTAGAGATCCCAAACTCAGACAAGGGGCAAGACGAGACTCTTTTGAACTTACAAAACTTGCCTCTTCATGTAGATACCAAAATGCGTTAACGAGGTTTCTCCAGGTAGATAATTAACTTTTTATTCACAATCCCAATTCAATAGATTAATAAGTTAATAAATTAATAAATTAAAAAGTAAATTAAAACAGATTAATATTGACCATCAAATTCGAAATAAAGGCAGAGTAAATTATTATTCGCTATAAAAATCTTAATGAAAGCAAAGTAGGGTGTCTATCAAAAAGAATAGAAATTCGATTAATAACATTTGACTGTAAAATTGAATATAAATCCGAAATAGATAAATTTCGTTCCTATTCCAACACTTCCTAGTTTTATTTGCTTTGTTCAAATTAGTATATATGCTTTGTATACTAATACGGTTTATGTCTGCCCGTCCGCAATTCCCTGATTATGATAAATTGTGGAATTAAGTTATATTTCCGTTTTTCAATGGTTTCTTATAAAATATTAAGTTTGTTAGAAACAATGTGACATATTTACTACTATCTGACAACAATTTAAATTTTTTTGCCTACGATCTAATTGGACATTCAAAATAAAAGTCAAAGTGAGGGAGCGGTATTTGAAAAGCAATGGAATGGACGGATGTATTCCAGAATCAATAGATATAATTGTCAAATAATAATCAATAGAAATAACCTTACGCATTGCTTTTTCCAAATTTGGCCAATATTCCTCATTCCATTTGAAAATTATCGTGGATATGGACAGACTGAGTGGCTCTAAGCTCGTTGGGATGACTAAAATGACACTGATATATATTTTAGAACTCGAATTTATTCGCAGGACCTTAAATCTATTCGAAATAAGTCGAATGTATTCGTAAAACTCGAATGTATTCGTAGAACTCAAACGTATTCGTAGAACTAGCATGTATTCGCAGAACTCGAGTGTATTCGTAGTACTCGAATGTATTCGTAGAACTATCATGTATTCGTAGTACTCGAATGTATTCGTAGAACTATCATGTATTCGTAGTACTCGAATGTATTCGTAGTACTCGAATGTATTCGTAGTACTCGAATGTATCCGTCGTACTAGAATGTATTCGTAGTACTCGAATGTATTCGTAGTACTCGAATGTATTCGTAGTACTCGAATGTATTCGTAGTACTCGAATGTATTCGTAGTACTCGAATGTATTCGTAGTACTCGAATGTATTCGTAGTACTCGAATGTATTCGTAGTATTCGAATGTATTCATAGAACTCGAATGTATTCATAGAACTCGAATTTATTAGAAGGTACTCGAATTTATTCGAAGGTACTCGAATTTATTCGAAGGTACTCGAATTTATTCGAAGGTACCCGAATTTTTTCCAAGGTGGTCGAATTTATTCGAAGGTACTCGAATTTATTCGAAAGTACTCGAATTTATTCGAAGGTACTCGAATTTATTCGAAGGTACTCGAATTTATTCGAAGGTACTCGAATTGCTTCGAAGGTACTCGAATTTATTCGAAGGTACTCGAATTTATTCGAAGGTACTCGAATTTATTCGAAGGTACTCGAATTTATTCGAAGGTACTCGAATTTATTCGAAGGTACTCGAATTTATTCGAAGGTACTCGAATTTATTCGAAGGTACTCGAATTTATTCGAAGGTACTCGAATTTATTCGAAGGTACTCGAATTTATTCGAAGGTACTCGAATTTATTCGAAGGTACTCGAATTTATTCGAAGGTACTCGAATTTATTCGAAGGTACCCGAATTTTTTCGAAAATGGTCGAATTTATCCGAAGGTACCCGAATTTTTTCGAAGGTGGTCGAATTTATCCGAAGGTACTCAATTTATTCGAAGGTACTCAATTTATTCAAAGAAACTCGAATTTATTCGAAGGTACCCGAATTTTTTCCAAGGTGGTCGAATTTATTCGAAGGTACTCGAATTTATTCGAAGGTACTCGAATTTATTCGAAGGTACTCAATTTATTCGAAGGTACTCAATTTATTCGAAGGTACTCGAATTTATTCGAAGGTACTCGAATTTATTCGAAGGTACTCGAATTTATTCGAAGGTACTCGAATTTATTCAAAAGGTACTCGAATTTATTCGAAGGTACCCGAATTTTTTCGAAGGTATTCGAATTTATCCGAAGGTACTCGAATTTATGCGAAGGTACTCAATTTATTCGAAGAAACTCAAATTTACTCGAAGGTACTCGAATTTATTCGAAGGTACTCGAATTTTTTCGAAGGTATTCGAATTTATTCGAAGGTACTCAATTTATTCGAAGGTACTCGAATTTATTCGAAAGCACTCGAATTTATTCGAAGGTACTCGAATTTATTCGAAGGTACTCGAATTTATTCGAAGGTACTCGAATTTATTCGAAGGTACTCGAATTTATTCGAAGGTACTCGAATTTATTTGAAGGTACTCGAATTTATTCGAAGGTACTCGAATTTATTCGAAGGTACTCGAATTTATTTGAAGGTACTCGAATTTATTCGAAGGTACTCGAATTTATTCGAAGGTACTCAATTTATTCGAAGGTACTCGAATTTTTTCGAAGGTACTCGAATTTTTTCGAAGGTACTCGAATTTATTCGAAGGTACTCAATTTATTCGAAGGTACTCGAATTTATTCGAAGGTACTCGAATTTATTCGAAGGTACTCGAATTTTTTCGAAGGTACTCGAATTTATTCGAAGGTACTCAATTTATTCGAAGGTACTCGAATTTATTCGAAGGTACTCGAATTTTTTCGAAGGTACTCGAATTTATTCGAAGGTACTCAATTTATTCGTAGGTACTCGAATTTATTCGAAGGTACTCGAATTTATTCGAAGGTACTCGAATTTTTTCGAAGGTACTCGAATTTATTCGAAGGTACTCAATTTATTCGAAGGTACTCGAATTTATTAGAAGGTACTCAATTTTTTCGAAGGTGGTCGAATTTATCCGAAGGTACTCGAATTTATTCGAAGGTACTCGAATTTATTCGAAGGTACTCGAATTTTTTCGAAGGTATTCGAATTTATTCGAAGGTACTCAATTTATTCGAAGGTACTCGAATTTATTCGAAAGTACTCGAGTTTATTCGAAGGTACTCGAATTTATTCGAAGGTACTCGAATTTATTCGGAGGTACTCGAATTTATTCGAAGGTACTCAATTTATTCTTAGGTACTAGAATTTATTCGAAGGTACTCGAATTTATTCGAAGGTACTCGAATTTATTCGAAGGTACTCGAATTTATTAGAAGGTACTCAATTTATTCGAAGAAACTCAAATTTACTCGAAGGTACTCGAATTTATTCGAAGGTACTCGAATTTTTTCGAAGGTATTCGAATTTATTCGAAGGTACTCGAATTTATTCGAAGGTATTCGAATTTATTCTAAGGTACTCGAATTTATTCTAAGGTACTCGAATTTATTCGAAGGTACTCAATTTATTCGAAGGTACTCGAATTTATTCGAAGGTACTCAATTTATTCGTAGGTACTCGAATTTATTCGAAGGTACTCGAATTTATTCGAAGGTACTCGAATTTTTTCGAAGGTACTCGAATTTATTCGAAGGTACTCAATTTATTCGAAGAAACTCAAATTTACTCGAAGGTACTCGAATTTATTCGAAGGTACTCGAATTTTTTCGAAGGTATTCGAATTTATTCGAAGGTACTCAATTTATTCGAAGGTACTCGAATTTATTCGAAAGTACTCGAATTTATTCGAAGGTACTCGAATTTATTCGAAGGTACTCGAATTTATTCGAAGGTATTCGAATTTTTTCGAAGGTACTCGAATTTATTCGAAGGTACTCAATTTATTCGAAGGTACTCGAATTTATTCGAAGGTACTCGAATTTATTCGAAGGTACTCGAATTTTTTCGAAGGTACTCGAATTTATTCGAAGGTACTCAATTTATTCGAAGGTACTCGAATTTATTCGAAGGTACTCGAATTTATTCGAAGGTACTCGAATTTATTCGAAGGTACTCAATTTATTCGTAGGTACTCGAATTTATTCGAAGGTACTCGAATTTATTCGAAGGTACTCGAATTTTTTCGAAGGTACTCGAATTTATTCGAAGGTACTCAATTTATTCGAAGGTACTCGAATTTATTCGAAGGTACTCGAATTTATTAGAAGGTACTCAATTTTTTCGAAGGTGGTCGAATTTATCCGAAGGTACTCGAATTTATTCGAAGGTACTCAATTTATTCGAAGAAACTCAAATTTACTCGAAGGTACTCGAATTTATTCGAAGGTACTCGAATTTTTTCGAAGGTATTCGAATTTATTCGAAGGTACTCAATTTATTCGAAGGTACTCGAATTTATTCGAAGGTACTCGAATTTATTCGAAGGTACTCGAATTTATTCGAAGGTACTCGAATTTATTCGAAGGTACTCGAATTTATTCGAAGGTACTCGAATTTATTCGAAGGTACTCGAATTTATTCGGAGGTACTCGAATTTATTCGAAGGTACTCGAATTTATTCGAAGGTACTCGAATTTATTCGAAGGTACTCGAATTTATTCGAAGGTACTCGAATTTATTCGAAGGTACTCGAATTTATTCGAAGGTACTCGAATTTATTCGAAGGTACTCGAATTTATTCGAAGGTACTCGAATTTATTCGAAGGTACTCGAATTTATTCGAAGGTACCCGAATTTTTTCGAAGGTGGTCGAATTTATCCGAAGGTACTCAATTTATTCGAAGGTACTCAATTTATTCAAAGAAACTCGAATTTATTCGAAGGTACCCGAATTTTTTCCAAGGTGGTCGAATTTATTCGAAGGTACTCGAATTTATTCGAAGGTACTCAATTTATTCGAAGGTACTCAATTTATTCGAAGGTACTCGAATTTATTCGAAGGTACTCGAATTTATTCAAAAGGTACTCGAATTTATTCGAAGGTACCCGAATTTTTTCGAAGGTGGTCGAATTTATTCGAAGGTACTCAATTTATTCGAAGGTACTCAATTTATTCGAAGAAACTCGAATTTATTCGAAGGTACTCGAATTTATTCGAAGGTACTCGAATTTATTCGAAGGTACTCAATTTATTCGAAGGTACTCAATTTATTCGAAGGTACTCGAATTTATTCGAAGGTACTCGAATTTATTCGAAGGTACTCGAATTTATTCGAAGGTACTCAATTTATTCATAGGTACTCGAATTTATTCGAAGGTACTCGAATTTATTAGAAGGTACTCAATTTATTCGTAGGCACTCGAATTTATTCGAAGGTACTCGAATTTATTAGAAGGTACTCAATTTATTCGAAGGTACTTGAATTTATTCGAAGGTACTCGAATTTATTCGAAGGTACTCGAATTTATTCGAAGGTACTCGAATTTATTCGAAGGTACTCGAATTTATTCGAAGGTACCCGAATTTTTTCGAAGGTGGTCGAATTTATCCGAAGGTACTCAATTTATTCGAAGGTACTCAATTTATTCAAAGAAACTCGAATTTATTCGAAGGTACCCGAATTTTTTCCAAGGTGGTCGAATTTATTCGAAGGTACTCGAATTTATTCGAAGGTACTCGAATTTATTCGAAGGTACTCAATTTATTCGAAGGTACTCAATTTATTCGAAGGTACTCGAATTTATTCGAAGGTACTCGAATTTATTCAAAAGGTACTCGAATTTATTCGAAGGTACCCGAATTTTTTCGAAGGTGGTCGAATTTATTCGAAGGTACTCAATTTATTCGAAGGTACTCAATTTATTCGAAGAAACTCGAATTTATTCGAAGGTACTCGAATTTATTCGAAGGTACTCGAATTTATTCGAAGGTACTCGAATTTTTTCGAAGGTACTCAATTTATTCGAAGGTACTCAATTTATTCGAAGGTACTCAATTTATTCGTAGGTACTCGAATTTATTCGTAGGTACTCGAATTTATTCGAAGGTACTCGAATTTATTAGAAGGTACTCAATTTATTCGTAGGTACTCGAATTTATTCGAAGGTACTCGAATTTATTCGAAGGTACTCGAATTTATTCGAAGGTACTCGAATTTATTCGAAGGTACTCAATTTATTCGAAGGTACTCGAATTTATTCGAAGGTACTCGAATTTATTCGAAGGTACTCGAATTTATTCGAACGTACTCGAATTTATTCGAAGGTACTCGAATTTATTCGAAGGTACTCGAATTTATTCTAAGGTACTCGAATTTATTCTAAGGTACTCGAATTTATTCGAAGGTACTCAATTTATTCGAAGGTACTCAATTTATTCGAAGGTACTCAATTTATTCGAAGGTACTCAATTTATTCTTAGGTACTAGAATTTATTCGAAGGTACTCGAATTTATTCGAAGGTACTCGAATTTATTCGAAGGTACTCGAATTTATTAGAAGGTACTCAATTTATTCGAAGGTACTCAATTTATTCGAAGGTACTCGAATTTATTCGAAGGTACTCGAATTTATTCGAAGGTACTCGAATTTATTAGAAGGTACTCGAATTTATTCGAAGGTACTCGAATTTATTCGAAGGTACTCGAATTTATTCGAAGGTACCCGAATTTTTTCGAAGGTGGTCGAATTTATTCGAAGGTACTCGAATTTATTCGAAGGTACTCGAATTTATTCGAAGGTACTCGAATTTATTCGAAGGTACTCGAATTTATTCTAAGGTACTCGAATTTATTCTAAGGTACTCGAATTTATTCGAAGGTACTCAATTTATTCGAAGGTACTCAATTTATTCGAAGGTACTCAATTTATTCGAAGGTACTCAATTTATTCGAAGGTACTCAAATTATTCTTAGGTACTAGAATTTATTCGAAGGTACTCGAATTTATTCGAAGGTACTCGAATTTATTCGAAGGTACTCGAATTTATTCGAAGGTACTCGAATTTATTCGAAGGTACTCAATTTATTCATAGGTACTCGAATTTATTCGAAGGTACTCGAATTTATTAGAAGGTACTCAATTTATTCGTAGGCACTCGAATTTATTCGAAGGTACTCGAATTTATTAGAAGGTACTCAATTTATTCGAAGGTACTTGAATTTATTCGAAGGTACTCGAATTTATTCGAAGGTACTCGAATTTATTCGAAGGTACTCGAATTTATTCGAAGGTACTCGAATTTATTCGAAGGTACCCGAATTTTTTCGAAGGTGGTCGAATTTATCCGAAGGTACTCAATTTATTCGAAGGTACTCAATTTATTCAAAGAAACTCGAATTTATTCGAAGGTACCCGAATTTTTTCCAAGGTGGTCGAATTTATTCGAAGGTACTCGAATTTATTCGAAGGTACTCGAATTTATTCGAAGGTACTCAATTTATTCGAAGGTATTCAATTTATTCGAAGGTACTCGAATTTATTCGAAGGTACTCGAATTTATTCAAAAGGTACTCGAATTTATTCGAAGGTACCCGAATTTTTTCGAAGGTGGTCGAATTTATTCGAAGGTACTCAATTTATTCGAAGGTACTCAATTTATTCGAAGAAACTCGAATTTATTCGAAGGTACTCGAATTTATTCGAAGGTACTCGAATTTTTTCGAAGGTACTCAATTTATTCGAAGGTACTCAATTTATTCGAAGGTACTCAATTTATTCGTAGGTACTCGAATTTATTCGAAGGTACTCGAATTTATTAGAAGGTACTCAATTTATTCGTAGGTACTCGAATTTATTCGAAGGTACTCGAATTTATTCGAAGGTACTCGAATTTATTCGAAGGTACTCGAATTTATTCGAAGGTACTCGAATTTATTCGAAGGTACTCAATTTATTCGAAGGTACTTGAATTTATTCGAAGGTACTCGAATTTATTCTAAGGTACTCGAATTTATTCGAACGTACTCGAATTTATTCGAAGGTACTCGAATTTATTCGAAGGTACTCGAATTTATTCTAAGGTACTCGAATTTATTCTAAGGTACTCGAATTTATTCGAAGGTACTCAATTTATTCGAAGGTACTCAATTTATTCGAAGGTACTCAATTTATTCGAAGGTACTCAATTTATTCTTAGGTACTAGAATTTATTCGAAGGTACTCGAATTTATTCGAAGGTACTCGAATTTATTCGAAGGTACTCGAATTTATTAGAAGGTACTCAATTTATTCGAAGGTACTCAATTTATTCGAAGGTACTCGAATTTATTCGAAGGTACTCGAATTTATTCGAAGGTACTCGAATTTATTAGAAGGTACTCGAATTTATTCGAAGGTACTCGAATTTATTCGAAGGTACTCGAATTTATTCGAAGGTACCCGAATTTTTTCGAAGGTGGTCGAATTTATTCGAAGGTACTCGAATTTATTCGAAGGTACTCGAATTTATTCGAAGGTACTCGAATTTATTCTAAGGTACTCGAATTTATTCTAAGGTACTCGAATTTATTCGAAGGTACTCAATTTATTCGAAGGTACTCAATTTATTCGAAGGTACTCAATTTATTCGAAGGTACTCAATTTATTCTTAGGTACTAGAATTTATTCGAAGGTACTCGAATTTATTCGAAGGTACTCGAATTTATTCGAAGGTACTCGAATTTATTAGAAGGTACTCAATTTATTCGAAGGTACTCAATTTATTCGATGGTACTCGAATTTATTCGAAGGTACTCGAATTTATTCGAAGGTACTCGAATTTATTAGAAGGTACTCGAATTTATTCGAAGGTACTCGAATTTATTCGAAGGTACTCGAATTTATTCGAAGGTACCCGAATTTTTTCGAAGGTGGTCGAATTTATTCGAAGGTACTCGAATTTATTCGAAGGTACTCGAATTTATTCGAAGGTACTCGAATTTATTCGAAGGTACTCGAATTTATTCGAAGGTACTCAATTTATTCGAAGGTACTTAATTTATTCGAAGGTACTCGAATTTATTCGAAGGTACTCGAATTTATTAGAAGGTGCTCGAATTTATTCGAAGGTACTCGAATTTATTCGAAGGTACTTAATTTATTCGAAGGTACTCAATTTATTCGAAGGTACTCGAATTTATTCGAAGGTACTCGAATTTATTCGAAGGTACTCGAATTTATTCGAAGGTACTCAATTTATTCATAGGTACTCGAATTTATTCGAAGGTACTCGAATTTATTAGAAGGTACTCAATTTATTCGTAGGCACTCGAATTTATTCGAAGGTACTCGAATTTATTAGAAGGTACTCAATTTATTCGAAGGTACTTGAATTTATTCGAAGGTACTCGAATTTATTCGAAGGTACTCGAATTTATTCGAAGGTACTCGAATTTATTCGAAGGTACTCAATTTATTCGAAGGTACTCAATTTATTCGAAGGTACTCAATTTATTCGAAGGTACTCGAATTTATTCGAAGGTACTCGAATTTATTCGAAGGTACTCGAATTTATTCGAAGATACTCGAATTAATTCGAAGATACTCGAATTTATTCGAAGGTAGTCAATTTATTCGTAGGTACTCGAATTTATTCGAAGAAACTCAATTTATTCGAAGGTACTCAATTTATTCGAAGGTACTCGAATTTATTAGAAGGTACTCGAATTTATTCGAAGGTACTCAAATTTATTCGAAGGTACTCGAATTTATTAGAAGGTACTCAATTTATTCGAAGGTACTCAATTTATTCGAAGGTACTCAATTTATTCGAAGGTACTCAATTTATTCGAAGGTACTCAATTTATTCGAAGGTACTCAATTTATTCAAAGGTACTCAATTTATTCGGAGGTACTCGAATTTATTAGAAGGTACTCGAATTTATTCGAAGGTACTCGAATTTATGAGAAGGTACTCAATTTATTTGAAGGTACTCAATTTATTCGAAGGTACTCGAATTTATTCGAAGGTACTCGAATTTATTCTAAGGTACTCGAATTTATTCGAAGGTACTCAATTTATTCGAAGGTACTCAATTTATTCGAAGGTACTCAATTTATTCGAAGGTACTTAATTTATTCTTAGGTACTAGAATTTATTCGAAGGTACTCGAATTTATTCGAAGGTACTCGAATTTATTAGAAGGTACTCAATTTATTCGAAGGTACTCAATTTATTCGAAGGTACTCGAATTTATTCGAAGGTACTCGAATTTATTCGAAGGTACTCGAATTTATTAGAAGGTACTCGAATTTATTCGAAGGTACTCGAATTTATTCGAAGGTACTCGAATTTATTCGAAGGTACCCGAATTTTTTCGAAGGTGGTCGAATTTATTCGAAGGTACTCGAATTTATTCGAAGGTACTCGAATTTATTCGAAGGTACTCGAATTTATTCTAAGGTACTCGAATTTATTCTAAGGTACTCGAATTTATTCGAAGGTACTCAATTTATTCGAAGGTACTCAATTTATTCGAAGGTACTCAATTTATTCGAAGGTACTCAATTTATTCTTAGGTACTAGAATTTATTCGAAGGTACTCGAATTTATTCGAAGGTACTCGAATTTATTCGAAGGTACTCGAATTTATTAGAAGGTACTCAATTTATTCGAAGGTACTCAATTTATTCGATGGTACTCGAATTTATTCGAAGGTACTCGAATTTATTCGAAGGTACTCGAATTTATTAGAAGGTACTCGAATTTATTCGAAGGTACTCGAATTTATTCGAAGGTACTCGAATTTATTCGAAGGTACCCGAATTTTTTCGAAGGTGGTCGAATTTATTTGAAGGTACTCGAATTTATTCGAAGGTACTCGAATTTATTCGAAGGTACTCGAATTTATTCGAAGGTACTCGAATTTATTCGAAGGTACTCGAATTTATTCGAAGGTACTCAATTTATTCGAAGGTACTCAATTTATTCGAAGGTACTCAATTTATTCGAAGGTACTCGAATTTATTCGAAGGTACTCGAATTTATTAGAAGGTACTCGAATTTATTCGAAGGTACTCGAATTTATTCGAAGGTACTCAATTTATTCGAAGGTACTCAATTTATTCGAAGGTACTCAATTTATTCGAAGGTACTCGAATTTATTCGAAGGTACTCGAATTTATTCGAAGGTACTCAATTTATTCATAGGTACTCGAATTTATTCGAAGGTACTCGAATTTATTAGAAGGTACTCAATTTATTCGTAGGTACTCGAATTTATTCGAAGGTACTCGAATTTATTAGAAGGTACTCAATTTATTCGAAGGTACTTGAATTTATTCGAAGGTACTCGAATTTATTCGAAGGTACTCGAATTTATTCGAAGGTACTCGAATTTATTCGAAGGTACTCGAATTTATTCGAAGGTACTCAATTTATTCGAAGGTACTCGAATTTATTCGAAGGTACTCGAATTTATTCGAAGGTACTCAATTTATTCGAAGGTACTCAATTTATTCGAAGGTACTCAATTTATTCGAAGGTACTCGAATTTATTCGAAGGTACTCGAATTTATTCGAAGGTACTCGAATTTATTCGAAGATACTCGAATTTATTCGAAGATACTCGAATTTATTCGAAGGTAGTCAATTTATTCGTAGGTACTCGAATTTATTCGAAGAAACTCAATTTATTCGAAGGTACTCAATTTATTCGAAGGTACTCGAATTTATTAGAAGGTACTCGAATTTATTCGAAGGTACTCAAATTTATTCGAAGGTACTCGAATTTATTAGAAGGTACTCAATTTATTCGAAGGTACTCAATTTATTCGAAGGTACTCAATTTATTCGAAGGTACTCAATTTATTCGAAGGTACTCAATTTATTCAAAGGTACTCGAATTTATTCGAAGGTACTCAAATTTATTCGAAGGTACTCGAATTTATTAGAAGGTACTCAATTTATTCGAAGGTACTCAATTTATTCGAAGGTACTCAATTTATTCAAAGGTACTCAATTTATTCGGAGGTACTCGAATTTATTAGAAGGTACTCGAATTTATTCGAAGGTACTCGAATTTATGAGAAGGTACTCAATTTATTTGAAGGTACTCAATTTATTCGAAGGTACTCAATTTATTCGAAGGTACTCGAATTTATTCGTGAAGGTACTCGAATTTATTCGAAGGTACTCGAATTTATTCGAAGATACTCGAATTTATTCGAAAGTACTCGAATTTATTCGAAGGTACTCGAATTTATTCGAAGGTACTCGAATTTATTAGAAGGAACTCGAATTTATTCGAAGGTACTCAAATTTATTCGAAGGTACTCGAATTTATTAGAAGGTACTCGAATTTATTCGAAGGTACTCAATTTATTCGAAGGTACTCGAATTTATTCGAAGGTACTCGAATTTATTCGAAGGTACTCGAATTTATTCGAAGGTACTCGAATTTTTTCGAAGGTACTCGAATTTATTCGAAGGTACTCAATTTATTCGAAGGTACTCGAATTTATTCGAAGGTACTCGAATTTTTTCGAAGGTACTCGAATTTATTCGAAGGTACTCAATTTATTCGTAGGTACTCGAATTTATTCGAAGGTACTCGAATTTATTCGAAGGTACTCGAATTTTTTCGAAGGTACTCGAATTTATTCGAAGGTACTCAATTTATTCGAAGGTACTCGAATTTATTCGAAGGTACTCGAATTTATTAGAAGGTACTCAATTTTTTCGAAGGTGGTCGAATTTATCCGAAGGTACTCAAATTTATTCGAAGGTACTCAATTTATTCGAAGAAACTCAAATTTACTCGAAGGTACTCGAATTTATTCGAAGGTACTCGAATTTTTTCGAAGGTATTCGAATTTATTCGAAGGTACTCAATTTATTCGAAGGTACTCGAATTTATTCGAAAGTACTCGAGTTTATTCGAAGGTACTCGAATTTATTCGAAGGTACTCGAATTTATTCGGAGGTACTCGAATTTATTCGAAGGTACTCAATTTATTCTTAGGTACTAGAATTTATTCGAAGGTACTCGAATTTATTCGAAGGTACTCGAATTTATTAGAAGGTACTCAATTTATTCGAAGAAACTCAAATTTACTCGAAGGTACTCGAATTTATTCGAAGGTACTCGAATTTTTTCGAAGGTATTCGAATTTATTCGAAGGTACTCGAATTTATTCGAAGGTATTCGAATTTATTCTAAGGTACTCGAATTTATTCTAAGGTACTCGAATTTATTCGAAGGTACTCAATTTATTCGAAGGTACTCGAATTTATTCGAAGGTACTCAATTTATTCGTAGGTACTCGAATTTATTCGAAGGTACTCGAATTTATTCGAAGGTACTCGAATTTTTTCGAAGGTATTCGAATTTATTCTAAGGTACTCGAATTTATTCGAAGGTACTCAATTTATTCGAAAGTACTCGAATTTATTCGAAGGTACTCGAATTTATTCGAAGGTACTCAATTTATTCGTAGGTACTCGAATTTATTCGAAGGTACTCGAATTTATTCGAAGGTACTCAATTTATTCGTAGGTACTCGAATTTATTCGAAGGTACTCGAATTTATTCGAAGGTACTCGAATTTTTTCGAAGGTACTCGAATTTATTCGAAGGTACTCAATTTATTCGAAGAAACTCAAATTTACTCGAAGGTACTCGAATTTATTCGAAGGTACTCAATTTATTCGAAGGTACTCGAATTTATTCGAAGGTACTCGAATTTTTTCGAAGGTACTCGAATTTATTCGAAGGTACTCAATTTATTCGTAGGTACTCGAATTTATTCGAAGGTACTCGAATTTATTCGAAGGTACTCGAATTTATTCGAAGGTACTCGAATTTTTTCGAAGGTACTCGAATTTATTCGAAGGTACTCAATGTATTCGAAGGTACTCGAATTTATTCGAAGGTACTCGAATTTATTAGAAGGTACTCAATTTTTTCGAAGGTGGTCGAATTTATCCGAAGGTACTCAAATTTATTCGAAGGTACTCAATTTATTCGAAGAAACTCAAATTTACTCGAAGGTACTCGAATTTATTCGAAGGTACTCGAATTTTTTCGAAGGTATTCGAATTTATTCAAAGGTACTCAATTTATTCGAAGGTACTCGAATTTATTCGAAAGTACTCGAGTTTATTCGAAGGTACTCGAATTTATTCGAAGGTACTCGAATTTATTCGGAGGTACTCGAATTTATTCGAAGGTACTCAATTTATTCTTAGGTACTAGAATTTATTCGAAGGTACTCGAATTTATTCGAAGGTACTCGAATTTATTAGAAGGTACTCAATTTATTCGAAGAAACTCAAATTTACTCGAAGGTACTCGAATTTATTCGAAGGTACTCGAATTTTTTCGAAGGTATTCGAATTTATTCGAAGGTACTCGAATTTATTCGAAGGTATTCGAATTTATTCTAAGGTACTCGAATTTATTCTAAGGTACTCGAATTTATTCGAAGGTACTCAATTTATTCGAAGGTACTCGAATTTATTCGAAGGTACTCAATTTATTCGTAGGTACTCGAATTTATTCGAAGGTACTCGAATTTATTCGAAGGTACTCGAATTTTTTCGAAGGTACTCGAATTTATTCGAAGGTACTCAATTTATTCGAAGAAACTCAAATTTACTCGAAGGTACTCGAATTTATTCGAAGGTACTCGAATTTTTTCGAAGGTATTCGAATTTATTCGAAGGTACTCAATTTATTCGAAGGTACTCGAATTTATTCGAAAGTACTCGAATTTATTCGAAGGTACTCGAATTTATTCGAAGGTACTCGAATTTATTCGAAGGTATTCGAATTTTTTCGAAGGTACTCGAATTTATTCGAAGGTACTCAATTTATTCGAAGGTACTCGAATTTATTCGAAGGTACTCGAATTTATTCGAAGGTACTCGAATTTATTCGAAGGTACTCAATTTATTCGAAGGTACTCGAATTTATTCGAAAGTACTCGAGTTTATTCGAAGGTACTCAATTTATTCTTAGGTACTAGAATTTATTCGAAGGTACTCGAATTTATTCGTAGGTACTCGAATTTATTCGAAGGTACTCGAATTTATTCGAAGGTACTCGAATTTTTTCGAAGGTACTCGAATTTATTCGAAGGTACTCAATTTATTCGAAGGTACTCGAATTTATTTCGAAGGTACTCGAATTTATTAGAAAGGTACTCAATTTTTTCGAAAGGTGGTCGATAATTTATCCGAGAGGTACTCCAAATTTATTCGAAGGTACTCAATTTATTCGAAGAAACTCGAATTTACTCTCGAAGGTACTCGAATTTATTCGAAGGTAACTCGAATTTATTCGAAGGTACTCGAATTTATTCGAAAGGTACTCGAATTTATTCAGAAAGGTACTCGAATTTATTCGAAAGTACTCGAGTTTATTCAGAAGGTACTCGAATTTATTCGAAGGTACTCGAATTTATTCGAAGGAGGTACTCGAATTTATTCGAAGGTACCGAATTTTTTCGAAGGTGGTCGAATTTATTCGAAGGTACTCGAATTTATTAGAAGGTACTCGAATTTATTCGAAGGTACTCGAATTTATTCGAAGGTACCCGAATTTATTTGAAGGTACTCGAGTTTATTAGAAGGTACTCGAATTTATTCGAAGAGTACTCGAATTTATTCGAAGGGTACTCGGATTTATTCAGAGAAGGTACTCGAATTTATTAGAAGGTACTCGAATTTATTCTTAAAGGTACTCGAATTTATTCGAAGGTACTCGAATTTATTCAGAAGGTCCTCGAATTTTTTCGAAGGTGGTCGAATTTATTCGAAGGTACTCGAATTTATTCGAAGGTACTCGAATTTATTCGAAGGTACGCCAGAATTTTTTCGAAAGGTGGTCGAATTTACATTCTGAAGGTACTCGAATTTATTCTAAGGTACTCGAATTTATTCGAAGAGTACTCGAATTTATTTGAAGATACTCAATTTATTCGTAGGTACTCGAATTTATTCAGAAAGGTACTCGAATTTATTCGAAAGGTACTCGAAT